>ML784506.1:640234-689971 GCA_009831015.1 Picea engelmannii
CCCCAACACACACACACACACATATATATATATATATATATATATATATATAACAAATTACAATATATTATTAATATCACACAACTATACATAATATACCTACATGTGATAATATATCAACACTATATACTAACACTACATATAGGCTGCTCGGAAAGTATTGCAGAGTAAATGTGTGTATTTTAAGATGCTGACAATGGCGACAAATCTGTTCCAAAAAATTCATTTTATAATTCTAATCCAAAATTTTATAATTGCTCTTTCATGTAAATTTTTTTACTTACAAGCATGTTATAGGTTCACAAGCATGTAGCTTTCAGTGTCTCAGATCAAGTTTTAGCATCAACATTGTGAGAAGTTGTATATTTAACATGTAATCTTAAGTAATTTACATACTAATAATTGTATTGCTTTGTATTGTTAAGGAGCTCATACTATAAGACTTTATCATTGCAACGGGTTTTCAAACATAATTTTGAATTTTTCATCCTTGAGTCAAGTTGATCCCACTTTGGATCCTTCTTATGCCATGCAACTGCAAAAAAATTGTCCCATCGATGTAGATACTAGTGTCATAGTAATCATGGATCCACTAACTCCCACACAATTTGATAATCTTTACTACCAGGATCTACAATCTCATGAAGGGCTATTCACTTCAGATGAAGTCCTATTCACTGTCTCTCTTTCTTCAAGTATTGTGAATAACTTTGCAACGAGCACATCTTCTTTTCAAACTGATTTTGTTATTGCCATAACACATCTTAGTCGAACAACAATTGAGACGGGCAACTAAGGTGAAATAAGGAGAAATTTGTGTGCCTTCAATTCATAGTTTGATGTTACCTTCATTTCACTTATCACGGCGATTTCATATTTCTCGTTTGCTAACGTCTAAATAAGATCTTTCAAATAGAATACACATTGATGGTGTGGCTACAAATATGAATAAAAGAATTCACAAACTTGTGATGAAGTATATGGAGACATATATGTTTAATATCAGGCTTTGAGATCCATCTCCTAAATGGTTTTTGTGAGCTTGTGATAAGTGTGTACTTTGATTTTTGACATCGACATTCTTTTATAATAATTAAAAAAAAGTTTATGCTCATTCTTTTATAATAATTTAAAAAAAGTTTATGCTCCTGAGAATGTTAGTGTGTATTTTTCATTATTGTATTGTTCTTGAAATCTACGTTATGGACATCCTTCCACAGTATGTGCATTAAAATTTACCCAACTAGAAGACACCTTTCTAATATCAATTTTCCAAAAAACAAAACAAATCTCCTAACCTTTGAACAACATAACCATTCTAACATTTGAACAACATAACCATTCTAATTCACTTGGGCATTCTCTTTCCCTGGCTTCAAGGGTATGTTAAAAGTTATTTTCTGATTTCTTTTATTTTCATAACAAATTATGATTCAATATGTGGGTAGCAAATAGATTTAGATGATTTCTAGAATTAAAAAATGTACACATCTTTTATTTTTTCTATATACTTGGAAAAATTTATTAAGCCATTCACTTATTATACTTGTTGATAGGCATGGTATATAGTGTTGAGTTACGCTTGACTTTCTATTAGTTCATGGTTGACCAAAAAATATACACCCATTTATCCAAAGTTTTAAAAAATAATGACTTATTTTAAATTTCAAATCTCATTTATCTGATATCTTATTGGCCAAAGATTTGAAGTCTTATTGCTGCCTTCGCTCTCCCCAATGTTATTGTAATAAATATTTCTACCGTCTAGTCATTTCATGGATGAACTAAACCAATATTCAATTTAATTCGATTGCCAGCTACTTTCATTATTATATACGATAGGTATAATGCTACCTAGTAGCCTTGTTTATATTATTTGTTTTTTCATCATCTATTCTCTCACTAAATATGATGGTCATAAAAACATATGTTACTATATTATTTGTTTTTTCATCATCTATTCTCTCATTAAATATGATGGTCATAAAAACACATGTTACTTAATTTTTTTCGGTGTTCCCTTCCCCTGGTTCAGGGGTATGCTAGTTAAATATTATTTCAAAAATGGTTTTGAAATAATAACAAGGAAAACCAACATAAACCTTAAATGTCTATTTGACTTATTAGAAATAAACCTAAGTTTTATTTTTAGATTTTTTTGTGGAAAATTTAAACAATGTTACAACACCTAGATTCATTTGGGGTAGTTGGTTGTTCAACTACCATCCCTCTTCTCATTCATTGTTTTGCTTCAGCTGTAAGCTACAAGAAATGTGGTTATTTCCTCCACATTATTCATCAAGGTGGCTTTGGGTTCTTTTACACATGAATCCCGCTTCTCTGTCACTTACTAATCTCTCCTGTGGTATCATGGCCAATAGTTTCAAGGCGTAACCCATTAGTCAATTGGTTAACATTTTCCAATTAAACATTAATACATTTAAAATGTTTATATGCCATGGCATGACAATCATTAAACATGATTAATTACATATTGGGGAAAGCAAGGATATTACAATGACAAACCTTTCTTAGCTTATTTTTTTAAAAACAATAACCTTTCAACAACCTTACAATAGCCTTTGGATAGGAAGCAACTATGTCGCTATAGGAAGCATCTAGGTGGCCATGAACAAAACAAACCTTGTAGTGGGAAACAAAGTATTTATAGTTTGATTTCTAGGTCCAACTATAACCATCACATGGAAACAACCTTACCCAAAGCACTATGAAAGGTTGCGAGGGTTTTAGACATTATGATATTCGAGAGGTAGGTTGCACATTCCCAACCAAGGACCGAAGACAATGAATTGATGTGTAGATTTAAGTTGTTTTCCATAAAGACAACATATTAACGCCATGATACCTCCATTAATTAGCGACATCGTGATTAAGAAATAAATAAAAACATAGATTTCGATATCTTTGTGATATATCAATTATCAAAACCGAAATGTCATAGTTCAATGTCATAGTGTCAAACCACTCAATACAATGTCTATATTTTAACAAATGTTTTTTTTTTTAAGTTTTTGTTAGCACTTTTCATTAATCCTTCATTAACCTTGATTTATATTTATATTTACATTTATTGCCTTTTTATATGGTAGGGAAAAGCTACCACATAGCACTTGTTGGAAAATAACGAAGCATGCCTTTGCATTATTTAAAGTAAGGATTGGAGATTTGGTGAACCTCCGTATTCCAACAAGGATTGAAGTAGTTAGTAGACTTTTGCATTCAAACAAGGATTGAAGTTTTTTATTGAATAATACATCTAAAGCGAGGATTCAAGGGTTTTAGTGGATAATACATTTCCTTTGAAGTAAGCACTCAAGAATTTATTGGAAAATTATTGAGGTAAGTGGACTATATAATCAATGACTCTTGTGTTTAATTAGAGAATCATAGATTTCTGATTGGTTTATGACATTTTGTTTATGGTTCTATTCATTCAAGGCTTATAACTCTATCATTGTCGTATTATTATTATTATAATGATAAGTGTTAATGGAAATGGTTAATATATAGATTAGATTTGTCATATACAATATTTAATAGGCTTCTTCAATTTAGTGTGGTTTAGTGCGCCTATGATCTCTCTAATGTTGGTTCAGGTCAATTGATTTAGTGTTGGAACAATCTTGGCATCATTTGCTCATGTCAACTTCAATATGCATAGGTAAACTATATTGATTATAATCTATTATTAACAAAAACAAATTCTCCCCCGGATGGGGTGACACGTAGCACTCAAGTGCCATGTCCCACAGGGCTTGGCCAAGCCATAAATAAGGATGGCCGACTCCCATCGCCTTGACATTAAGAATGGGAGCCAACCATAAATGTCAGACAATAGCCATGGGACTTCTCCCTCGTGTGAATAGCCAGGCGACCATCAAATTCAATGCTAGGGAGGCGATCATGGCAGTCGTCTCGTCGCACCTTCCAGTTATTATCCACCTCTGCATTTACCTTCCTCATTTCGTTTTTGGTCTGCACCAGGCTCACAGTCTAGAGCTTGGGAGCGACCATTGCTACATTCATTGTAATTTCACCATTAGCTTCATCCTCTCGATGCCTCGGGAGCGTGGAAATCCGTGGCTTAGCCCAACTTGGTACAACATGACTGCAAGGCAGAAATGGTTGCAAAAGCTTGAGAGGGCACTCTCAATTGCGCACACCCAGAGAGCTAAGCTTGCTCATAGAGACGAAAGTTATAGGATGGCCTGGTAACCTCAAGCAGTTTTCATGGAGGAGGCCATCCAGCTCCCTCCGAAGGATATGCTCTTCACGGTTCTAGATAATTGGCAGCCTCCCATTGCCTTCCTTGAGGATGAAACTTGGGCAGTTACAACAACTCCCCACAGTGTAGGCACCATGGACTCACAAATGGGGGAGTTCCCTATCTGTTACATTGAGGAGGAACTCCTGGAGGAGTGCCTCCAAATGGCCCAGAATGACATATTCTTGGAGGGTCTCCCTCCTTTCACAGTCTTAGACCACGAACCCAAGAGCACAGGGACGGGAGTAGAGGGCGGGGCTGAGGAGCAGAGCGTGAGAATGATCCACCAAGATGACGCAAAGGAAGGAACATGGGTTGCAACAAGCGAGGTAGAGGGTGGGCACACGCTGAAGGGGGGGGGCGAGGTCCTTGCACCACCTCCTATTTTGACAACCTCAGATCAGTGGCGTGTCCCTCCACCCTTCTTCCACCCATAACAACTCGATTTGGTGTTTGATTTGAGGCACTAGATGGTAGACCAGGCCTACCGTGGCACATTCATGAGCCAACGCATGGACATTCTCTATGCAGCTTTCTCCAATGCGCCAACAAAGCAAAGATGTACGATGTGTGCGAGACTCTATGCCCTGCGAGCTTGGAACGAAATGCCCAATGAAGACCTCGACAATGAAGAACTCAACGGGTAATAGAGTGGCTAGACTTGCCTTCTAGTTTTGGTTATATGCTCAGGCTCTGGTTGGGTGTTATGTCAGTTAAAAATGTTTTATGTTTAGTTTCTTTCCAGTTTCTATTGTCATGGACAATTATGCAGATTATAGACCGCCACTCGTTATGGTTTCCTCCAGGCAGGGCAGATGGCAGTCTGTCTCTTTTTGGACATGTTATCGAGGGTTGGCAACTGTTCCGGTTTCCTCTTTTTTGGCGGAACAACTGGTAGCCCAAGGACATATGTATATTTTTGTTTATGATATAATATAAAGGATCCACTCTCTCTTTTTTACTTAAAAAATAAAATAAAAAAAAATCTCAATATAATAACTTTATTTATATTTTTTAATGCTTAATCTTACGAACTAATTTATAAATATTAATATTTAAATAATTTTTTTCCTTTGAAACAAATCATTATAATCAAAAATAGGATTATACACATTATTGTCCCCAAAAGCCAAGACATCTCTACGAGAGCAGACGGATCAAATGATTATGAATCAGACCCTTAACCCCCCCCCCCCTACCCTCATCAAACCTACNCCCCCCCCCCCCCTACCCTCATCAAACCTACATTAGAGTCAGCCATCTGATCATACAAAAAAAACTGTTATTAGTCTAAAAATGATGGACAGACTGTTTTTGATCAAGCACTACCAGCACTACATCCCACAATTCCTTCCATCCAAATGAGATTTCAAACAAAAACATACAGAAAACCATTGAAGATAGACGCTAAATTAAAAATGGAACTCCATTGCATTTGATCCTAACCATCCCATAATTCGTATATGCCAAATGATCCAACAGGGAGAGAAATAGCTTCCTTTGGAAGCTTGTCAACCTTTTGGTTGAGTTCCTTGTATATGTGTTTAATAGCTTACCATTGAAGAGTCTGCAAAGAAGTTTATACCTCTTGAAGCAAAAGCTCAAGGAGTACATTTTCCACCAATATTTTCTTGCAGGTCCAGTCAACAATAATTTCAAATCCCCCATAAGCTAGATTTTAAAGATGACTTTTTTTTGACAAAATGTAGAAGAGTCCTTAGAGCTAGAAATTCTTCTTTGGAATTTGATCCCCGACCTTGAGTGATTCAGATAAAATAATAGCGGTTGTGACTCAAATAGAGGACCACTCCAACACGACATTTGGGAGGGTAGCCTTGACAGACCCCATCAAAGAAACCCCAAGGGATCTTGTAATTTAAGAGAGGCATGACATGGATTCTAGGATTCTTCTGCTTCGGTTCCACTCTAAATTCCCAAGTTAGTCTCTCAATGAGGCCAACAACCATCGACTCAGGAATCAAACGATCCTAAAAAATTCTTATATTTCGGGCCCACCAAATGAAGAAAACCAAAATGGAAATGATGCAAATCAGAAAGCTACTATTCCATCCAGCTTTTGGAGAGAAGGCACGAGCCACCAACAATCATACTTGACATGGAATGAATAAGTGAAGAACTAATTCTACCTCTACTCTGCACAGAGAACGTATGTTCGAACCTATCTAGCCTTGTTTAATACTATTGTCCCAGAGGAGGAATTTGTTATTTACAACAAGCCAAAGCACTATTTTACATTTGACAGGCTCAATGATCTTCGAAAATTTGTCCCAATTAATATTTAAAATTATTCAAATATTTATATTCATTAATAGGTATTAAAACATACAACTATTCTCATAAACATTATTATCATACTTATTACCATGTCAATTAATAATGTCAATTAATAGTGAATATTTTGTTATTAAAAATATTTATATTCTAACTATTATTATCATTAATAAAACAATTCTAATGAGTTAGTAAATCAATTATTAAAATCATATTGTTATTTCTATTTATAGATTTTGTTAATACAATTTAAATTTATAAATGTTATATTATATTATTAATATTAAAATTATAATAGACTATTATTATGTTAAAAAGTTAAAATTCAATTAAATCTAAATGTAGTCACTGTAACTACCACATTCCCTTATTTTTATTCTTACATGTCCACTAACCGTTTTTGTTGCGGAAGAGCATCATCAAACAAGTCACTTGTTTGTTAAATAAACTATGAGAAAAAAACACACATATACTAAGTCACCTTTATATAATTCAAGGAAGTCTGAGATATAGTTATTTTAAAAACCTCATATGAACTTTATGAGCATAGAAATTTGATTAACAATCTATATAAACTTGAAATATTAATGAAATACCAAAAAAAATATAACATTGTTCATCAAATTTGTGTTACAATTACATACATGTTTTATTTAATCAATCACACTTTGTTAAATCATTATTTAATCAATCACACTTTGTTAAATCAATCACACATCTGCTTAATTATATTTGTTGGATGCCGTTTCACAAATATTCTATACCCCTTGAATGATCCAATATCCTCGTTGACAAATAGGTTTAACGACACATAGGGTTAAAGTTGATAATAACCCTTTCGCAACGGCCATTCATGATCCATTGTTTTAAATGGGAGACGTGGCTAGACATTGCTCAACATTTCCTCTATGAGGGAGATATTTCATTCATTTTCACCTAAGCTTTCGGTAACATTTCAATTGTTTTGTGGATAATTGTGTTTATTGGATAACGTTGTAATTATTTACTAGTAATAATAATAATAATAATCTATTTTTAAGATTACGATTAAATCATATTTTAATTTATAAATATAAAAAAATCTTTCTCTTAAATATAATCAAAAGAAAGTTGAGAATATCCAAAATAATAAACTCTTACCTCAAATATTGAACATGATTTGGTTTTTGAACTTGCTTTGCTCTTAAATTTAGAATTTATTTCTAAATTATACGTAGTATACATATTATAAATTGAATTTATTTCTAAATTGTACGTAGTATACATATTATAAATTGTACACATACATATCGTAAGAAAAGCTTACATATTTTAACACTAGGTTAATTTGTTTTACACGCAAAAATCACGTTGCCCATATTTGTCCACGTTGTCATGTTGATGGAGCATATGATATACATACAGCTGTGTGTTGTACATGGTGTATGCACTAATGAGTATCATTGCAATATTTTAACACTATGATTGGCATACATTGAAAAACGCATGCTATCATTATTATTTGGTAAAAGCCAAGAAGTCATTTTCATTACAATATATCCACTTCATGAATGAAATATTTTTATTATGATTAATGGCACGAGTCAACTAAGATCAACTCGAGGAAACTTAATGGAGTAACTCAGGTAAATAAATAAATCAAATTGTCCAGCTATATAATCCATAGGAATATCAAATTGAGTGGCCCTCTTGATTCTCCACCTTACACAATTCAATACACTAGCAATGTGATAACCCGTCTCCTGACAGTGAAATGTTTGTCTCTTTAAAATTAATAGAGAAAACCAGTGGTGTAGGGACTGTCCGCTATTTTCCACGCGATCATGCTTATTAATTAACACTACTTTGAAAGGTGTATGTGTGTCATAATAAAGATTGTGTCAACACGGGTAAGTGCCACAAGTTCGATAACAACATCATTGACCTTCGCCTAGGGACATTCATTCCAAGTCCCACAAGTCACCCCTAGTTGTTTGTTTTCCAATGACATTTTCGTTATTTTTACTAGTGTAGATTTATCTTAAACCTAGATTTATTAAACATTGAGAGATAAAAAAATTTAATACATAAATTTTAATTTATATGTTTATGTAAACATGTAAATATTTAGTTTTTTTTTTTTAATTGAGCTGATTTTATTTTTATTTTTTTAATGCAATGTTATCTAACCTAACATAGCCCTGACATGACAACATCTCCCCCATACTGGGTTGTAGAATACCTCACTACTCTCGGTGCAACTAGAGTGCATGGCCACTGTATATCTTTTAATGTGTAGGGAAGAAGAGTGCTCTCTTCTTCCTTCCTTTCATAACACAAGCCTAGTTTATCTCTTCTATTTCTCTTATTCAATAATGTAGAGAGCATTAGCCTACTTACATGTCTTTGTGGTTGGCTCTGCATTTGGATCAATTGAAATGGTGGCTTCGTATCTCTGGCTTTTGGCTCCACCTTTGCTTTTGTCAATGACAATGGAACCAAACAAAGAAATGCCTCAGATTTGGTAAGTGGCATTATATTGAATTGAGAACAGGTTTAATCCTTAATGTATTTGATGATTCATGCGGTTTTAGATCACGTCGCTAATCCCCAATTTACAATGAACAAACTGCTCTAAATCCAATTGCTATTGCTTCTCCATCCAATCCATCTATATTGTTAGCTACGAGTGCAAATCTCTCGAAAAAATCATCTCCAGTTGCAATTCTAGGTTCCTCCATTGTTTATGCTTGTTCTTATTCTTGAAGGAATACCCTAAAGTAGTCGTACTTTGACTTTCGTAGGTGGTTGGACCACCTAGCCTTTATAGAAGGTCCACAACATTTACATCCATGATACCCTTTTGTTACAAGACATCATGTTTTTTTTTTTGTTAGTGTGTTAGTTACCTACAAGACTAGCTTGTGGTCTAAGAAACTGCGACCTACGGACATCTACGTCGTCAAAATCACCCGGGGATCGCACTCGGCTTGGGCCAAACCAACCCTTAACATGGTTGGATTTTTTCGGTGTCTCCTTCCAACTACCGCAAGTTTCGAACCTTGACCGACTTACAGAACGAAACCCTCAAAATCCAATCATGCTAGTGGGACTTGACAAAAATGTTGAAGGGCATGGGGTGGGATTTGATCCACTTAGGCGTGCACGAGTCACGCGACTATTTTTTAATATAATCTCTTTGGGTGCAACCACACGTTCAATCACTACCTCAAGGTGTCCCCAAGGCTCCAGGGTAAGCGACCCTCATTGGAATTGAACCTTGACCAATGGTGAAAAACTCATTGCTTTCCACCATTGGAACAAAACTTGTGATGTTATTATATATGAAACCTGATATCACCAAAGAAGGTAGTTACACCAAATTAAGTATGTCAAATAACATTGTGGACATAAACAAATAAATCAACATGCTTACTAGAACAAACTCCTAGTCTTGGATAATCACGCATGGTGTATCCACATATGCCATACAACATGAAATACCTCTCTACTAGCATGGGTATTGATGCATCATATACATGTATCCCTTCCCATAATTTCTTCGATTCATCAACCAATGGTTGGAGGTAGACATGCATTCTCTTCACTTGTCTTCTATTAGGACTATAAGATCCAACATAAGATGTTTGTTCTTCACAGACAACCATGGGGGGATATTGTTATTGATCACTACCACTAGCCAAATAGAATAGTTGGTGTTTAAATTTGAGAGAATGTGGGTGTTGATTGAAAATTTGGTCACTTCAACTTTCCGTTGTTTGGAATTTTTTTTTTGTCGGAAGAAAGAATTTGTGCATGCTCATTAGCTCATGGTGTAGCCCTCAATCTCATCTTCATCATAAATTTTCCAAATTCAAAATCCGAGTTTGTATGCTCGAGATATTCATGCAAGAAGAAGAGCTTTGAAGAATGGCAAGAAGAATTTTTCTATGTATTGTGCCTCTTTTTCCACTCCATTTTCGATTTTTTGATTAAGTACTCTCATCTTCCATCTCCTTTCCATCTCCACACGTAAAAAATTTCCTCTCTCATACTCTCTTTCTCTTATCCGTTCACTTCTTTTCTCATTTCATACTTAGCCATTTTTCTCATTACTCTCTTATTTCCTTAGCCATCCCTCTCATACTTAGTCTCATTTTCCCTTCTCTACTCTCATTCCTTACTACTTTTCTTACTACTATACTTACTTAACCATTTTTCCTCTTCTCCATACTTAACCATTTTTTCTCTTTCACTCTACTCTCGATACTTCATATTCCATACTTAGCCATTTCCATGTTCACATTCATATTCCCATTTTATTTTCTTTTATTTTCCATTTCCTTTCTTATATTTTGATTGTGTATAGTTTCACAGTTAGTCATGACGTTGGAGAATGTTTCTGGATATAAACTGTGTATGGGGTTTCAAAATGTTCAACATTTCAAGTGAACACTTCACCCATCATCAAGGACATAAAATCTCGTATGGTAGAAAAGAGTGTTGAGTTTCGTTTTTATAAATTAGGAGAGTAAGTGACTTGAAATAAAGAGAAAAGGTAAATTAAATAATAGGAAATAAGTGTTGAGATTGAGAGATGAAGAATATTAATAAATTGTGTTGAGAAAGAATATTAAAATAGGTGGTCAAATTAGTGGAAACACAATAATAATAAGGATGGAATAATTGTTTTAGAGATAGTTGTTGAGTTAAAGTAAAGACAAAGAGGGGAAAGCGGTTAGAATGATAATTACAATAGGGAAGGATATTAGAAATATTAAAATTAATAAATAAGGAGTTGTGTAAATTAAAGGGGAAAATAAGATAGGTAAAAACATTAAAAATGTAAAAACTTAGGAGAAAGTTGTTGAGTTAAATAAATGAAAGGGGGAAAACTGGGAAGATATTAGAAAGATTTAAGAAACTAAAATTAAATATAAAGGCGTTGTATAAATTAAAGTGTGAAGATAATGGATAGAATTATAATTAGATTAGGGTAGGATATTATAAAGATATAAGATAATAAGATTAAATAAAATAAAGGGTTTACAAGAATTAAAGTGAAAAGATAAGATAGGTAAAAATGTAGGAGAAAGTTGTTAAGTTAAATAAAAGCAAAGAGGGGAAATCGGTTAGAATGATAATGATAATTAGGTTATAGGAGGATATTAGAAGGAATTAAGAAGATATAATTAAGAAAATAAAAATAAAGATGGTGTATAAATTTAAGAGAGAAAATAAATTAGGTTAAAAATTCAAAGGAGAAGTGTAGATCCATGAATTTGGGACCATGGGGGAATGGAGAATGAGAAGAGGAGAGGTGGAAGGAAGAGAAGGGCCTAGATTTAAAAGAAAGAGGATGCCTAATGGTCAAGGTGATGTATGGTGGGCTTTCAAAATAGGCTTAGCTTATCTTCTTGGTTAAATTTATTAGGATGTTTTTCGATTTCAAGGGATTCCCAAATGAGATGGGAGGAGTAATTAGGGGTAGAGGCTAGAATTTTAGTTTGGTCAAAGCATATAAGGTGCTTAGATTTATGAGAATGTTCAACAATAGACGATTTGGAGATTCAATTATATGTGGTATCAACTATATGCTCTTTAAACCAGGCTTTAAAGATTCTACTAGTTTGGACGATGTAAGATTTCCCACAAGAGTAGGGAATTTGGTAAACCCTTGGGCCAAGCAACGGGTGAGATTTATCTTTAGTAGTTTTGAAAAGTTGTTTTAGGGTTTTGTGTGGTTTGAATACAGTGTTAATATTATTCTTAGCTAAGAACTTCGAAATATGGTCAGTGGTGCCCTAGATATAAGGTAGAGAGATGAGAGCACGAAGAGGGGGTGAGGGCGAGGTCATTTTAGGTTTAGGGTTGCCGTTTGAGTGGAAAGTGTGGGTGATTTGAGAGAGAGAAAGAAACCATTGGACAAAAGGGTTTCTTTTTCATTTCCCTTCCCATATTTCACATAATTCTTTTTATTTCACATGACTTACCACTGGTCAATGATATTTCTTACAACTACACCTCATCTCCGTGACCCTCACAATGCACCCTTGACTCACACGACCCTCATTATGAACCCATACTTAGAAATTTTGACAACTTTTTTTACTACCTCTTACCACCTAACTCTTCCAACACTTAGTTAAATCCACAACCCTCACAATGCACCCTTGGCTTTTGCGACCCTCATTATGCACCCATAGATATTTTCACAACACTTTTTACTATCTCTTACCACATAACTATTCCAACACTTAGTCAAATTTATGAGTTACCATGGTTTCGTTGGTTGGTGATCATTATTTCATATACTATGCCCCTTCGTCCGTCTGACCAATTCTCAACACTTGGAATTTTTACAACTCTTTTTACTACCTCTTACCTCTCCTTTCCACTTCACTCCACACTTAGAATTTTTCACAACTCATTCTTACTAAGTCTTAACGTGGGTCCGTGATGATTTCTTAAGGTTTTTACCATATCTTCGTCCGTCTGACCGATCCATTCTTATACTCTATAGTATAGTCTTATACTTAGAAATTTTCACGAGATTTTTACCATTAATTATCACCTTAACCCTGTGAATACCTCATACTATTTTAATATTACCTCATATTATTTCTCTTGTCCTAAGTTTTTTGGGCATATATCCAAGTGACATGTGACAAGTGATTGGATGGTGATTGGACATGACATGTCAAACATCTACATGTTGAATGGGTGACCAATATATTATTGTCCTAAGTTTTCTGGGAATATATCCAAGTGACATGTGGCAAGTGATTAGATGGTGATTGGACATGATGTGTCATATATCTACAGGTTGACTGGGTGATGACTGGGAAATGGCTGGGTATTTTAATATTACCTTATATTATTTCTCTTGTCCTAAGTTTTTTGGGCATATATCCAAGTGACATGTGATAAGTGACTGGATGGTGATTGGACATGACATGTCATACATCTACATGTTGAATGGGCGACCAATATATTATTGTACTAAGTTTTCTAGGAGTATATCCAAGTGACACATGGCAAGTTATTAGATGGTGATTGGACATGACTTGTCATACATCTACAGGTTGATTGGGTGATGACTGGGCAATGGCTGGGTGACCAAAATATTATTGAGATATGTATTTTTCTAAGGCACTAAGAGATAAGCTAAGGAATGACTTCCATAAGCTCCTTTACTTCACATGAATAATAAGGAATGACTTTACATTATAAACACAAATGTTTCAACTACCACAATGCATGTGGAATTAAAAGAGGACAACTTTAATCAAGGGCTATGATTGATCCATGAATTAAATGGACGACTGCTGAGCAATGATCTTCCAGAGCTTATAACTCAAGATCTAGGCGTCCATTTTGGGAAAACCATACCTCGTTGGAAAAGTAATTCAATGAGGAAGAAGATGGAACAAGTTTCAAGAAATGAAATTAGCCATAATTCTCTGAAAAGTTAAGATAACAATCAATTCCATTTTCATGGTTAATTGGTAAATTTGTTTAGAACCTCGACTTCCTGAGCCTATAACTTGAGGTACAAAACTCCAATTCTCACTCTGAAGGACTCATTGTAAACATGGGATGATGAAGAATGAATCTAGAATGGTTTCCATGGCTGAAATATCAATTATTATGTTTAAAAAATTAAAATGCAGACTACTTTTTTTTGAAAGGCAACCAATTTAAAAATTGGGAAATAAATTTTTATTAAAGACGAAATGGGCCCCACTTCAAGGCATAAATTTTGATGACACAAAGTCATTAATGAGATTTCAATGAAGAATTAATTAAAGTGGTTACTCCAAGAAGGAAGCATGTGGAAACTACTTCAAGAAGTTTTCCCTAACTAATTAAGGAAGTTTTGAGAGCATATTTTAAAAAGGAAAGAGAAGGCATCATCATGGGGGTCGACAATGAGAAGTTTCTACAACAATGAAGCATCTTCAAGAAGCAACACTTCATCTTTCAAAGATTCTATGAATTGGCCTGCTAAAACTTTTCTCTCCTTACATTTTCTTCTTCCTTGTTTTCCTTCAATCAAATATTTCATGTATTGTCAGACAATCAGGAAGATTTGGGTTTAAGTAGTTCTTTTTGTAACATCCCCACTATAATCCTCAGTTTAATTAATGCTTATGTAGATATAATGTGTGGCTATGGCCAAAGCAATGTAATATGCAAATTATATTTCCTTGTTTTATTAATAAAATGTGATGCCAACCACTAAGGGGACATGGACAAGAGATGGGGGCTGAATTAATCCACAAGAGGAGGGAGTGTCTAGGATAATGGCCAAGAGGGGGTCCAAGGGGGAAATACCCATGTATATTTATTCAATCCATTTTCCTAAATTTGCTAATTGTATATGAACCTTCCCATTTCTGATTGAGTGTTCCCAAAGCCAATCATTGAATACATGTAATGGGGTGGGTGTGAGTGGTCACATCCAAAAGTTATTGGGCACATGGGGGTTGAGTACAATCAACTTGGGGAAGAGTGCGAATCAATAAAGGTAAGCCAAAGAGAGGAAATTCGTATGAGTTGGGATACAAGTTTTTAGTTAGTCAAGTTTGTGCCTGGGAAAAGGAGAGAGAGAATAAGAAATAGAGATAGGAGCTGGTACAACCATGGAGGAAGACTTCTAGAGCATGCTGGAGCATAATTGGAGTGAATGGGAGCTGGAAAACTGAAGAATCAGGTTGTGAGGCTTGGATAGTGAACTCCTGTGTGAGTTTCACTAAAAACAACAAGTGTTGTTGTTGGTTTGTTGATAGTTTTCCTAGCAACAATTTCTCTTGAGTTCCCAATTGAGAGATTCCTAGCCACATGTGCCAGATAGACCTTGATAAATGAATGGGATGCCTGAGGGACCGATATCAATGAAGGGGTACATTCCTTGGGTTGGACAGGTCAAGAGGAAGAAAGATAGTAGAAAATCAGGATAGATACATAGGAAAATATCAGTTGGGTTGAGAATTTTATGAGTTGCGAGTGGACTGTGAGAGACTGCCCTCTTTTGTGGATTGCTAGCCTCAACTCGAGGGTGAATAACTATTGAGATTTGGAACAATCAGTCTATGGTTGGGTGGAACATCTGTCCCAAGAAGTTGGTTGCACAATTGTTATGCAAAGATAAGTGTTTTATTTTGTTGATGTGTTAAATTACATGTTTAATTGTTGTGCATGAACTCTGTGGATTGGAAAGTGATTTATATGCTGATGTAATGAGTTGTTTAGCTGCATTTCATGTTGATTATTAGTAGGTTGGAGATGCTTCTATTTTTTGGTTATATATAGTAGCTAATCTGTTTTAATTTGTAGCTGAAAGCTACATAAAATGAGTTAACTGTAAATGAATTTAATTAGTTAATAATAATTTAATTTTTATGTATATTTCCAACCGTAATGTCCCTTGGTTGGACTGGGGGGACGTTACATTATGGTACCAGAGATTCGGTTCAAACACCGGGCTTGTATGGGCCAAGATGGATGCGAATTTGTGAAATTCGTTGTTGTAGACTTTGTTTGTGACAGGTTTGGGGAAAAACAAAGATTTAAAAGAGAAATCCCCAATTCCGTGAGTGAAATTCGAGTTTTAATTACTTCATATAGTTTGAGATGGTTAATGGATTAGAGTGATGAAAATGCAAATCGAAATTTGACCTGGAATGGTCGAAATTCAAGGTTTAATGGCTGCATGTAGAGTTACAGGAAGTTTGTAGAAATCGACGGCTAAGATCGTGTTTGATATTTTGATTGACGATCGAGATTCACCGTGATAAATTTAAAATTTTATAAGGATTCGACCATTTGAAAGGTTGATGGGATCAATGACCAGGATTAAATCAGGGGTTTTGAAAGGGAGCAAATCGATGGTCCAAATTAATAAGAGAAAAGTCAAAATTTTTGTAAGTGTTAAAGTTCACCAAGAGAAATCGTCAACAACCGATGGATGGATCGACTGAAATGGTGAAGAGTTTGGTTCAACCATAAGACATCTTTGACCGAAGATGGCCGACGGTCGGGCGTTGGCCGACGATCGAGTGTTGGCCAAATCTACCGAAGTGTTTTCAATCATCGATGGAAGTCGTCGATGGGTCGGTGGTCAGGTGTCGACTGATTCAGTGAAGTGTCCTAAACAAGCAACACAAGTTTCCCATGGCCGATGGGGGAAAGAGGATGATGATTTCATCATCCATGTCAACATCCACATGTCATGCCACATCACCCAAGTTGACAGATCAGGATGAGGTGTCATGCCACATCAGCATCCACGTGTCATGCCACGTCAACCAATAAAAGTAGTTGATGGTTGATTGCCAAATTGACCAATTTGGGAAAGTGTTCGACAGTCATCGGGGATCGTCAATCACGGATGGGCTGGTGGTTGGGCATAAATAGATTTAGTAGAGAGTTTTTAATTTTCCAAAAAATATCGTCAACGACCGATATAAGAGTTGTTTGAAAATCGGGTGTCAGGGAAAGGGACTAATGACTGATGGTCGGATCGGTAACTTTGGAAAAACATTTTGTGCACCCAAGGGATGATACTAATCGCCGATGACTGACAAGGTTAGATCAATGGTTGTTTTGTATCATGATTTATGATTGATGATTGATACTTAAAGATCTATTACAGTAGTAAAACAATGAATTTTGGGTGAAATTATTCGAATTTTTCATATTTTTGAAGGTCACTAACTCGCGGGGCCTTTTTGAGGCCCTAAACGACATTTTTAGCAAAGTCAAAACCCACGAGAATAGAGTATGAAGGTACAATTTGTCTATGCAGCTCAAATAAAAGAACTTGAAGAGAACTATCCAACGAGCTAAATGGTTCGCTAAACAAAGCTTTTATGAGAAAGTTACAACCAAAATAGTGAGGGTAAAATTTTGGCACCAGTATTACTTCCATAGGGCATAACTCTATGCTCAGAAGTCCATTTGGGGCACATGAATAGTTGATGGAAATATTATGACCCATAGAAGTTAGTGGTGGAGTCATATTTTGGTTATGGGTACCTGAAATGTGCAGGAAGAGAAATAAGACACCTGCAACATATATGAGTAATTTGAGTAAAACAACCTAAACTTCTCCGTACCATAACTTTCAACTCAGTGCTCAGATTTGAGCAAACAAATAGTAGTTGGAAATGTATTGAGTAGAAGAAATATGTAAACCCATAATTTTGATTTGAACAATTAAATTTCTTAGAAATTAATAAATAGATTTATGTAGAAGTAAAAAGAGTGGAATTACAACATGTAGTTGTTGTAACTTTCCACTCCTAACTCATATTGAGGCAGGAGTATAGTTGTTGGGAATCTGTTTCAGGGATGAATGCATCAATCAAATCAAAAATTGAATTCGTGCAATGCGTCCTTCATAAATTGATGAAGAAATAACCTATATTCTATATTGCTATGCATATTTCTAACAATAATTATTACATGCACATTTCTTGCAGAATTAGAGGTACAAAAAGAAAATTTAGTTCTTATATGAGGACTAGATTCATGGAAGATGCTCAAGGATCTTATAGCCACGAGGACGAGATTAGGGGTCTGCATTTCAGCATGGGGAATGCTGAGACAAAATCAAATGGAAGGAGAGATAGGAAAGAGCCTGTCACTATGAGAAGTCTTCATAGGGAATTGTACTGCTACAAAGGTGATAATGAAAGGATTATGAAGGCTCAGGAAGAGATACTTTAGAGCTTGAATATGTTGCATAACCAAGTTAACAAATATTCTAGAACCAAACAAGCAACTGGTGTTAGAAAAGTATCCACATCTAAATCCCATAGCAAAAGGGATGATCACAAAAATGATAGGCAATTGAGAAGCATGAGCAGGTGCCATCATTCTCCAAGGCAGTCCACTAGAAGAACTCATGCAATTTCAGGACCAGGAAGCATCCCAAGTGTGTCTTCTGTTTGGAGGAAAAGAAGAAGGCCTGAGGCAGAATTCTTGCAAGGTGAACTTAGGAAAATCAAGCCACCTACTTTCAATGGTGAACACAAGAAAGGAGAGGAGGCAGAGGCATGGCTGTTTAAAATGAAGAAATATTTCCAGTTGCATGATTACACCTCCTGGGTAGAAGCTAGAATTGCCACCTACCACTTGCAAGGGAAGGAAACCATGTGGTGGGATCAACTTAAGAAATTCAAGAACCTTGATGAGAAGAGGATCTCATGGAGGCAGTTCAAAGGATATTTCCAAGAAAAATATTTGTCTGAGCATTACTATGAAATAAATATGAAATATGTTTTTGAAATCAAGCTGGGAACCATGACAATGGAGGAATATGAGAAGCAATTCTTTGAATTGTTGAAGTATGTTGACTTCATCAAGGATGAGAAGGTTAAAATCCAAAGGTTTCTAAGTGGGTTACCCTCCTTCTATAGCGACAATATACAATATGATAATCCCAAGACCTTGGAAGAAACCATAAGGAGAGAAAGACACCTTTATGAACAAAGAAAAGGAAGGTCAGTTTTCCAAAAGGCTTGGAATGACAAGATAAAAGGGAAAAAAGATCAAAGGCAGAAAGGTTTTAAGCCACCCTTTTTCAGAAATAACTCCCAAGCAAATCAACAAGCCCAAACAACCCAAAATGAGCAAAATAATGCATACTCATTTGGAAAAAGGCCAAGACAACAACCTGTTCAACGTTGGGGATGTGAGGGAAATCACTTATATAGGGATTGCCCTCACAAGAGAGAAAAAATGAGGACTATCCACAACATTCATGAGGTTGAAACAATGGAAGACATCGAAGGAAGCATGCCAAGGATTTATGCAGCCTTGGACAAAAAGCAAGAAAAGTATCAATCCCCCATGATCGAAGTGGAAGGTAAGATTAACAACCTGTTGGAAATACTAAAAAAAACTGAGAGGGGGGGTGAATCAGTTGTTTATGAGCTTAAACAATTTTATTCCTTTTAAAACCTTATTAATCTTTCTTTAAGTGATCATCAACAATACACAGTATATGGACAGTAAAAATAAAGAACATCAGTCACACATAAAGTATGCACATAGATAGATTTTCACGAGGAAACCCATAAAGGGAGAAAACCTCTTCTTCTTCGAAATGATAGGTAGTTTTTTTCAGTTCTATACATCATCTACAATTGAGCACCAACTCAATGTGAGGCTGCTACCTCTGTGTTACAAGTTGCAACTTGTTTGAGAGCACCAACTCTCTGGTTTCTCTAGCACCCACTAGAAGGAAGCACCAAATCCCTGAATATTCCAGCACCAACTGGATGGAAGCACCAACTTCCTGAAAGTTCCAGCACCAACTGGATGGAAGCACCAACTTCCAGTTACACGGGCTCCAACCTGTATAACAGAGAACACTTGTTCTCCCTAGCACCAACCTGCCACCCTGGTTTCTCTGGATGCAACCAGATGGAAGCTACAACTCACTGTGTTCAAACACCCACTTAAACCTCTGAGGACAACAGTCCTCCCGAGCACCTCCCAACCACCCTTTAATATTAATGGATAAATACACATTCCACTTTACAGATAAATCATTTCTTACCAATTTTTCTTTGTTCTGTAAATCTGGTCTTCTGTTCACTGTTTTGCTGCTCTTCTCTTCCTCTATTTGTTCAGCAGGTATGCTCTCCATCAATTTTTGTGCTCTCCTTTTGCTTTGCTTCAACTTGTTCAGTTATTCTGCTCTGCATTTTCTCTTTCTGTAATTCTGCTATACTTCTGCTCTTTCTGTCATTCTGCTCTTATGTTCAATCTACTTCTGCGCATTCTCTCGTCTATTTTTCTTACAGTTTCATTCTTTTTCACCTACTCAACAACCAAACCGACACAGTCTGTTACAACTTCTTTTATACACACCGACACAACTTTTCAACTTCCCAACTCCTTGGAGAAACTGACGACAACTGTTCCGGCCAACTGAAACGCCAACTGATCGACAACTAATTTGCAATCATGAGTCCGTTTCACTAACGAATTTGTAACTGAAAGAGTTAATGTGTGAGAAAGGACAACAACCCTCCGATCACATTCAAACCTTATCCACACCGTTGGATAATCTTCATTATTCTTTCCTTTTAAATCGGGTTTCATCACTTTCATACGCTAGCCCTCCTGAGCTTAGCTCCCAGTCAATGTGACCGTCACTCCATGACCACAACCTTACCCTGTCGGGGCTACGGGGTTTGTGATGCCTCAATGCATACACCCGCGTGATTCCCAATCGTCCAAATCCCGACGCTCCTTTCATACGCTAGCCCTCCTGAGCTTGGCTCCCGGTCAACGTGACCGTCACTCCGTGACCACAACCTTACCCTGTCGGGGCTACGGGGTTTGTGATGCCTCAATGCATACACCCGCGTGATTCCCGATCGTCCAAATCCCTACGCTCCTTTCATACGCTAGCCCTCCTGAGCTTAGCTCCCGGTCAATGTGACCGTCACTCCGTGACTACAACCTTACCCTGTCGGGGCTACGTGGTTTGTGATGCCTCAATGCATACACCCACGTGATTCTCGATCGTCCAAATCCCGACGCTCCTTTCATACGCTAGCCCTCCTGAGCTTGGCTCCCAGTCAACGTGACCGTCACTCCATGACCAAAACCTTACCCTGTCGGGGCTACGGGGTTTGTGATGCCTCAATGCATACACCCGCGTGATTCCCGATCGTCCAAATCTCGATCGTTGACCTGTCAACGGTCCTTTCGCCAGTCGCTAAAATCTGCCACCTGTCCTCCTGACAGTCGGTGTGGCCCCACACTCCTAGGCCTTATCGGGAAATCGCATTTTTCCAATGCACAAAACCTTTTCTCCCGGGATCTCCGATATCCCGATTCTCCGATGAATAAAATCAACGGTCCAGATCTCATTCTTGCTTTAACGGCTGCGATTAAATCGCGAAATCGCATATCGTGATTTTGGGGTTCTTGTTGACAAGTGAATTGGACATTTCAAAGTCCCGATCCTCGATTCTCCGATGAAGCCTCCTGTCGATCTTCTCCCGGTGGCGCCCGATCGCTGCCACACGTCCTTCCAAATGGACGGTCCTGATTATGTCGGGATTTCGAGACTTTCAATGTCCCGTTTCTCACAACCTTGAGAACTCCGATCTCCCGATGGCTTATCTCCCACGTAGCTTCTACAGATCTGATGACTGTCGAACTTTCAGAAAAATTGAATGGGATCCAATGGTCACTGACTCTTCTCCTCCCGATTATTGATGCGCTGCTATTCATTGCTGTTGTACTCAAACCATCACTGCAACCACAACTGTACTTGCCATCAATGACAAGTATATGCTGATTCGCTGTCTGTTAACTGAATTTGCCAACACAACCATCCCATAGCAATTTTAATTTATTCTGGAGCTAGCCATAGTTACATAAATGCTAACATTGTTGAAAGATTTCACTTGCAAAGAAGTAAGCATAAGAAGTCTAGGTTAGTTTAGTTAGCCACGGGGGCTAAGAGAAAGATCAATGAGTTTGTTAAATATTATCAAATAGACATGAATGGAATCAACACGAAGGTAGATGTAAATATCATACCATTGGGTTCATATGATTTTCTAATTGGGATGAATTGGTTGGAAAAACATCATGCTATCCTAGACTGTTACAACAAGACAATCACATGTCTTGATGAGGAAGGGAAGCAAGGCAAGATTCAAGGCATTCCAAGAGTTGTAGCTATTAGAGAGATTTCCTCTATGTAGTTGAAGAAGAGCTTCATAAAGGGATGTCAGATGTTTGCAACCGATATGGAGGAGGTAGCCAAAGACAAAGTGACAAGCATTGAAGACCATTCGATCTTGAGGGATTTTGAAGATGTTTTCAGAGAAATTCTAGGATTGCCACCAAAGAGAGACATTGCTTTCTCTATTTATTTGGTGCCAAGAGCTGCCCCAGTGTCTGAGACACCTTACAAAATGGATACACTAGGATTGAAGGAGTTGTAGATGCAACTTGAAGAAATTTTGAAGAAGGGATATATACGCCCAAGTGTGTCACCTTGGGGAGCCCCAATTCTTTTTGTGAAGAAGAAGGATGGAACCTTATGGCTGTGTATTGATTTTAGGAAACTTAATAAGCTTACCATAAAGAATAAGTATCATTTACCAAGGATTGATGATTTGTTTGATTAGCTGAAAGGTGCAAGAATATTTTCGAAGATTGACTTGAGATCAGACTATCATCAAGTAAGGATAATATAAGAAGACATAAGCAAGACAAAATTTAGAACAAGTTATGGGCATTATGAATTCACGGTAGTGCAATTTGGACTGTAAAATGCCCCAACATTCTTTATGTGTTTGATGAATGGCTTTAGGGAGTACCTAGACAAGTTTGTAATTGTGTTCTTGGAGGATATACTCGTCTACTCTAAATCTGAAGAGGAACATGAACAACATTTAAGAATGGTATTGCAAGTTTTAAGAGAGAATATATTATATACTAAGCTAAGTAAGTGCATCTTTTATCAAAATAAGATTCACTACTTGGGGCATATAATATCAACAATAGGGATAGAAGTTGATCCTGAGAAGATATAGCCCATTAGAGGATGGCCAACGCTAAAGAATGTGGCCAAAGTTAGATCATTCATGGGTCTTTCAGGTTATTACTGAAGATTCATAAAAGGATTCTCAAAGATTTCAAGTCCAATCACCTCTTTGCAAAAGAAGGGAGTGAAGTTCGAATGGACTTCCAAGTGTGAAGAGATTTTTTAATAGTTGAAGGGAATATTGACAAGTGTACCAATATTGAAGATTGCAGATCCAAATGAATACTTTTTTGTGTGCACCGATGCATGCAAGGAAGGACTCAGTGGATTTCTCAGTCAAAAGGATCATGTGGTATGCTATGAGTCCATAAAATTAAAAGAGCATGAGAGGAATTAGGCTACACATGAATTGGAGTTAACATCGATTTTACATGCATTGAAAATGTGGAGGCATTACCTTATGGGTAATAAATTTGAGTTAAGGACAAACCACTGTGGTTTGAAGCATTTGTTTGGACAACCAACACTAAATGCTAGACAAACTAGATGGCTAAAATTTCTGAGTGAATATGACTTTGAAATTAAGCACATAAAGGGAAAGAAAAATCAAGTGGTTGATGCACTCAACATGAGAGATCATGAATTGCATATTGCAGCCATTAGCATGTACATAACAGATCTAAAATACAAAATTATTGCAATAGCAAATTCATATCAATACTATGTGAAAATAAAAGAAGCATTACAACAAGGTAATTTTCAACAAAAAATTAATTATTATGAGTTGAGAGAAGATGCAATTCTCATGTACAAAGGTAAGGTGTATGTGTCGAATTCCAGTGCTGAAGGAGATGCATAATGTGCCATATGTCGGGAACCCAAGATATCAGGAGATCATTGCAATAGTAAGAAGCCAATATTTTTGGCCATGAATGAAGAGAGAAGTGGCTAATTACATGGCCAGATGTCTAGAATGCGAAAAAAGTAAAGACATAACATAGACACCCAACAAGTTTGCTACAACCATTTCCCATTCCAAAATGGAAGTGGGAATTTGTCATGGTTGATATTATTACTAAGTTGCCCAGAGCAATGAAGTAGCATGATTCCATCATGATGGTGGTGGATAAATTGACTAAAACAACACATTTTATGTCAGTAAATACTACACACAAGGCAAAAAATATTGCAGATATTTATATGAGGGAAGTTGCTAGGCTACTTGGAGTTCCTAAAGCAATAGTTCCAGACAAAGATCCAAAGTTTACCTCTAATATTTGGAAGGGTTTGTTCAAGGGCTTTGGAACAAATTTAAATCTCAATACAACATATCATCCAGAGTCAAATGGGAAAACAAAAAGGACTAACAAGATAATTGAGTACATGCTTAGAATGTATGCGATGGATCAACCGTCAAAATGGGAAGATTATATTCATTTAGTTGAATTTGCATACAACAATGGGTATCAAGCCTCAGTGAAAATGAGTCTGTTTGAAGCATTGTATGGCAGAAAATGTAACACTCTAGTGAGTTGGGATAATCCAACAGACATAGTAATGGTTGGGCTGGAATTGTTAAAAGAAATGGAAGAGAAGATGGTAAATATAAAGAAGAATTTAAAGGCAGCCCAGGATAGGAAAAAAAGTTATGCAGATAGTGTTAGCACTCTAGGAAACTCTCCTAGGCTGTATATCAGAGATGCCTGGTAAATTAATCTTTTTGGTAACTATTTTCTCAATAATGGGTGTGGGTTTGAATCAAGATGAATATCTCAATCACTAGTTTGTATCTTCAAGACAGTCTAGCTATATTCATGCAATACAAGGCCTTCAAAAGCTATTATCAGATAGGTTTGTAAATCAAATGGATAAGAAAACTAATCAATTAACCAGAACACACATAGGCAATATATATGATGGGTCAACAAACTAGCCAAAGATGCTTATGATTCTTGCTTAATAGTCAAAATTAAGATGACAGTTACCATGGGACCATTAAACATAGACAAAAGAATGATTTCAACTCATATGCATAGACAAAGATGAAGGAGAGTCTGACAATAGCAAATGAAAGAAGCTTGCAGGATTAATATATTAAAGAAAATGTCTCTTTACAATAACAATAGATTATAGAACTCAAAATCGAACCCTGTGTTCATCATATGTTCTTGGCTTTATAGCCTTTTACAAACAGTTTCCAGATCCTGGATTACTGGATTGAATTTTGCCAAAAATAGAAACTCAGTAACTGGGCCAAGTAGACTAGATCAATTCAACTTCTCGACTAATATTTATGCTCTTCAGATTCTTGGCAGGTGTAGTGAGCCTTCCGACGCTGCTGGATCTCATGTGATATGGGAGGAGTCGAACTTGACACTTGTTGACACTCAAATAGTCTTATATCCTTGAAAATAGCTGACCGTTGTTTACCGTTTCTGTCTTTTAAAGCACCTCCAAAACCAAAACAAACTCTTGATAAAGATGTCATTAATTATCTTCCATCGATTGGAACCATTTTCGAGGCTTTTGAACAAGAAAAACTTGGACCTGTGCAAAAACATTAGCTTTCTGCCTTATCAGTTCTTTTGGTAGCTAGAGTAGATAGAATTCAGGCCAATTAGCTATCGAAAGTTCTGCTTTCGGTGGCTAATGAATAATCGATATGTTCGCCTAAGCCACCGAAACCTGAGATTATTAAAATTTCAAAGATAACCTAGTCTTAGCTCAAAAACACCTCAAGACGGATCTTTTTAGGCTTCTGTATCTTGCTCAAAATTTGTAGGGTTACTAGCTGCCTCTGGTTCATTGCACTGAACTGCCACCTCTACAAGGGTCTCAAGAGAAGCATGAGCCTGGTGTTTTGAAGACATAGCTTTTTTCCTCAAATCCATGACCTTTTTCTTCAAAACCTGAGCTACTCTCCATAAGCTGTTGTAGTCCTTTACAATATTGTTCTTCTTTTTCTTCTCCTTTATGCTTTCATGAGATAATATTTCCAAAGCTGAGTTGCTTTCTGCAAATTTTTTTGATAGAGTTTCATACCTGGTTTTTATTACCCTTTCTAGCACTTCTTGCTCGGCTAGCTTCTTCTTAAGCTTCTTGATTTCTTTTGATTTATTCTGCTTCACTCATTTGCTGATGAGGCATCTGCAATTTGTGGTTCTTGTTCTTCTCGGGGTGTAGGTGATGGAAGGTTCCATCACCTATATATACCTAAAATGCAAAATCTCAATTGATTTATTTGAGGAGATAACACTGGCTCCTATTAGGGGTGAAAGCCTCCCTATTAGGTTTCAAGAACCATAGATCCAATGCCTTTCCTGAAAAGCGAAAATTTAAATCTATCTACTAGTGTTTCCATTGGGCATGGAGTTATTTTGTAAAAACAAAAGCTGAAAAATAAAATTGCAATGACAAGGCTTCAAAGCCTTAGATAAAATAGAGTTTCAGAAAACGCCCATTGATTGGGCCACCAAACATTTCTTCACCTTCCAGACTTTGTAGAATGAAGGTGTTGTTGTGTTGTACTTGAGTTATCATGAAAGGATCAGTCCACAAAGAGTCAAACTTGCCATGCTTGCCTTTATCTTGTCTGAGGGCATCCCACTTCAGAACCCAGTCACCAACTTGAAAATCATCCACCTTTGATTTTCTATCAAAAGTATCCTTGATCCTCTTTTGATGAGCCTCTGATTTATCCACCAGCTGTTCTCTGACCTGCTGCAACTCTACCAAGTCATGCATTATTCTAATCATATCATTTGATTTAGTTTATTCCTCCTGAAAAAACTTGGCCACTGACAAAACTAGCTGAATAGGGAAAATGGCATCAATGCCATAAAACAGTTTGAAGGGAGAAGTTCCTATGGATTTCTTGTTAGTTACTCTGTCTGCCCAAAGAGCAAACTTTAGTTTAGAATCTCAATTCTTTTGATTCTCCTCCAACAACTTTCTGATGATTCTGATTAGAATCTTATTGGATGACTCGGCAAGGCCATTACCTTGAGGGTAGTAGGAAGTAGAGTGTACCAATTGAATGCCCGCTGATTTGCACATGTCAACCAATGCATCAGATTTGAAAGTTGTTGCATTATCTATCACTAGCCTTTTTGGGCAACCAAATCTCCTCAGGATGTTCTCATAGAGAAATTTCATGACGACCTGATGAGTGGCATTTCTAGTGGGGATTGCCTCTATCCATTTTGTAAAATAGTTAGTGGCTACCAAGATCCATTTATTCTAACCACTAGATGAAGGATTAATCTCACCTATGAAACCTAAACCCCACTACTAAAAAGGACCATTCACTACAATAGGTCTCAGGGGCATAGATTTTAGTTGTTGTTTTTCTGTGAATCTTTGACATTTATCAGAAGATTTCACAAAGGCGCACACATCTGAAAAAATAAAAGGCCAATAATACCCAACCCTTAAAATATTATGAGTTGTGGTCTTCCAGTAATGATGGCCTCCACAGATACTTGAATGAAACTGATGTATGACTTCAATTGATTCTTCTTTGTTCAAACATCTTAGTAGTAAACCAACATGATCTTTCCAATACAAAAGATTATTATTAATGCAAAATTTAATTGCTCTGAGCTTAAGGGATCGGGCTTGAGTCATGCTAAGCTCAGGAGGAACTTCCAACTTCTATAAAAAATGAATAATACCTGAATACCACTCACATGAAAACAAATGCTCGACCACCTGTTGGTTGTTATGTTGTCCTTCTACTGCTACCTCTGTCTGCAAACTTGTTGAACTTTCCCCAATGAAATTTATGTCCAAAAGATCATAGATTTCTTCCATCAAAAGCTTGGCAAGGCCTTGGCCTTTTACCAGCTTAGTGGGCTTCACTTCTATGTCAAACTCGATTAGATTTGCGATCCATTTAGCTCTCTTCCCATCAATATCAGGATGAGTCAAGACATCCTTCACAGAGGTTGAAGGAACATAGGAGATAACCTTTGCATGGAGGATATAAATTCTAAAAGATTTTAACGACTTAATGAGAGCATAAGCTTGTTTTTCTATAGGATCATACCTTAGTTCAGTGTCTCTGAGTGTTTTGCTGAAAAAGGCCACCGTGTGATCAAGACTTTCATCATCTTTTTGTAACAAGACTGATGCCACCGTGTCATAGAAAGCAAAGGAGAAAATATAGAAGTTCTTGGTGTAATTCAGTCTAATTAGAGTGGGGGATTCCATGATAGGCTGTTTGATATCCTGAAATGAACCTCTTGCATTGTCTGTCCACTTTATCTTGGATCCCTTTTTAAGCATAGAAGTTATGTGTTTCACTAACTCAGCGAAATTTGGAATAAATCTTTTGACAAAATTTATCTTACCAAGTAGAGATTGGATATCGTTCTTTGACCTTGGTATGTACAACCTCTGAATTTCTTCCACCTGAGCTGGATCATTTTTCACACCTTCTGATGAAATGATGTGGCCTAAGAGCTTGCCTTTATTGAGAGAAAATTGAGATTTTTTGGGGTTCAATGAAATCCTGAACTGTCTGCATTTCAAAAATACTCTTTTTAGATGCTTAAGATGCTCTTCATGACTGCTAGAATAAACTGTGATATCGTCAAGATAGATGAGGAAAAACTTGTCTTTTTCTCCCACAAAATGTATGTCCATGGCCCTCTGAAAAGTGGCCCCGACATTCATCAACCCGAATGGCATCTTGATGTACATGAAGGTACCCCAAGGAGTAGTAAAGGCATTTTTTTCTTGGTCATCAGGATGTACATAAATCTGGTTATAGCCTGAGAAGCCGTCTAGGAAAGACATGACAATGGCCCCTGAAATTATTTACAACAAATGTTCCATCTTGGGTAGGGGATAGTTGTCTTTCTTTGAACATTTATTTAGGTTTCTAAAGTTAACACATAACCTGATCTCACCATTTTTCTTTCTCACTATCACTAGATTTGCAATCCATTTAGAGTATCTTAAAGGGATTATCATTTTGGCATCAAGAAGATTTTTGATTTCTCTTTCGATTACAGGAAATAGGAGAGGACTGATAGGTCTCAATTTCTGTTTGAAAGGGATGGTGTCTTTCTCAACAGGAATCTTATGTTGAATGACCTCAGGATCATAGGTTTTCAGATCACTGTTTTTCCAGGCAAAAACATCAGCAAATTCCTTCATAATGTTGCAATATTTAGACCTCTGATCAACGGTTAATTAAACAGACAGATTTATAAATTTAGGATGATTTTGGATTCCTATATTGTGCTCAAGGACAACATGATCTTTCTCCTTCTTATCAGATTTGTAGGGGACATCGTTATGATCGAAAAGATTCTCAAGAGGCACCAAACCCCGAGGTATGTAATTGTTGGGCAACTGAACGATATCATGTTGACCCATTTTTCTTTTTAGCTTAGGCTTCTTGGATTCCTCTACATTTTGATTTTTCTAGTCAATATGCATATCAGAAAATTCATCTACCACCTGGAGAAATCTACTAAGCTCATCATCATCTTCAAAAACTTTCCAATATTTAATATTGTCAGGCAGTGATGGTCTATATTTGACTTGGATTTCATAATTTAGTCTGGGAGGCATGGGAGGGATAAACATACTAGCTAAAACAACAAGGGAATCAACAAGATGATTCATAGCTCTGGGTACATAAGAAATGTCAAAAATGGAAAAAGAGTCCTTGATTTTCCATACCTCATCCCTGTAGGCTTTCAATTTGACATGTTTTGCTTGGAAAGTACTGTTCACTTATTGTATGATGAGATCTGCATCTCCAAACACTTTTAGTCCTTTGATTCCCATCTCCTTGGTAGAATTTAATCCCAATAGCAAAGCCTCATACTCTGCTATATTGTTAGTAGTTTTGAAATCAAGATTAAAAGACAAATGCATAGCCTCTTTCGAAGGAGAAATCAGAACTACACCTGCACCCATTGAGTCTTTGGTACTGGCACTGTCAAAGAACATGGTCCACATGGGAGTACTCTCTCCATAAGTTTGCTGATAAGTAGGCTTTGTGAGCTGCAAAGGAGTTGGCTGAGAATCATCTATTTGAAGAATGCATGATCCAAAGTCTTTGTCTAAAGCATAAATGGGATGGTTTACAATTTTTTTTCCATCACTAATGATGCAGGCAAGTTGATTCTCTCTGTAAAGTCTCTTTATCTCTACTCCAAACACTGGGACTGTGGCATACAAAATATCCATCTGCAAGGTACCCCCCAACCTTTTGCTCCATGAACATGACAAGAGGAGGCTGAATTTGGGTGGGATATCAGCCACTACAACGTCCATTACCATGTTTCTCATTGGCAACTGGGCAAGGTTTATAACAAGGCCTTTTATGAGGCCGAGGCATTTGACTTTCCTAGAGTCAAAAGAGAAGAGGTCATGATAAGGTTTTGTGATGTCAAGCCCAAGTTCATCCATCACTGCTTTAGGCATAATATTGTGTGACGCTCCCGAGTCAAGCAAACAATTGTGAAGGATATTGTCATGGATATTTAGGGATATGTAGAAGGGTGGACAAGAGTCATGTTGGTCTTCTACCATAGGTCCTATAGTCACTGTAGGCTTGTCATCTTGTATGTTTTCGTAGTCATCATCTGGAGGAGTCTTTGGTTCAAGGGACTTCAGGATAGCAGACTTGAAAATGGCATTCTTCATAAGTTCAATCAATGGCATAGGTATTTTTACTTTCTGAATTTCTGATTCGAAATTAAAAGAGTATGATAATCTATCAAAAGGTTTTACCTCGTTAGGAGGAGCTCTGAGGGTGACTTGTTCTTTGGCTTGGGGATGTAATTGCTTCTGTTGTTGTTTTGCAGGAGTGGAGATCTGTTTTACAGGAGCGACAGGTTGCTTGTCAACAACTTCTTTCTTTTTCTCGAGAGCAACAAGCAATGGCTTTGGAGCAGCAGTCTTAGATCTTAAATTGTAACCTGGCTAATCATCTGTCCGATAAAAAGATTCTTCAATGCTTGCCTCATGAATCTGCTCGTCCATCCGGGCTTCCTCATAATCTACTTGTGTCAAAAAGGAGGAATCATTTTCATCCCCAAAGCAATTGATGTCATCTTCCTCTTCAACTTCGTCATGAGATAGCTCATGTTCTTCTTCTAGCATTGCATTTTGGAAGGGGGCCCTGATTCTTTGATCATCAACTGCATTCTTGTCTCTCTGAAGGATCTGGACCTATTGGTTGTTCCTTCTGTAAGGGAATGCATTGGGATTCCTGGGAACATAAGCATTAGGCTCTTTACTTCTTGCTGGTTGCTGATTTTGAATTTTCAGTTTTGACATTTTAGAGGTCAAGCTATCTGACATCTTGGCCATCTTTTCCATTTTGGTATTTGAAGAAGAAGGAGGATCAACATATGACTTCTTTCTCTCAAATTTTCCTTTAAGTTTCTGAGATGCCATAATGCTAGATTCAACCTCAAGAGTAACATCTTTCATTAAAGCAAGTGTGGTTGATATTCTTTCTCTAAGGATTAAGCAAAATTATGGATCAGAGACAAAAGAGCAAGTGATCTTTTTTGATGCATCAGTCGGCTTGATCTCTGCAGGAATCTTGCCGAACATCTTATTAAATATTTTGGTGAAGTCTGAGACCGACTCCCCATTTTCTCTTCTTAGATTTTCGAATTCAGAGATGTAATACAAGAGATCTCTTCTTTCTCCCCAGTGTTTCAAAAACACCTCGTCTAACTGCTCAATGTCTGCCATTGAATTTTTTGGCAGTTCCTTGAACCACTTCCTGGCTTGGCCATCCAAGCTCTTCACAAAAATTCTGGTCCAAACATCTTCCTCCGAAATGTTAATGTTCTCAGCATAGGCATAGAAAGATTCTATATGTTCTTCAATAGTATAATCCACGGATCCGGTAAACTTCGGCATATATTTATGATAATATCTTGTCGGCATGGCTAATAAGGGATTGGGCAACACAAGAGGGGCATACCTATTTGCTAAGATTTGTTCCATTTTTGTCAAAGGGACAACCATGGTAATCTTTGGGGTTGATGCAGAGGAAGAAGCTTCTGAAGATGATGACTAAGAGGGGATAGGTGAGACTATAAACAATGGTTGTCTTACTTCACTGAGGAAAGAAGGAGAAGCACTGGTAGAATGACTACCCTGGGCAAAATTTCCTGAATAAGGTGGAAAATAAGAGGCTCTGTAAAACTGACCAAGCAGTAAGGCTAAGTTTTCTTCACCCTTAGAGGAAAGATCTTGTAAAATATCTTCAAGAACGGGCAGATTGGTATGAGTATGGAAAACACCCTCTATAGGCTTATTTGGTGAAGAATTCAAAGAAGAGGAAGAGTCATTTTCTTGGGGGGATTCCACAACTTCTTCTCTTAAATTGGATATGGTAACATGCTCATAAATATAATCTATAACATTAGAGGAAATTGAAGTCTCATCACCCTTCAAGTTTTTTGACACAATCTCAATTTTCTGAGGACTAGAAGTTTCAACAGAAGGGTATTCAACAAGAGGTTCTTTAGATACAACATAAAAAGTGTTTCTTGAAATACCTCGATTAGATGCTCTTGCAGATCTGGAAGTTTGTCTTTGCAAAGATTTTCCACTTCTGATGATCTTCTCAGGATCTGGAACTGGTGCTGCCAGTGGTCTTTCTTGGTTTGCCCTGGTATGAGACCTTCTTGAAGCCACTTCATTCCAATGGAGTCGCCATATGGTTACAACCCAAAAATGTGTCCAAGCTTTGTCTATCATCAAAGCTGGATCTTGTCATCTCCCAAGGAAGTTGAGCTTCAATCTCCTTTCCTCGACAACAACGCCAATTTGTTAGCACTCAAAGAAACTCTCCTAGGCTGTATATCAGAGATGCCTGGTAACTTAATATTTTTGGTAACTATTTTCTCAATAATGGGTGTGGGTTTGCATCAATATGAATATCTCAATCAYTGGTTTGTATCTTCAAGACAATCTAGCTATATTCATGCAATACAAGGCCTTCAAGAGCTATTATCAGATAGGTTTGTAAATCAAATGGATAAGAAAACTAATCAGTTAACCAGAACACACATAGGMAATATATATGATGRGTCAAMAAACTAGCCAAAKATGCTTATGATTCTTGCTTAACAGTCAAAAGTAAGATGACAGTTACCATGGGACCATTAAACATAGACAAAAGAATGATTTCAACTCATATGCATAGACAAAGATGAAGGAGAGTCTGACAATAACAAATGAAATAAGCTTGCAAGCTTAATATATTAAAGAAAGTGTCTCTTTACAATAACAGTAGATTATAGAACTCAAAATCGAACCCTGTGTTCATCATATGTTCTTGGCTTTATAGCCTTTTACAAATAGTTTCTAGATCCTAGATTACTAGATTGGATTTTTCCAAAAACAGAAAATCAGTGACTGGCCCAAGTGGACTAGATCAATTCAACTTCTCGACTAATCTTTATGCTCTTCAGATTCTTGGCAGGTGTAGTGAGCCTTTCGAGATTGCTGGATCTCATGTGATATGGGAGGAGTCGAACTTGACACCTGTTGACACTCAAACAGTTTTATATCCATAAAAATAGATCACCGTTTTTTACCTTTTCTATCTTTTAAAGCATCTCCAAAACAAAAACAAACTCTTGATAAAGATGTCATTAATTATCTTCCATTGATTTGAACCATTTTCGAGGCTTTTGAACAAGAAAAAATTGGACTTGTGCAAAAACATTAGCTTTCTACCTTATCAGTGCTTTCAATAGCTAGAGTAGATAGAATTCGGGCCGATTAGCTACCGATAGTTCTGCTTTCGGTGGCTAATGAACAATCGATATGTTCGCCTAAGCCACCAAAACCTGAGATTATCAAAATTTCAAAGATACCCTAGTCTTAGCTCAAAAACGCCTTAGGACGGATCTTTTTAGGCTTCTGTATCTTGCTCAAAATTTGTAGGGTTATTGGTTGCCTTTGGTTCATTGCACTGAATTTCCACCTCTGCAAGGGTCTCAAGAGAAACATGAGCCTGGTGTTTTGAAGACATAGTTTTTTTCCTCAAAGCCCTGAGCTTTTTCTTCAAACCCTGAGCTACTCTCCATAAGTTGTTCTAGTCCTTTACAATCTTGTTCTTCTTTTTCTTCTCCTTTATGCTTTCATGAGCTAATATTTCCAAAGCTGAGTTGCTTTCTGCAAAGTTTTTTGATAGAGTTTCATACCTAGTTTTTATTACCCTTTATAGCACTTCTTGCTCGGCTAGCTTCTTCTTAAGCTTCTTGATTTCTTTTGATTTATTCTGCTTCACTCGTTTGCTAGATGAGGCATATGCAATTTGTGGTTCTTATTCTTCTCGGGGTGTAGGTGATGGAAGGTTCTCATAATTTGTTGTGTGTATATCCACAAAAACATAATTTTCATGCCCTATGGTAACTGAATCCTCGTACTCTGTTTCAATCTACTTCTCTTCATTCTCTGAGTCTGTGTAAGGAAGATTTATAATGTTTTTGTTCGTTGGAGATTCTTTGGCCTCTTCTTCTTCACTGTTGAAAATTAATTTCTTCTTAGTTTTTCCCAGCTTGGAGGAAGGAGAAGTTTGATTGACTGGGGTTGGAGAGATAACTCTCCTCCTCCTCTTTCCACTTCTGGGAGTGGAGGACTTCTTGGAATGAGGACTCTTTTTGCCCTCTAACTGAACCTCAGTCTAGAAATCATTCCAGAATAAGAAGTAATTCCACTCTTTACCTCTTCTTTGTAACAGCTCACAAACCAAAATTTTGATTAGACTATGGTGGGATAATCTTCCTGCAACTTGATTAGGTTTGGCCTTGACTTGATGAGCCATATTGGATAGGGCAGATTGAGTGGGTTTCTACCAGTCAAATGGTTTATAACTTTAAAATGGTAAATCATCACCCTGTTGTATCTCCCTTCACAGGTTATCTAAACCATTATAACTTTCAATAACTGTTGCCATTTCTCTTCAAGGAAAGATATAGGAATATCTTTCTTCCATATCAAACCCTTGTGTTCTGGTTTTAAATAGGTCTTGAATTCAACATTTTTAATAGCAGTCATTTTAAACCATTTATATCCAATCGTGGGAAGCTCTGTCACTTTGGCTATGAGGGCTTCATCTATCTCGAATTCATCCCAACCAATGATTTCTTTCTTTCCATCGAAATTGAGGGCAAAGGCCTCTGACACCTGCTGATGAAAACTTTGTAATTTTTTGCAAAAATTGTAACACCATGCATCCTTGAACATTTGACATACCTTCGGGTGTGATTCCAGGTAACCGATATCGTTGAGCTCCTTCCTCAGGGTTGGTGTTCCTTTATTCATTTTCCATGACGTTTTCGCACACCTGTGATCGAAGGAGCAAATTTCGGGGGAAAGTTACATTACGTAGAATTAGCGAAAATCGGCTTGGTTGTGATAAAAATGATATAACTGGGTTTAGATTTTGAACGTGGCACTAATTACAAGGGGTGCGACATAATGGTAGATGATTTGCAGTAGTCATGGAGAATAACTGAAATAAATGGACAGTACATAAGCACATGACTTAGTGATATAGCGATCTGGAAAGATTTGCTTATATCACAGAGGGATCAGCGTCCGGTCGTGAACGGTTCTTTCTCCAGTCTTTTCGGCGGCTTGTGAAATCATGGAAATGTTGAACCCGTCGGTTGAAACGTGTGATAGGACGTGCTTGGTCTTTCCTCCCTTCAACGATTTCGGTGGCTAAAATGGCCCTGGATTCCTTTATTTAAGCTTTCGAAAGCTAAGGCTTTTGGTAGCTAATGAACAATCGAAATGTTCGCCTAAGCCACCGAAACCTGAGATTTGAATTAGATCAAACAAAAACTAAACGAACTTTTATTTAAACTTTATTACATGGGTAAAGATTTGAGAAATGAACCTTTAAAAATTTAAAAAGTACCTTTTTAAAAGACTTCCTATCACCTAAAATGCAAAATCTCAATTGATTTATTTGAGGAGATAACGGATAGGAGCAGAGTTTTTAGAGATTTTAAAGTGGGAGAACATGTGTTCTTAAAAGTAAAGGAAAAGAGAAGTTTGATAAGATTAGGAAGTTTCTCGATGTTGGCAACAAGATATTGTGGGCCTTTTGAAATATTGGAAAAGATCGGGCCAATTGCATACATGTTAGCATTGCCCACATCCATGAGATTGTATAATGTATTTCATGTGCCATTGTTAAAGAAATATGTGCCTGATCCTAACCATATAATTGATTGGAATGTGATCCAGGTGGAGCACGAAGGGGATTTCCGGGTGGAACCAATACGCATCCTAGACCGGAAAGTCAAAGTGCTCAGGAACAAATCCATAGGACTTGTAAAGGTTCAATGGACCTTTTACGGTCCTGAAGATGCTACATGGGATCACGAAGAAAACATGTAGGTAGAATAACCAAACATTTTTGACAGTTTTGAAGAAAACATAATGCAACTCTCCATTTTGAGCAACTAAAATTATGGAACCACATCTCCGAGTCCTAGTCAACTGTGTTGGGGAACTTGATAAATGAATGGTTCATTCCTTGGGTTAGCCTTGAAAAATATATGGTACATCCCTTTGGTTATCCCTGATAAACAAATGGTACATCCCTTGGGTTATTCTTGATAAAAAAATGGTGCATTCCTTGGGTCAGGGAGTTGAAAGGAACATGAGATTATGGTCAGATCTGCTGCTGGAGTTGTCAAATTAATTTTTTATTTTTATTTTTAAGTATTGTGATGTAAATTTGCATATATATATATATATATATATATATATATATATATATATCGGCATAGAGTGCACCAAGGACGACACACTATTGTAGGGGAGGGGAAATGTAACATCCCCACTATAATCCCCAGTTTAATTAATGCTTGTGTAGATATAGTGTGTGGCTATGGCCAAAGCGATGTAATATGCAAATGCGTTTTCTTGTTTTATTAATAAAATGTGATGCCAACTGCTAAGGGTACATGGACAAGAGATGGGGGCTGAATTAATCCACAAGAGGGGTGAGTGTTTAGGATAATGGCCAAGAGGGGGTCCAAGGGGGAAATACATATGTATATTAATTCAACCCATTTTACTAAATTTGCTAATTGTATATGAACCTTCCCATTTTTGATTGAGTGTTCCCAAACCCAACCATTGAATACACATAAGAGGGTGGGTGTGAGTGGCCACATCCCAAAGTTATTGAGCACATGGGGGTTGAGTACAATAATTTTGGTGAAGAGTGTGAGTAAAGAAAGCCAAGCCAAAGAGAGGAAATTCGTATGGGTTGGGACAACAGTTTTTAGTTAGTCAAGTTTGTGCCTGGGAAAAAAGAAGAGAGAGTCAGAAATAGATCTTGGAGCTGGTACAACCATGGAGGGAGAATTATAGAGCATGCTGGAGCGTAATTGGAGCAAATGGGAGCTAGGAAACTGAAGAACCGGTTTGTCAAGCTCGAAGAGTGAACTCATGTGTGAGTTGCACTAAAAAAAAAAAGTGTTGATGTTGGTTTTATGATAGTTTTCCTAGTAGAAATTTCCCTTGAGTTCCCAGCTAAGATATTCGTAGCTACCTGTGCCAGAGAGACCCTGATAAACGAATGATCCAGATTATTTTCGGCATGAAATGAGAGAGGAGATATAATAAAGAAATGTACATAGATATCTCGGATATCCACTAATATAACGGAAATGTATCAGAGATGCAACCATAAACACATAGATACAGTAATACACAATTTTCTATTAATGAGCGAAAATGTACAAAGACTGTAAAAATACAGAGTGAAAGACTCGCTAGAATGGTGACAACTTATCTCTGAGAAGAGATGTGATGGCTAATCGCATTTGTGAAAATATGATTTTACAATGAGGTTCCAAAGTCATTTTTATCATAAAGAAAATCCAAAACCCTAACCCCGAAAGATGAAAATCCAACAGTTTTGTGGACCCCGTTTTGGGTAGTTTGGTGTATCAACTTCCCAGGGGCGTAACTTTGGCATACGATCTTCGTTTGGGGTGCATGATAGATCGTTGGAAAGGTATTGTTGAGGAGATTCATTTGGTGGCTTAATTAGAGCCTTTGGCTATCATTGAAAATCCTGATCCCAAAAAACCTTCATTTAGGCCCTCAAAATGGCCCTAGAAGTTAAAAACTGCTAAAAATAGTAAATTACCAAAATTTCCAGAAAACTATTTTGAGCTAGTTGGAAAAGGTGGGTGGCCACCGATATCCATCTAGATCAATCCTCCCTCCTTAGGAAGCAATGGTCTCCATTGCGTTGAGTTCCCGGGGGAGAGGGAAAAGCGTTTGCTGAATCTGCATCTTGATGAGATGCTTGTCTTGTTGGAGAAGTTGCGCTACTTAGCTTGTTGAAGGTTGTCACGAACCTATGGCTGGAAGGGTTGGACCTGTTTAACCAGTCTGGCTACATGAGATGCCTATGTGCAGAAGGAATCTTTGCACTCTTTTGCAATCTTTTTGAACTGCTTCTATTGGATAGAAGGTGCTTGAACTGACGCTGCAGTGGTGTTCTTCTATTCACGCTTTGAACAGACTGTGAAGAAGTTGAATTTTGTAGTATGAGATACTACCTTACGACATTGTTTAGGTGGGACAGTAGTTAGAAGCACCTCTGGTATCCTGTGGAGATGACCCCCCAGAGTAACAATGACACTACGGGGTCAAGACTCATACATAGCTTGGCGCTTCCACATATATGGCTGGACCAAGAGAAAACCAAAGACATCCAGGGGGAAACATCACATAATACCTCATCCTTAAAGGGATGGATGCCGTATGACAATTGACACTGCTAGCTAACACAAAGATCTCGTCCCTGGCGAAGCCACCCGATGTTGTATGGTTGCAGGTGTGGTGTTGCCAGCAATCCCAACTATTTGATGACCTCTGCTGAGATGAGGTTCTTCTCGCTTCCACTATCAACAATAAAATGCAGTGGGGTCCCCTTCACTCACATCTGTGAATGAAACAGACACTCCCCCTCTTCAAGATCTGTTGGTTCTTCTGGTTGAATTTTTGCGGTCGCGACAATAACAATATGGTTTGCATCGATGATCTGTCTTCTATCAATATTTTTTGAATCAGATTCTGAATCAGGGTTCGACTCCTTGTCTTTGATCTCAGCCACCAATGACTTTTTTGAGTGACATTCATCGGTGTTGTGCCAGGGGATTTTATGGAAATCACAACATTTTCGAGTGTCCTTCTTCATCTTCCTGTGACCCTTCTTTTCCTATGGCTTGGACTAGTTTTCAGGAGATTGTTTGTTAGGGTCGTCTTTATCATACTTTGGTTGTTGTGGATTTGCATACCCAAACTCCCATTTGTTTGGGTGCTTAAATTTCTGCTCGATTTTAACAACATATCGATAAGAAACACCGAGTGATGAGATGTCTAGAAAATCCATTTCAGTTTGGATGTATCAGTGTAGAGCCCCACGATATTTTAGAACCAAATGTCGTTCAAAGTCTTTGATACCGAACTTGGTGCGCAAGGTATGGAAGGTATTGGTGAAATCCAGAACTGCTTGGACCTTCTCTTGCCACAGTGTGGTCCATCTCATATACTGGTCCTCATAGTTTCCAACAGGATAATACTACTCCTTTACCTCATCCACAAAAAAATCCCAAGTGAGATCGGCCCCATATATTCCAGACTCTTATGTGGAACTTTTCTCCTAGTAAGTTTCCCACCAATGTTTGACACAAAGAAATACAAGGAAAAAAAGAAATCAAATAAAGTGCATTCAAAAAACTGATGAGAACTGAAATAGATCAAGTATGAGATAACTTGTTCAATCAAGGACTTGAAAGATGTAAAAGAGAAAAAAGACAAACACTCTTGAAAATCCTAAAAAATGAGCAACAAGAATCAATATTCAAGGCTGGGTTGCTGTAAACAAGATATTCCTAATCATTTAGAAAGCGAGGTGTTTCAATGAATACAAAAAAGGCTCAATACCAAATAACCTTTGCAAATTCTAGTTAATGAAAAATCCTAAACAATGAAACAATCTGAAAACTTTTTGAGATGAAGATTAGATAACTAAAAGGTAGGATCAACCAAGGTATCTAGTTAACCCAAGGGAACCATACAATTTCACAACTAGGATAAGTTTGCAAACTCAAAGAAGGGAAATAAATGAGTTATGAATGTCAATTCCTCAAGCAAAAAAAATCAAAGACAGATCATGAGACTTTGGGATAAAATCCTCTTAACAACAGACTGAGTAGAATCAAACAAAAACTCATAAATCCACCTAAAATAAGAGACTAATTCCCTTGTTACCAAAGGAATATAGTGTTATGGAACGCCCCAAGAGACTAAGGGGGAGCACTAATCAGGTCAGTGGCACCTTGATATCAACTACAAGGGAGTGTTGGTCCTGAAAAAGATTAAAAATGGCTTCCAAAAGATAAAACTCAATAGAGACTCAGTCAATGACTATGTAAACTCTTCAATCAAGAAGAGGGAAGGGGAAATGACTCACAATCAAACATAAAACAAATAAGATCTAATCACAAGCAAGGATTCAAGACGAATCAAATGAAATACTAGTCAAAGTCCTTCCCTAACATAGTCGCCATTTTTCTGATATGATAAATCTTACCCCGTGGACAAGTTAAGATCCCCTTTGGACCAAGACTCCTTCTTTGGTCCAAAGATGGAATAAAACAAATGGTTGGTACATTCCCTTTAAATATGTTTCAACCAATCAAACAAGAGATAAGAAGAATATGGCGTACATTATTTCGATGTTCGTCCTCGCTGATCCAATCCTTGGGCTTGATCTCCAAGCTCCTTAATGCAAATGAAATCCAACAAAGACCAATGAAGAAAATCTTCCTCCTACTCTATATGATTAGATAAATAAGATTTATCTACGAAGATTGTAACAACAATAGACAAGCAAATGTAGAACACATGAACTTGAAGGGAATAGGCCAAGTTTATATTAATTGGAAAGCCAATGGAAAGTACTTACAAATCATGTTTGACAATGTAGTAAATTATCCAAGATCTCCTCGTCCATCCCCTTGCACGAATCTCTTACGATCAGAATGATGATACTTGAACAATTTCCTTCCTTTTCACCATGGAAGTGCTTTCAATTTATAGGATTGGGAGGCTCAACCACCATGAGCTAATAAGGTAAGTGGTTGAGGATATTCCTCCATGAGTTGGGATTTGATCCTAGGATATTTCCATAAGATAGGATTCGACTCAAAACAACCTCCTCCCTTAAGAGTTGTCCCTTAAGAAAAGTGGGGATGCGCCATATCTTCTCTAACCACACTAGCACTCCCTTTGAGTTAGAGACAGAGCACCACTGACGCCCCCTAAGAAAGGAAGGGGGAGCACTGGCACTCCCTAAGCATGAGTAGGCGAGTGCCACCCTTTATAAATGCTAATAAATGGTCAAATTTTCCAAGTAAAAGGTGTGGTTCCAGATCTCAAATGGTGGGTTTTATCTTCCAAACTGACTTAGGGATTGTGACAAATGTGTTTCATGGTGTCAATGGGTTGCGACACTTAGCAAAGTGAATGAGACACTTAGTAAGGTGCATACAACACTAGAGACAGTGCATGCAACATTTAACAAGGTGCATACGTCACTTTACAACACTTGCGACACTTAGGGTGTGACCCTTAAGTGTGACATTTTGATGTGTAACACCCCCCCTTAGAGATCCCAACATTGGCACGAGCTTCCTTAAGACACATGTGATTTCTAGGAAAATCTACAACTAAAACTCATATTCCCATAATCTAATTCCTAAGTCCATTGAAAATCATTGTACTTTATAATGGTGTAGTGAAGTAGACCTTATATCGGGTCAAGCTCTACACATATTCTAGGATAGTTTATAATTCCTTTACTGCTCTAGCTTAGATCAATCGTAAGAAATTTTCCTTGTGAAATTCCAATTCCTTCTTAAATTCTCATAGTCTACAAGTGGATGGGAAGATTATGCAATCTCATCCAAACTAGGTTTCTTGAGATAGATAGTGTAGTTAGGTTGAAATCCAAAAATTATTATTTGAACAAGAGGCAAACTTCTCCCCATAACGATGGCCCTTCTTCCATCACTGTTTTGTGGTCTTTTGATTAGGAAAAAAGATGATAAAAACCATTTGGAGTAAAAATTTACCATATATCATGTGGTTTGGTTGGGTTAATCCATTCAGTGAAAGTTGCAAATGATGGCCAAAATACATTGAATCTACAAATTGGTACATTATCTTTGTAGTTGTTGATTAGATTGTTAATTTCCATCCGCTAAGTCTATACCATTGGGAAGTCTTCTATTTTCTACACGATGAGGATTCCTGACTAGGGAGTCTTAGGTTCCAAAGGGAAGATGATTAGTTTTGGATTATGTCTTTGAAAGAACAAGGATTCAAATATTTTCTCTTGTCAACCCCTATAGAAGGGGAGCATTTCAAACCTTTAAGGAGGAGGTCACTCCTCTACTCTAAGCCCCTCCATAGGCCCATGGTACTAGGAACAACATTGATTCCCTATGAATGCTATCATGTAGGGTATACTCATTTTCTTGTTGCTTCCATATAAATATCGACTTTTGATGGAATCCTTTCCCTAACTTGGATCTTAGTTTTCACATCCTCAATGGTGTTTGAATTATTGAATGTTATGGTGATATTTTTCTCAAAAAGGGTTTTAAAAAAAACTACATATTTCCTTTCAATATAATACCATTATGCAAAGTGGTTCAAGGTCCAACACTTTACTATCATTCTATTAGCAAGTGCTATAGTATCTATTACAATACTTTTCTTACACTTTTTTTCAAATAGTGGGCATGCGTCTTCTAGCATTCAACACTTTTCTAGTAATGGTTTCCCTTCAACTCCAAAGTATGGTAGTAGTAAATGATAGTTGTATCTATGACTAATCTCTGCACTCAAACTACATGAGTATGCGACTTCAAGGAGCATGAGAATTAAAAACCTTAAACACTTCTCTAGCTTAAGCACTTGTAAAATGTCACGATGGTTGCTAGCCATAACCATGAGATCCTCATTTGTAATGATTAGTCTATGCAAAATGAAGACTCATGAGCCTTTAAGCAGAAAAATGTGTCAAAAGTCTCATTAATCCATGACTCCATGTATTTACCCTAATTTAAGGGAGTTAAATTAAAGATGTTATCCCTAGGCTTCGCTTTCAATTTCAGCTTCAACAAGTTTGACAAGAAAAACTACATGTATTGATATGCAGTGATTATGCTATAATAAAACACAACAATAACATGCTTGCACAAGAGAGAATCCATGTAGTACTAGTTCTTACAGACTATAAAAATTATGTACCCCATCACACACTCTAAAATTATGTACCCCATCACACACTCTAAAACCTTATTGGGAATTACATGATCACTCGTTAACATCCTCCACAACCTTTGCATTATTCTTCTTACATGATCACTGATTGGCATCCTCCACAACCTTTGTATTATTCTTCTTGAGATTTCTTCTTACATGATCACTGGTTGGCATCCTCCACAGCCTTTGTATTATTCTTCTTGAGATTTTGATACATTTTGGTAAGTATTAAAGAGAACATGGATAAACTTTAATCCAACCATGTGTGTATAAATAGTATTATGTATGCTTCATATATCCTACCATTACTTTGTAGGAGGCTCCAATAACTATCTTAAAGTAATAAATAATAGAAAGTCATCATTCCTCATCATTGATTTCTATAAGTCATCATTCCTCATCATTAATTTCTTTCTAACCCTTTAATAGAAAACTTGCCTAATACGCATTAATTATTAAATAAATTGTTTAAAAAAACGCATGCGTTGACATTACTTATTTTGACTATAAACAAAAATCTTACTCTCCACTTGTAAAACATCATTGAAGTAGAAGTTTGAAAAATCCATAAACTATCAAAATGTGAGAAAGTTAAAAAGAGTGAGAAAGGCAATTAAGTATTTAAATTTGACGAACAAACTAGTCAGAGAGAGTAAAAAAGATTATTAAAAGAACAAGCGGTAGTAATCAGTGATCACCCACTTTTCGTAATAAAGAGTGCACAAAATTACGTCGATGATAAAATGAGTGGTGGTTTTTTATAATGTTGGAATTTTGTTTTATATTAATACTTGTTTTAATGCGTGGTTGTTTTTTTATAATGTTGGAATTTTGTTTTATATTAATCGTATTTAAAAAAAAATATTATTATTAAAAAAATTAATTTAATTGAATAATTTAATATACATAAGAATTATAAGAAGAAGAAGATGGCTTGTAAAGTATTATTTATATCGAAAATTTTGTTTATTTAAAATTTTAGATTTGAGTGTAAGTTTTCAAGTTAATGTGTTTTTATTTTATTTTATAATATTATTTTATTGTTAGGGGTAACAAGTGCAAGGGGGTTGCTTTTGATCTTGATGGATAATAAGAAATTACTTTCAAATAGGTCTTGGAGAAGTAACCAATAACTAGATTGAAGCTCTCACTTTCTATCAAGGATTAAAAATTATGGATCCAAAGCATGTTAGGAACTTGTTAGTCATTGGAGACTTTGTATTCATCATTAGATATATGCGATAATCTCATCCTTTGTTTGATAGCATCATGGTAATGCTCATCGCAATAATACAAGCATAGACAAAGATATTAGATTAAATTGAGTATTTCCATGTCCTAAGAATTCATAATCACTAAGTGGATCATCTAGTGATCTAGATTCGATCATTATATAAATTATCATCTATCTTGGTACTTTCTAGGTGATTTTTTTTTATGAATTGGCTTGTAGGGCCTACTTTAGTGGCAGGGCCCAGTTTGGAGATTTGGGGTTTGGAACCTTCTAAATCCATTTTGAGGCATCAAATGAAATTTTTGGGGGTCAACACTATAAGAGAATAACTACCAACCCCTTGACGTTGTTCTACATACCGAGACCTTTCCAACAGTGTGAAAATCACCTCAATCAGATCTTATATGCGGAAGTTATGCCTCCTGCAAGTTGACCCAACTTGTTGACTACTCTGGTAGTGAGTGGATTCCACATCAACCTCCATTACTCACACATGTGGGGATAGTCACGTGGGACTTTTAAGAAGATTATAGAAGGTCCAAAACCCTAACTAATTGAGGGTTGAGGCATGCAAAAACCCTAGCCCTGGATAACTATTGAGCTATGTTAAATACTAGGTCGCTAGGAGGAGAAAGGGTTTCATTCTTTTAGCATTGTACTTGTTTTATAGTTGACTAGCTCATATAGGAGTGGGATTTGAGAGCATAATAGAGGAGAAGGAAGATTCTATAATAGCCATTCAAGCCACAATGTTAAAGACAACTCCATAGTGAGTGTCTCTTTCTTTGTATCTGCATTTCCATAATTGAATAAAAGATAGCAGAGCATATGCCTCACCTTCTAGTTGTGTTTTCTTCCATATTGGGTTTCCCATGATACATCTTGTGTTCATTTGTGTCGAGGTTGTGTTCATTTTCTTAGTCTTTCAATTTTGTATTGCAATTATTTCATTATTTGAGCAATAAGCTAGCGATAATAAATATGGGATCTAAGGAAATAAACTTACTAATAAAATGTTTTCAGAATAATATAAGATTTATTGTGATGAATTGTTCCAATGGAATATCCATGAGAGTTTACAAATAATCTAGCCAAGGAGGCCTCTCACTTGGGGGTGGGGAAGGTGAAAACAAAAGAGGGGATACATTTTTCAATCATCCCTTGATTATATTAATGATGAATTATCCGATGTAGGTCAAACATGTTTTATAAAATTCCAAGTGGCCTTTCAAATTCAATAAGGGAGAATGTGTTTTAATGCATTATAAGCCTTCGGTATGCTTGCACACTTCACACTTGTAACTGGAGCAATTTCATATGCCATGAATTGATAATATGTTAGTTGCAGGAGGGATTTTGATCACGATTTGTGTTTTTTTCTCCCTCGACAATTTGAATTATGTCTGGACACTTATAGATTCAACCTTCTCTCAGGCCCAATGGGTCAATATCTGTGTTTTGGTGATTGTCCCAACTTTCAGTTGCAGTGATAGTGGATTCGCTCTCTTAATTCTCGTTTTACACCTTGTTCTCAGTTCTTAGTGTTGCCAATGTAGGTTTTTGTGGTGTGTGGGAATTAACTAAATCCTCTCTTACAGATTGGAATTTGGGGCTTATAGAAAATCACTATCATCCTAGGTGTTGCCTCCTTTTTGAGATTATGGATGTTTGTGGGTTTTTAGGTGACATGAGATCCTTCTCTTTGATAATCAAACTTCCATTTTCACAACTACTTCTAGAATGCTCTCTCAAGAGGAAGTGCACAATTTTAATTGTGCTAAAATTATGGATATAGTGACTCAATAGAAACATCAAATTGAGAATCTTGAAGCAAAGTGCAAAATATTACACCAACTAGTGATGAGTCTTGCCAAAAGCTCTCAATCCCTAGTGTCCTTTCAATGAATGTCCATAAGTTTAATCCTAGATGAAGCAAAAGAAGAAGATTAAGTGCAACAAGCTTCAAGAAATATGGGTATGGAGTGGATGGAGAAAAAAGCCAAACCCCTCTAGAGAATCAGAATAAAGCCCAAAGTGACAATGTTTTTCCTTAATTCGAGGTTTAATATGTTTTGCAAAGTCTCTTTAATATTAGGAACTTTCTATAAGATTTATACTCCTCTGTGAAGGAAAGATCAATACTCGAAAAGTTTCAAGTTTTTAGCACATTTTTGAATTTCTAAATTATGATATACCTTTATCATTTTGTATTATTAAATTGAATAATGAAAACAAGACTTTTTTTTAATACAAAATCTAACTATTCTAATAAAAAAAAAATACAATTTCATTACTATTTTAACCCTTTAATTTTTGTTTTTTTCTTTCTTTTATAGGTTAATGATGAACTAGTATCTTAGTATCTCGTATCTTAGTATCTCAAAACACAAACACTAGACACAAATATTTAGTATGCCCTTAATCTATGAAGTGAGACAATTCGATATGTTAAAGAAATACTTCTCGTCAAAGTGATCTAATATGACTATAAACCTAAAGTTAAAGTTAGCCCCGCCAACAAGTGCTTAGTTAGTTATCGAGTACTTACATGTTGGTAGGCCATGGACAATTGAGAACAAGGAGTTAGAACATAGCCCTCTATTTGTAAAAACATATGATATTAAGCATGATCTCTTTTCCTTTTTCTAAGTCTACAAACTCTTTGAAGTGGGAAATCCATCCGACCACTTATCTTTCTTTGATTCAATTTGAGAAAGTAACATGGGGTAATGATATCCCATATCCTTCCTTCCCACTTTCACATGTAAGAATCTATTGTAAACTACATCTTATGCGTTCCATTATTGACTCTTACATGTAATAATATAGTGGCAATAGGGTTTATGTGTTTAATGATTTTACCATAAGGTCACTTATCTCCATTGTTAAGTAAACACTTTTACATGTAGGGTTTGTGTGTTTATGATTGTATTACAAGGTCATTTATCTTCATTGCTAGGTCAAAAAAATTTCAAGGTAGGGTGGTGTGGTGAAGATCTATATTTGTAATGGGACACTTTTGAGAGGAGGATGTTTTGTGAAACGTATTTTCATGCTTTTTATTTTGCAAAATTCCGCAAAGTGTACTATAAAATGTTTCTTCGAGTTGTGGGAAACATTTCACAAAAATGGAGGCTTGTAGGCATCCCCTCCTGAAAAGAAAGACATGTTTTACAAAAGGGGGCTCTTGTGTGTTCCTCCTCAATTTTTTTTCCAGAAAGCATAAAAACTGAAAAGAAACATAAAAAAAGGTTAAAAAAAACAAACTTGTAAACTATTAAACCTAATTCACCTATCCCTATACATCTCTCTTACTTTACATTTACAAGTCATTTAGTATTTGACTTTGAGATGAGAGTGAGCAGTGGTTTTCCTTGGTTACTTATGATAGTGTCGATAACTTAGATAGTGACATTCCCAGATGCCTTCGTACAATAGATGGATGTAGAAGATCAATGAATGGCATTGATGTTGATTAAGGTTGGTTTTCATTGATGTCAACCCTTGAAGAAAGTCTGGTAGCAAATTCTGGTAGCACAAAGGTTTGGGTAATGGACCCAAGGTTGTTTCATGTATAATGGTATGAGTTTTAATATATTTGAAGGTAATACTATTCTATATGGATAGTACATGTCATTCCATTTTCAGTGGTATGTGGAACATCACATAACTCCTCACGGTTAGAGAGTTATGGCCATGAGAAGTTGGAGAACCCAGGTTTGGGTAATGGACCCAAGTTTGTTTGATGGATAATGGTATGAGTTTTGATATATTTGTAGGTAATACTATTCTATATGGATAGCACATGTCATGAAATTTCTGGTGGTATGTGGAACATCACATAACTCCTCACGGTTTGAGAGTTATGGCCTTACGAAGTTGGAGGACCCTCATATGTCATTTAGAAGCCCCAAAAGGTCAAAGTAGTCAAAGTGGTTTAAGAGATTTTAGATGGTAAATAATAAAGTGAAGTGACGAGTGTACTATAATTCAAAGTGAATACAGAATAAATTATTTAAATAATAAATTTAATGGAGAAATTAGAAGTGGGTGTTGGATTACTGAGAGGGGGGCTGAATCGGTAATAAAGCAATTTAATCATTTTTAACCATATAATCCAAGTTTTATATCAATGAAGCATTATAATCCAATAACTGTAGAGTAAATAAGAAATGAACAAATGAATAAACATACACATATACAGTACACCAGTTTTTTACGTGGAAACCCAAACCGGGAGAAAACCACAAAATGTTTTTTCTTATATGTCTTGAAGAATTACATTCATTGGAAGCACCAACTTCCTTTGTTTTCTAGCTGCAACTGGAAGAAGGCTCCAACCCCCTAGTTTCTCAGGCTACAGCCTAAGGAAAGCTCCAACTCCCCAATTCTCTGGCTACTACCATAAGGAGGCTACAACCCCCTCTGTTCTTCGGCTACAATCAGAAGGTGGCTACAACCACCTGTCCTTGCCTCGTCCTGCCACCCTGAAGTAGAAGTAGAATGATGGAACCATTGTCAACCTGTCACTGTGAGATATACCGTTGTAAAATTGTACCAATAAATCTGAACCGTGCATCAACCTGTACCTCAACCTGTACCATAAACAAGTGCATCAACCATGCACCAACCTGTACCAAATAACATGTAATCAACCTATACCATAAACAAATGCATCCAACCATGTACCAAGTATGTACCAATCATGTGTCAACTACTCATCAACTATTACTCATCAATATGTACCAACATCATCAACTATATGTAAATTCTAACCTTGTACAATGTCTACTGTAAACAGATATTCAGAAAAGAATAGAAAAGATACAATGGCAAATGCAAACATTACACAGAGATTTTTCCCTTGGAAACCCAAACAGGGAAAACCAACATATATTATATTCATACATAGTGTTACATTGTTTACAATACAATATACATATAGGAGCTAGTGACATCCAAAACCCTAACCCAATGACCTGGATTAGTCCAAAACCCCAATTCCTTAACCGGAAATAGAAAACCATCGGCAAAAAACCATGTGTC
>ML784506.1:705821-722074 GCA_009831015.1 Picea engelmannii
ATGAGTAGTTTACACATGATTGGTACATACTTGGTACATGGTTGGATGCACTTGTTTATGGTACAGGTTGATTACATGTTGTTTGGTACAGGTTGGTGCATGGTTGATGCACTTGTTTATGGTATATGTTGATTACATGTTGTTTGGTACAGGTTGGTGCATGATTGATGCACTTGTTTATGGTACAGGTTGATTACAGGTTGAGATACAGTTTGATGCATGGTTCAGGTTTATTGGTACAAGTTTACAGTGGTATATCTCATAGTGATAGTGTGACAGTGGTTCCATAATTCTACTTCTACTTCAGGGTGGTTGGACGAGGCAAGGACAGGTGGTTGTAGCCACTTTTCCGTTATAGTTGGAGAACATAGGGGGTTGTAGCCAGAGAATAGGAGATTTGGAGATTCCTTTAGGTTGTACCCTGATAAACAAGGGGGTTGGAGCCTCCTTCCAGTTGCAACTGGAAAACAAAGGAAATTGGTACTTCCAATGAATGTAATTCTTCAAGACATATAAGAAAAAACATTATGTGGTTTTCTCCCGCTTTTGGTTTCCATGTAAAACACGGTTGTACTGTGTATGTGTATGATTTTTCATTTTTTCATTTTTTCATTTCTTATTTACTCTGCAGTTATTATATGATAATGCTATATTGATATAACATTTGGATTATATGGTTAAAAATGGTTAAATTTCTCTATTACCGATTCACCCCCCTCTCAGTAATCCAACAATTTTTATCAGAGCAGGTTCCTTCATAAATCAAATTAACCACTGAAAGGTAGATCATGGAGAGAAACAATTTGTATAGAAATGGAATACCACAGTTCAATGGACAAAAGTATGCATTTTGGAGCATAAATATGAAAACATATATACAAGCACAGGGATTTGAAATTTGACAATCAATTGTAGATGGATACACAACACCAACAGTTCCGCCAACAAATGACAAAGCAGTGAAACTCGATCAGAATAATTTCAAAGAAAAAAATGCACTTCTGAATGGTCTTAGTGAAACGATATTCACGAAAGTTGCACATTGTAAATCCGCTAAACAGATTTGGGACAAACTTCAAAATATTTATGAAGGAGATTCAAAAGTCAAAGCAACAAAGCTTCAAACTTATAGAGGTCAGTTGGAACTACTTAAGATGAAGGAAGATGAGAATATTGCAGCTTACTTTTTACGAGTTGATGAAACAGTAAATGCAATCATAGGATTGGGAGAAGAAATCAAAGAATCATTCATAAAGTACTAAGATCTCTTCCTATGGGATTTGACCCTAAGATATCAACACTAGAAGAAAGATCAGATTTAAACTCAATAAGTATGGACGAATTACATGAAATCTTCACAGCATATGAAATGAGAACTGAACAGGAAAATCTAGATATAAAAGAACATTCGAAAAAGTCAAAGCAAAAAGGAAGGTAAAAAGAAGAACATAGCAACAACAGTGACGTCTCAGAAGATGATGAAGAAGTGGCCAACTTTGTCAAAAGACTGTACAAAGGAACCGACGGTAGGTATAGAGGTAATATTCCTTTAATTTGTTTTAATTGTGATGGTATTGGTCATTTTGCTAAAAAATATCCTTATAACAAAAATAGAAATGATGAAGGTTACTCAAAAGGTAAACAAACATATAAAGGCAAAATAACCACAAAGAAAGTTTTCAAGAAAATCTTATGCACCAAAGAAGACATCTCATCATCAGATGAAGATGAAGTCAGTGACAGTGAGACAGAAATAGTTATATTCATGGAAGTAGAAGAATCTGATAAAGAAGACTCTGAAGAATAATATGAAGAATTCGAAGAAAAAATTGAAGACGCGGAAGTTGACTACCGAGAGGAATTAATGTGTGTCATAGAAGTTATCAGAAGAGAAAAAAAACAAAACAAGAAACAATAAGCAGAACTAGACAAGAAAGAAGACACTCAAGAACTAGAACAAATGATCACAAATTTGAAGGTTCAAATAGAAGAAGATAAAAGAATTGAAGAAACACTCAAAGAACATCTAGAAGAAAAATGCAAGATCATTGGAAAATTGGAAGCAAAGATTGTCACATTTAGAAAGGATCTTCAAAATAAAACTATGCAGAACAAATCAAAAGTTTTGGATGACATTATCAGCAGTCAAAAATCTCATCATGACAAGTCCGGATTTGGATACAATTAGACAGAAAAATGATCAAGCTCCAAAACAACGGAGCAAGAAACATATCCAAAAAACTTTGCAGAAACAATCAAGGGGGATAGGAAGATATACAAGGAAGATTACAGGGACACTCCTCCACCGAGATGATTCAGATTTCAGAATCAACAACTGACAAATAGACCTCAGGAAGAAGAATAATTCATAAGAGTATCTCCTTTAAGAATATCTTCAACTCCCAGATATCAAACTATCTTTTTTGTTTATGTTATGCATGTAATAATTTTGGACATAAAGCTGTGAATTGCAGAGCTAATAATAGGAACAAAAACAACTTTGAAAGTCATACACAAAGGGGTTATCCAAGAAGGCCTAGTGAAACACAGAGAAGAAGTTACAATAGGTTTGAATCTTTGAGCACTGAAGTCGAATGTTACAAATGTAACAATTTTGGACACATGGCCAAAGATTGCAGAATGACAGTCCCTCGTAGATAACCACAACAGAATACCAATAGTCATAGACAAGAACCTCAGGAAAGGACATGGATAAGAAAGCATGATCAATATAACAATGAATAATGCACACTCTCTCTACAATCTAAGTAGAAAAAATGTGGTTGGTATGTTGACAATGGGTGTTCAAAACACATGACAGGTGATAGAGACAGGTTTATTACATTACAAAAGGAAATAAATGGATCAGTCTCCTTCGTAGATGATGATTCAACCAAAATCATTGGAAAATGCACAATCATAATTGAGAACAAGAATACAAAGGCAGAAAATGTTCTACTAGTAGAAGATATGAAACATAATCTTCTAAGTGTGAGTCAAATGTGTGACCAAGGTCATAAATTTGCTTTCGATTCACAAAAGTGTGAGATAAGAAAAGAAGACTTAGGAAAATTGATTGCTACAACTGCGATAACTTCAAGAAACATATATGTGTTAAGTGAAATTGGAAATGAAAAGTGTTGTCTAGGAAAGGAAGATGAAATTTGGATATGGCATAGAAGAATGGGTCACATACATTTTGATAACCTTGTCAAAGTCAACAAAAGAGAAATGCCCCAGATCACGAAACCAACCAACACTTTATGCAAGCATTGCCAACAAGAAAAGCAAACAAAGACGAGGTTCAAATCAAAGGAATATTCAACGACAAGACCACTGGAAATTGTGCATACTGATCTAGTTGGACCAACTACAACAAAGGGCTTAAAAGGTGAGAAATACTTTATGTTATTAGTTGATGATTATACAACAATGACTGTAGTTTTCTTTCTCAAGAATAAGTCAGAAGCTTTTGAAAACTTCAATATCTACAAGGAAATGGTTGAAAACGAAATGGATTCAAAAATCAAATGCTTGAGATCTGATAATGGAGGAGAGTTCACTTCAAAGAAATTTATGGACTACTACAACAATCATGGAATAAAAAGACAATTTTTCATTGCTAGGACACCTCAATAAAATGGAGTTGTTGAAAGAAAGAATGAGACAGTACAGGAAATCGATCAAACAATGCTAATGGATTCAAAATTCACAGATATGTTTTGGATAGAGGTAGTGCATACAATAGTTCACATTCAAAACATAGTAATTCTCAGAAACAACACTGACAAAACTCCTTACGAGCTATGGAAAGGAAGACCAACAAATGTAAAGAACTTCAGAGTTTTTGGAAGCAAATGTTACATCAAAAGAGAAGATGTATGAAGGGGAAAGTTTGAATCTCATGTGGACAAAAGAGTACTTGTTGGTTACTCAAGTACAATAAAAGCATACAAGTGTTACAACCTGGGATTGAACAAAGTGGTGGAAATCATCAACGTAACAATTGATGAAACAGGTAGACAAGAATTAAAGGAAGAAGAAAATGAATCATTGGAACAACTTTACGAAGAAGAAACAAAAGATGAAAAATAAGGGGAAGACGAAGAGGATCCAACAGAAACAAAAGAGCAAGTTCAACAAGTAACTCCAAAAACTCCTAGAAGACGAGTAAAAAAGAATCATCCTTCAGATCAAATTATCGAAAACAAAGACACAGGAGTTGAGACAAGAAGAACAATTCGTTCACCAGAACAAACACAACTAGCACTCACATCTACGATTGAACCAACCTATTTTGAAGAAGACAACAAGGATGAATTTTGGAACAAGCCCATGGATGAAGAATTGGATCAAATAGAGAAAAATAACACTTGTGAATTGTTTCCAAGACCAAAGGATAAGAATGTGATCGGCACAAAGTGGGTATACAAGAATAAATTGAATGACGATGGATAGGTTACAAGGAACAAAGCTAGATTGGTATGTAAATGATATGCACAGGTTGAAGGAATCGACTTTGAAGAGACATTTTCCCAAGTTGCTAGAATGGAAGCAGTTTGATTGCTTTTATCTTATGCATGCTCCAAAAATATCAAAGTGTATCAGATGGACGTAAAATCATCTTTTTTGAATGGGGAACTTGAAGAAGAAGTCTACATTGAACAACCAGAAGGATTCAAGTTGTCAGAGAACACAGATTATGTGTGTAAATTAAAGAAGGCCTTGTATGGTCTAAAACAGAGTTCTACAGCATGGTACTCTAGACTGGATAAATATCTACAGCATGTAGGTGTTGTAGGAAAATCTCCCTGCGGACAGGTAGATCACCTCTAGAGCTTGACCTTAACCCTAGACATAAAAATGCTTAACGTGGACACTGACTTCCTTTCAAATCTATCTAAACTAATACATGAGAAGGAAGGATAACAAAAGTACCTCTTTATCGACGTTTGTCCCTGCACGCTCCGAGTTGTGCTCCAATCCTTTTGCTCCTCACTGAGTTCTGTGGACAAAACAAGATACGACCACTTCGTACTCTATTGATATTAGCTTGAAAACAGATCTATCGATAAATGATAAGTTCATGTGACATTAGACACAAACTAGAAAGAAACAGGCCAAGCGTGTCATATTGATGAGAATAACGACAACAGTACTCACAATCGTAGATGCGAATGCGACAACTTCGTCAAGTCCTCTTCGTCTAACCCTTGCCTGAAAGCTCCACAATCTGAATAACAACAGCTTCACTGATCACTCTCTTCTGGCTGACTGTGAATTTCCTCCAAGATCATAAGTTTCATAACTTCAGTTCTTCCCCCTAGCTCCACTTATGAGATCATAAGTTTGGTGTGATTCCTCTTTTCCATCTCATAGAGCCTGTTTATATAGGTTAAGAGGAGCTTAACCTCTTGAGTTATCTTTAGAACAAGTTGGGAACCTTTTCCTTAGATCAAGGATATCTTGATGAAACCAAGAATTCAAGCACAACTGCCTCCTAATCTCGAAAGATCCTCCCCTTATTCTCCTCAACGGGCCAACAACTGACCCAGATTAGGGAGCGCTCCCTCAGAAGGGGCATCAGAGCGTTGTAGCGCTCCTTAGTAAGCCTTGGGGAAGCGCCAATGCTCTCAATATGAGAAGCGCTCCTTCAAAAGGGGCTGGGGAGCGTTATAACACTCCCTGAAGCATTATAGGGGAGCGCCAGCGCTTCTGGAGCTGAAGTAGGGGAGCGCTCCCCCTCAAAACCTTTGTTTCAGGGTTCCTTTCAGGTGTTAAGAGTTATTTGACTTCAGTAAACCAGTTCTCCTCCTTCAAATCAGTCATGTGAGATGTTATAAGTGCCTTCTTAATGTCGTTATCATGGCATTATGTCTGAACATCGTTTGCGACACTAGTGACCAACTTGCGACACTTGCGAAAGTTGTAGGGAAGATGCGACACTTACGACGATTGAGAGGGACAATGCGACACGTATCTAGCTGAGCAATTTTGACGTGTAACAATAGGGTTCAGAAAAGAAAGTGCAGACAACAACCTGTACATCAAAGTAAGTCAAGATAATATTTTATTAATTGAAGTTTATGTTGATGATATTATTTTTGGTAGTGATGATGACAGGTTAAGCCAGAAATTTGCAAAGGATATGCAAAATGAATTTGAAATGTCATTACTTGGAGAACTATCATTCTTTCTGGGACTTCAGATACATCAAAGAAACCAATGAATTTTTATTTCTCAAACCAAGTATATCAGAGAAACGCTAAAGAGGTTCGGAATGGAATATTGCAAACCAATTATCACTCCCATGCAAACCAATTAAAAGTTAAACAAAGATGATGATTCAAAGTCTACATATCATAGGCAATACAGGTCGATGATTGGTAGCTTACTATATGTGACAACATCCAGACTAGATGTAATGGAGGTAGTTGGACAGGTGACACGATTTCAAGCAACACCAAATGAATCACATATGTTAGCAGTGAAGAGGATTTTCAGATATCTCAAAGGAACAAAAGAGTTTGGATTATAGTATCCAAAAGGAAAGGATCTATATCTTATTGCCTACATAGATGCAAATTGGGTAGGTTGTATTGATGACCGACAAAGCACCAGTGGAGCAACGTTCTACTTGGGTGAGTGTTTAGTATCATGGCCAAGCAAGAAACAATAATCAATATCTCTATATATAGACGAGGCAGAGTATATTGCGAAAGCATCATGTTGTACATAAGTTCTTTGGATGAAACAAACTCTGACAGATATATAGGTTGAGTATGATGATCCCATTTCAATCTATTGTTATAATACAAGTGCCATCAATATATCAAAGAACCCGGTGATGCACTCCAAGATGAAGCACATACCAATCAATTATCACTTTCTACGGGAACATGCTGCAGAAAAGAACACCAGAGTTGAGTATGTGGACACAAAAGAACAAGTGGCAGACATCTTTACAAAACCACTTCTACGGAAGCCTTTGAGTATCTTCACCAGAGACTTGGAGTTATTTCTACTACAAAATGAATTTTTTTGATTGCTTATCATATATGTCTTAGATGTGTTGATGAATGCAACTATAGGAGACATCCTCCAACCTACAAACTTGTGAGATGTGGAATATAACAACTATGTGAAGTCTTACTCTCAGCTTACAAACCTGAGAGAAAGCCCCTAATAAAGGATTCGTGGTTCCAGCCTGGGACAAGGGATAGGAATGTATATGGCCTCCTCCATGACGTGAGAGAGAAGAAATCCAGATGATTATCCGATGTAAGAGTGATTTGTTGAGTTATGGATATCATGAAAAGCACTGGGCACATCATCATGAGAATAATAACGAAGATGATGTGATGGAATCCTTTGAATAACAACATAGTTGATGTGAAGACTCTAGATGATCCTCCTGTTGGTGGCAGTGGGAAAGAAGATTTGTAGAGAAGACGTGACTATGGATGAGCATAAGTGCACATGTGAGGACCTAGCTCATCTATGTAATGCAGTGACTCAGGTATATGACATCCCTATGGATGTGGCCCCTAGTGGATGAGCACTAGTGGGTGTGTCAGATCCTTTGCTATATATTGTTCAAGAGTCAGACCTACCTATAACCCTAGTTATTGTGTAGAAGGGTACAGGTCATCCCTATCTTATTGTGTCTAAAGATAAACTGTAAACGATAATTAATATTAATATTGATATTAATCATTATAATAATAAACAATTAATATGTCTAAGTGAAGTCAGCCCTATTGTGCCAATAGACACTTCAGTTGATAGGACAAGTCTAATATAAGTAAGAGGAAATCTTTCATTTGTAGACACACACTCACTTGTAAGTTTTGGAAATTTTAGCAAGTACACTTCTTGGCCAAAGTTGCACACCTCTCTTGGGTGCTAGGGTTTCTAGGTTTTGAGCACCCTTTTGTGTGCTAGGATATTCTTGGTGGTAAAGGCCTTTCTATTGAATATTATAGAAAATGATTTGGCTGGGTTTTTCTCCCTTATTTGAGAAGGGTTTCCCTGGATACATTTTGTGTTCTTGTGCATGGTGCTTCTTCATGTGATCTTGGTTGCTGCAACATATATGATTATGGTTAATTTTTAAAAATGGAATGAACTTCATGCTTAACCTAATTCTATGAAAACATTGACATGGTATCAAAGCATAGGTCATGAAATAACCCATTGCACAAGCACTCACCAAGTCTCATCCCTTTTTAGTAAACCCTTCACTTCTGCAAAACTGTACAACCTTCCTAGGGTTCCATACAATTCCGTACGACCCATGAAACTTGGATGCTGAGGCTAATTCCACCATAGAAGAGTACGACCTCTTCCAGCGCATCTTCAGAGTCTCTCAAAACTTAATTCTGAGGAAATTTGATTTTTGGCCCTAGGGTTTCTAGGGTGCCGAAACTTTTGCAGAATATTTCTGGTTTTCTGAAGAAATATTGTTCTAGATTAGCAAGCATCTATGTGATTGATTTTTGGCAGTCATAAGTCCAAACATAATCCAGACCACTAAATATTAAAGAAAAGATGAAGAAAAAAACTCCAATGGAAGATAGGCTTGATGGAGCAAGCAACTTCAGCCCTTGGAAATCAAAGCTTCTAGCCATTCTTGAATAAGAAGATCTCCTAGATGCAACCACTAAAACTCTACCAGAAACAACAAATGAATTAGAGAAGAAAATAAGAAAAGAAGATGACGTTAGAGCAAGGAAAATAATCAGCTACTCAGTAAGAGATCATCTCTTGCCCCAGATTGCAAATCTGAAGACTGCCTATGATATGTACAAAACGCTAAAAGGAATGTTTGAAAGTGACAACACTCTTAGAGCCCTTGCCTTGAAAAGTCAACTCCAAAGTACTAAGATGACGAAAGATGACACAGTTTCACTTTTCTTCATGAAGCTATCAGAAGTTAAAGAACAACTAGAGACAATTGGAGAAAATATATCTGATAGAGAACTTGTCTTAACTACTCTTCATAATCTTCCAAAATCATGGGATCCCTTCCTCCAGAGCATCAGTGGAAGAGAAACTCTACCAACATTTGAGCGAATATGGATAGATTGTACACAAGAAGGACTAAGACTCATAAATAGAGGAGTGGAAGATAACTTAGAAGAAAATCATGCTCTTTCACTTCACACCAGAAAAGGAGGAAAATTCAAAAGAAACTCCAGGAAAACATTTAAAGAGGAAAAACCTTCATATCAGAGAAGAGACCTCTCAAAAGTTCAATGCTACAGATGTGACAAGTATGGACATGTTGCTAAATATTGTCCAACTAGAAAGAAGGAAAAACAATATGCCACCACTGTCGACGTTGATCATGATCCACCTAAAGAAAATGAAGAAAGAAGAAATGAGAAGTATTTTCTCTAAAGAAGAACGTTACTACAAATAGATAAAGTCTTTTTGTTTTAAATATTATAGTAAGTTGCATGTTTCTTAGAATAAAATAAGAATATCACTCCTTATAAAAGAGATTTCAAAACTTGGACCATTATCCCTGGTACGGGAGTCCAAAACCTTGTCCTTCGTGCAAAGAACAAAGAAGAAAACATTATTCTTGAAAGAAGGATATAGTGAATCTTCAAAGACATTCTAGATCGACATCCCTAGTCATAAACAAATTAATATAAGCATAAATGTTGTCTCTTAAAGAAGAGAAAATATTTCAAAGATCTAGAGAATCTCAAATGGACATTGACAGTAAGACTATACCTTCTCCCCCTTTAGCAGTTTAGAGGGAGAAATACATTATTCCAATTGATCTAGTTGCTCCAGTTGATATGTTCAGAGATATTTCAGTAGGGCATAAAAGGCCTACCTAAACTCAATCTACAAGAGGCAGATTAACATACAAGCCTCTCAAGGCACATTCCGAGAAAGAAAAAGGAGATTTTTCGAGCTATCCTTTAGTCATGAGCCACTTCATTAATGTTGAGACTCCTTGTCTTATAAAAGAAACAAGAGAACCGGTATGGAAAGATGCCATAACAGAATAATACCATTACATATTAAAGAATGATGCATAAGATATTATTCAGGAACCAAAATGGTAAGTTTGTGGTAACTGCCAAGTGGATCTATAAGATCAAGCATGTAGTTGATGGAAGTGTTGAGAAATTAAAAAACAATATCTATAACCAGAGGCTTCTCATAAACAGAGGGCGTTGTTTATGATGAGACACTTGACCCAGTGAACCTGATACACTTCCCTTCATACTACCTTCCATGAGTTGGAAACTATATCAGATAGACAGATTCTTGATAAGTTTGGATTTCGGCAAGAGTGTTGTTGATCCAAACCTATATTATTATAGTGTTGATGACAAGATCTTGATTTTGATGACTTATTCAGAAAGCCTTGTTGTTGAAAAAAAGAAAGCATTGACTTCTGATTTTCATAAAGGATCTGAGTATGATACACTACTTCTTGGGACAAGAAGTATGACAGAGGACCAATGAAATTTTCCTGATTCAAGGAAAATATATAGTGGGAATATTAAAGAAGTATGAAAGAATGAAAATCCACCGTGATAGATTTAAAGAAGAAGATTGATGATGATTCAGACGAGAATAATCCACAGTTGATTGGATCAATGATGTATCTGGTCAACACCAGACTTGATTCATGCCATACAGTGAATGTGATGAGTCAACCGAGACAGACTCACTAGGAAACAACAAAACATGTATTAAGACACAGTTGGATATGGTCCGAGATATGCCTCCAGTGTGAACTTGAGTTGGTAGAATATGTCGATTCAGATTGAGCAGAAAGTACAGTGGACCAAAAAAGAACATCTGATTGATGTTCTACCTTGAAGTCTTCGAGGGTTTCCTGACACAATAGGAAACAAAACTAGGTGGCCTTGAGTGCAACAAGAGACATAGTATATATAACAGTGTGTGTGTGAAGCAACATGGCTCCACAAACTTCCAATAGATTTACTTGATCATGAGATGGATCCTATGATGATAACTAAGAGCCATGTGTAAAGATCCTTGAGATTCCAGTGTTTCCCGATGGTTCAAAACATGACAAGATGAAATACCTTCATATCAGAGATATGATACAGAAGAAAGATTGTATACTTGCAGTACCTTCCTACACCTGAGAAAACTGTAAACATTTACTTGGTGAAGAACTCCTTCCAAGTTAAGAGGGAGTATGGATGACCATTGGACAAACAAAAAAACTCAGAGTACATCGGTATGAGACTTGGCTTGATGGAGAATGCCTCCCTAGATGAGAGGGAGTGTTGATGAATGCAGTTATAGGAGACATCCTCCAGACTACAAACCTGTGAGATGTGGAATATAGCAGCTATGCGAAGTCTTACTCTCATCTTACAAACCTAAGAGAAATCCCCTAATAAATGATCTGTGGTTCCAGCCTGGGACAGGGTCTAGGAATGTATATGGCATCCTCCATGATGTGAGAGAGAAGTGTTAAAATATGAATGAATGTGATCGTCACCCAACCATAAGCCTAAGCCACCCTCCGATGATATGAAAATAGGGAGATGACTTGTTTTGCTATGCAATCACCCTCTACTCCATTAAAATAAACTTCAGGACCTTTCTCAATGTCTTAGTTGTGTTGTGTCAAGTTTATGCTTCTTTTATGTGTTTAGGTGTGAGGATTTTAAAAGGTTAAATATGTTGTTTAAAGAATACAACAGAAAATGAATTGCAACAAATAATAACCAGCAAACTCACAACAATAACAAGATGATAAAGGAGTTCACCCCTAACTGGGCTACATCTCCTTGAGCCTCCATCAATGGACTAGGATCTCTGGGATTAATTTGTCAAATATTCTTTTACAAGCTGCTACTCAAATCCAATGGATTTATTGAATGTACCATTGGGTTTATAATACATAAAAAACCCCAAAAATGACTAATAGATCTCTGAAAACGGACCATGGCTCATTCAAGCATGACCTCTTCTACATGTGGCCTTGAGCTTCCCTGAGCTTCCTTGTGGAAACGTCACCTGTAAAAGTCCTCAAATGCCTCTAAAACCTGTCCCAATGTGTTTAGAGCATAACAATTAGTAAAAAATGACTATCCAGTCATAGAAAATAGACTTGGTCTCATCTGAGCATGACCTCCATCAATGGTGGCCCTAAGCTCCCTGGAGCTCTTGAAACTTCAATGGTGTAAAAAATGCAAGATAAGTCTCCAAATGGATTTGAAAATAGTACCAATGGATTAAGAACATCCAAGAACCCCTAGCTGGGCTTTTTCAGCACCTCATTTGGCCAAAAAATGAAGAAGTTAGGCCTCCTGCCATTTTCCTCCTTCAAGCTTGTTGTCTCTGGTTCGCCAATTCACACCTATGTGTGAGTAACCTGGCTTCTGAGCGTTTCTCGTGCCTAAAACCAGCACACATGCACATGCCTGCAAAATTCACCAAATTTTCGCACCGTTAACGGAATTAGGGCCCCTAAAGGCGGAGGTGTTGGGCGCATGGGGGCCATATGGCCACATCCCAGTGCTAATATAGGGCTCCTTTGCAATGGTCAAGTAAGGACACGCCAAGTGTCAGCACGTGGAGTTGTCCATTTGAAAATACACGCCACTCCTCCTAGGTTAGGGTCAATGGATAAGGTATATGTGACCGGGGGTTGGGGCTAAGCCCTATCCCAGACCCCGCGTCATAACACAACACTTTGACTTTAATTAAATGTAAACATATACATATAATAAGAAAAAAATTGTGGAGCACCGGTTGGGCGGCCTTTTCCAAATCTTTGAGTGATGTGTGGAGGTCCAGGGTTCGATCCCCACGGAATCCATAAAACTTTTAACATACCAAAACAGTGTGCCACGTGGCACCACTCTATTAACCCATAAAATGCCAACTATATGCCACGTGTCGAAATCCCATTCATTCACGTGTCTGCCGAAACTTCCAACCCATAATCTTGCCACATCATCCTCATGCCACATCACCTGCCATGTGTGAGTCGTACTCTGCCATGTCAGCATGTATGGACTATACAGTCAACAATTTTTTCGCCTGTTTGGCAAATCGAAAAGAATGTGATATCTCACTCATCTGATGATTGTTTGAACCCATTTGAACTGCGTTGGGTTCGTGATGACAAGGCCTACGTACCCATCCGTTTTGAAGTGATTCCAAACACTTTTATTTTTGGGCTAAAATTTGACCCCTGGTCCATATTCTAATCATCCGAGCACCTTAATCTTGACAAAGAATCACTCCAGAAGAAAACCCTAGGCTAGATATCCAAACAAAGGGTAGTTCACCTTTCCCCAAGGATAGTGCATCAATAAGATCTGATCAGATAGTCCAAACCCTAATGAAGATATAGTCCAAGCCAAACATGATCTGCTAGCTGTAGCAGCTGCAATGGCATCTCTCCTCCAAACTTGCGCACAAAACTGGGCACTGTAGTGCGCACAAGTGATGCTCTGCAATTTTGAGACTGCCTTCCAGAATGAAGACTGACCTCCTGTATTTATAGTAATTCTGGCTAACTACTTGGGTCAACTTCTCATTTTGGGTATCTATCTGTTCAGTATATTTTATTTCTTCTGGACAAATTCTTCTCTTGGAGGCTAATAACATAATACAAGTTATCCTCTTGAGCTAATGTGTCTTCTAGGGTTATTATCCAACTCATTAGGGTTTCTTCTTTCTTCCCAGAATATTCTATTCTCGTCAGGTTTACACGTGGAGGTAAATACCTCCCGTAGCTACCATAATATCAACACTCCCTCCTAGCTAGGGAGGTATTATAGGTAATGGTCTTGAGCACAAACATACCATTCACCCGGTAGTATCAACATAGTTGTATAGAATATCTCATGACTAGATCATGAGCACCATCGTCACCATCAGTCTCATCGGGTGTATCATCTCTCGAAACCATACTCCATCTGAGTAATTAGACATGATGTTGGACAAGTTACTCACACCACAGAGTGACATAAGAACCATTCTTCTAATCTGTACATATGTCCTAGAAGAGTAAATATTTTGAACCATTTTCTATCTGGGAAATCTCTGTCCTTTGATTATCCATCTAGCTGATAATCATTTCCAAAATTGTTGATAGTCTTCAAGGCAATCAGAACAAAATAGAACACAATTGTGTCTGTCCATAGTAAGTAGTACATAACTACAATCCAGTAGTACTCTATCACACCAAGTAGCAAACAAGTACTTGATCAGTAACGTATAGTCACAAACAGTGGAACACATCTACCACAGTAGTATACATCTACTGTCATACACTATTCATAACAATCATCTGATATCAACCTGTATAGAAACAATGTTATGATATAAATTGAATCATCTGGGCCATTCTTCCACTCACATCTGTGAGATCTCGGAAGAGTATCTACCCTCAAAAGGTAAGACATCAATGATGAACTATTTGGACTATTCTTCTCAATCAAGGAAGAATAATTGTCCTGATTTATGAGCCTGGACCATTCCCCACCCTGGGCCATTCCTCTGACACTAAACAAAGTATAGCTTGGAGAGAATGAGTCTGCCCTAAGGAATGTTTGTCCTTGATTGTTGAACCTGGAGCATTCCCCACCCTGGGCCATTCCTCCGGCACTAAACAAAGTGAAACCTAGAGAGAATGAATCCGCCCTAAGGAATGACTATCTGGACCATTTCCCATGTTAACCACAAGAGGAAATGACTATCCTGCACCAACCTCCAAAACAAACCATTCCTCATGTTAACCACAATGAGAAATCGATGTTTGGCGAGGCGGTCCAGTCTTCTTGAGTAACCCTCAAGAAGAGAGACTGCCCTAGACCACTTCCCATGTTAACCACAATGGGAAGTCATTGTCTATGGTACATCAACAATCTGGACCATTTTTCGAACTGGAAAATGTCTGTCCGTAAAAAATCTTAATCCACTTTATGAATTGGAAAGAATCTGCTCATCCTGGACCATTTTTCGAACTGAAAAATGACTGTCCATCAATCAATAATACATTAGTGCTCCCTCCCAACCTGGGAGTCATCTCTTCCTTTTTCAATAAGGAAGTCGTCTCCACGAGCTCCATCTTGAGTACACAAACTCTTTCATCTTGGATAGAAGCTTTACCAAAATGTTTGCTTATCTGCTCATATGTGGAGATATGTATTGGAGAACCACTTTCTCCTTTTTGGACTTCATCACGGATAATGTAATGCTTGATTTCAAATGTACTTCGGTCTAGAGCACTAATTTTCTATGAAGGCTTCATGTAGCTTTGATCAATAAAGTATATCATTGTTGGAAAACTAGAACATATCCATGTGGCACTTCTTCTGTCATCAGAAGATCTGATCTTCTGAGTAATCATCTTGATACAATATCTTTGTTATAGAAAATCTTCACCACACTTCTGTTGTGCACTGGAGGTTCTCTACCGAGTTATCTTCTTCCATCTGCATACAAGGGTCTCTTTCTGGTATGCCTCAAAGTCTTGAGGTTTCTCTTCATACGCTCTTTGTTCAATTTCTCTGGAGAACAGTCTTAGCATTCATCTAATGTAGAACTTCAACCCATGGATGTTGTAGATGATATAATGACTCATGTAGAGGTATGTCTGGTTTACTGAAACAAGTAATCATCATATTCTTCTCCCTCTGTTTGGGAGAACCTTTAGTTCTGGATCTTGTAATGCTTACATATCACAACTTTCAGTTCCTTTGCTTGATTGCTTTTATTGAGTTCATATCAGGTTGGTAATCTTGTGATTCTTAATACAATGACTGGTTGTTCTGGTTTCTCTTTCTTTCTTGGAATCTTCACATTCTTCCTAATGTTTTTATTTATCTCTTGGTTCCATGGAGTTACTTATAGATTCCATGCCCTAAACATTCCACTTCTTCCTTTCATTATAAAATCATGGATGTGGATGGACAACCAGGGATACTTTAAGGCTTCTCTTCGAAGAGGACTTCTTCTAAGTTTGAACTAAACACATACTATCTTTCATGGTTGCTACCATGGATATATCCTTCATCATCTTCAGTGGATCATAGTATTAGCTCCCTCCTAATCCTTGCTTCATGTATGATTTCATATAATCGGCTCCTTCTGTCTAATAGAGTCCACACTTCCGTCTTATTGTCTTCTGCAAAACGTCATAAGTCTTTCTCCAATTTCCTCTTGATTGTTGACTTCTTTCTATCTTTGCTTCTTCTAAGTCTCTTCATGATTGATTCTGATTTCGG
>ML784506.1:731520-744353 GCA_009831015.1 Picea engelmannii
CAACAAAAATGAAATTACAAAAAGATAAATTCCAAAATGCAGGATTATTTCATATTCCAGGCGGCACCCTCGATCCCATAAGTCGTACGTCATGCAGATTCGTATCAACTTCATGACAATCGAGTTGTGATTTTGGACAAGCGGGCCTAGTTGATTAATTCAAATTGCATGGAAAAGGACAGTAGAAGTGAAGTAAATATTAATTAAATCATTGGAATACGTGAAGCTGCCAATAACACTTTAAACTTATGAACCAATAAAATTGTGACAAATATATATATTTTTTTATTTTAAAATATATTAATACAAATTTCCTAAGTTAGACATTATAATTTCTAAAAAAATTGAAAGTCAAACCTAAACTAATAGGCAGTCAACGATGAACTCATCGCTATTAGTCCCTGGCCTTGGCAGGGACTAATAATCACTCATATCTGCATATCAAAAATCACTTGCTGGATTTCAGACAAATATCCCCGGAAGCCTAGGGCTTTTTTTTAATAACATGTTTTAAATTTGGTTATATTTATTTATTAATACTAAGTTGTGAGAGTAACATGTTTAGGTATTATTTAAATTTTATATTCAATTTAAAAGTTTTTTATATTGAAAGGAATCTATCAATATTAATATTAATTTTTATATTGAAAGGAAACTATCAATATTATATATGTTTTCTCTAATAAATCCCTCCACCCCCACCCTCATCCCCACCCTCACCCTCACCCTCACCCTCACCTTCATATTAATATTAATTTTTATATTGAAAGGAAACCATCAATATTATATATGTTTTCTCTAATAAATCCCTCCACCCTCACCCTCACCCTCACCCTCACCCTCATCCTCATCCTCATCTTCATATATATGAGGGTGAGGGTGGGGAGATTTATTAGAGAAAACATATATAGGGGTGGGGGATTTATTAGAGAAAACATATATATTATATATATGTTTTCTCTAATAAATCCCCTCACCCTCATCATATTGATATGGAATAAAATTATTAACTTTTTTACGGATTAAAAAACTACCCACTTATCATTTTATCTTATTTCGTTGGCAAAATTTACATTTAAAAAAAAATCACTTAATATTTTATGATTTTTTTAATGAATGATTTGATTAATTTATAAAAATTAAAGAATTTGGTTAAATAAAAAATAGTGTCTAATGGTTAAAAACATGTGTTTCCTTTTAGGAGGTCCTGAGTTCAAATCCAGAGGGGGGTAGGGTATGTACAACTTCGTAGACTTTAACACTCAAATCGTTAGATTATTATTATTAAGTCAAACTCCTATTAACACATTTTAGTGTTCATGAATGTTTTTCAGCTAAAATTGACATTGTACTAATTTATGTGAATGTAAATTGAAGAGCAGTAAAAATATCAATGATAAACCATTAACTCTATATCTCCAAACCCAATCCCAACAGATATAAATAAATTCAATAGTAAAACAACGAGATTTGGGGAAACAAAGTCTCCAACTCCAACTAAAAAGTAAAAAAGTGTTTCAATCAATAAAATTCAATTTAAAAAAAAAAAAGAAAAAAAAATGGATCATCTTGTGAAAAGACAAGCTTATATAACATTCCACTTTATAAATGCCTATGTTTCCTAGGAACCCCTACCTTTTCATCATGTGCCTTATTTAAATATCATCCACCACCATCGAGTCATTGAGTGCATGTGGCGGTTGGTGATGAATTATACCTCACAAAGTTTTGGAAGAATGGTGTTGGGCATAATCATCATGGAGGATGTGATTTCATTCTCTACCTAGTCAACTAGGCCCATTTCATTATTTAAAGGGGAATTCTATGAGCCTTTGATGCCATAAAGACTAGAGAGGAAGTCTTGAGTGTCCCCTACCCTAATCATATTTCATGGCCTCAATACAATATATATATATATTGTTATCTCTTACTGAAATAATCTGCAATTTAGTTTATGGTTTTCTTGAACATGGTTTTCTTTATACCAGGAATAAACGGGTAAACATAACAACAACAACAACAACATAATAAAATACATACCTCGACTTGCAAGTTGGTTGATTTAGCCCCTGGTTCACTTGTTCTTGTTCTTGCCCAAACTGAATATTTACCTCTCAGCCAACTAGGAACAACCTCTCTGACTCCCTAGCTCCAAGAATCCTTGCGGTTTCCTAGCCCCTGGGCCCAAATTAGTTCCCAACAACAACAGTGCCCCTATAAAAGCTCCCTAAAACAATCTTTGTCCTCCAATTTCCTCCTTCTTCCCTCTCTTTCAGAATTTCTTCATCCCTTCTTCTTCCCCAATTTTCCCAAAACCAAAGACCCCTCTCCAAGTCCTCTCCCCTCCTCCTTATCCTCCTCTCTCAAATCCCTCCCCCTCATTCAATTCCCCAACTGCCTTATCCCCTCATTAATTCCCCAACAACCTTATCCCCTCATTAATTACTTCACCTACCTTTTTAATAATAAAATAATAAAAAGACTCATTGAATTTATTTTATTAATTAATTAAATTTAAATTAACAACTATGATAAATAAATAATCAAATTGGGTTGTTACAACGAGCCTTTGATACCATAAAGATTAGATATTGAGTGCCCCTACCCTGAATTTACAAATTCATTATACCACGACCCAAATTTTAATGACAAATACAAAAAATACAATTTGTAGGAACCTTTTGTTCTGAAGACGTAACAAGACCAACAAATCAAAATACATCAACTTCTAAATATTTCCATTGGGAAACCAAAGGGGAAGCCACCTCTTGTGGGATATCCTTCAAAGATTTTGAACAAGATCAAATTTTCTCCAAATTCTCTAAACGTTCACCTAAAATTGCAGTCACCAATGGGACCTATGGCTTACCTTCAATGCCAAGTTTATGCTCTTCACCCTTGAATTTTTGTATCCAATTCTTTCATTCATTTGGAAATCTACACTCCACTACAAGATGTTCATGGATGAGGCATCTCCCAAATCGAAAGGGGACTCTTTCATAGTCTGCAGTTTGCATGTAATCTAGAGAAACTTTCTTCAGAGAAATTGACTCAACCAAACCCTTTCTCAGATCCAGTCCTACCAAAATACAAGCCACGTTCATACTTCCAGATTCTCTAAAAGGTTGAATTGACCTCATAAAACAAACAACTAAATTTTTAGTTTCCCTAAAGACCTCTATGAACCAAAACATTAACGAGAGGCATGGTAGTTTAATCCCCATAGGAACACAATATAGTCTCTTTGATTTCACATCAAACAATGGTGTCCATATTTTTGGAGAAGAGATAGCAAATCCCACTTCCATCAACACCTAAGCACCTTCTCTACATCTTCTAAGGATCGAAATACCAAGGTTGACTACCCTCATGACATAGATAGACATTTCAAAGTATAACCCACAAAGGGTTCACAATTATTCTTTAACCAATCCTTTAGGGGGTTTTTCCCCCTTCGATTTCCCTAGAACCTTCCCACAAGTGACAAACTCAACAAATCCATCACATCATGAAGCTTTATAGTCTCCCCCAAAATCAAATCAACTAGAGCCTTCTTTTTTTACTACACTTCCATTGCTTTCACACACCACATCCACATTCTTCTACATTCTTGGTCTTAAATATTTCCTTTTCCTCCCTAATTGCCTAATTGAACCAACACCTAGGACATTTGTAGATTGTTCCTTCAAAGGGACTCCACACAACAATTCCAAATTAAGTAATGGGTTGATAAACCTAGAGGCCATGGAATCCAACTTTTCACCTTGATGCCCACAATAAAATCACCATACAAACTCTTCTCAGAAAATAAAACCCTACTAATCCTTGATGAGGAATCATTCACAACCGACTTGAATGGAGGAGATGCCTACTACATCAAAATTGTAGGGCACCAAAGTTCAGAGGGAAAAGATGGAAAGGGTTTTACCTTAGTAGGAGTTAAAATTCCCAAATCCAGAAAATATCACACGTTATCATTCAATATATCACTATTAGCTAAAGAGACCTCCCCTGTTGCAAACATGCACCTCCACCATACAAATTTGGTCTAACAACCAAAAACACATTAAGTCCACTATTAGAGTACACCCCTTCACTTTCACCAAGATTTGTTTACCATGTTTGCAAGAATATCTAAAGTTTTGTCTTTCTATACTTAACATTATAGGCTTAGTATGAACATGGAATCATCATGTTGAATAAGGATGCTCCAACGAAGAGAGCCCAAGATCCTAAGATTTTTATCACCTTGGCCTAACTCATGAGAAATGCCAACTACATTTGGACATGACCAAATCTACTATCCCTCCAAAACATCTTGTGTATAATTGACAAGTTCTCTTTACTTGTAGTGCTTCCTTTTGGGATCACTCAAACACCCATACATTCTCTAATAAACTCATCACCATTATCCCATGAGCTACATTACCCAATCCTTGATCTAATTAGTGAATTTAACTATAAGTAGAGTTTTAAATGAGTTGGGAACATAACTCATCATCTCTAGAAAACTACAACAACCATCAAATCATTACTAACTATTAACCATCAAATTGTTATTAACTATTAATCAAATTTAAATATTAATTATTAATCAAAATAATTAATATTTAATATAATTAAAAAAAAAATATTTCCCTCCTCTAAAACCCAATTTTATTATTATTATTTTTTTTTCAAAACAAGGGAATTAGAAGTCAAAAGAATTTCATGAGTAATCGATTACTATGTTGTGCTTTGCATGAGTAATTAAAAGTTTAAAAAGTTTGATCACTAATTCATTATTAGGAATAATAAAAAGCAACAATAACCATTATTAAAAAATCCTTATTAGCCCACCCCCGAGTATATAACTTATTTATCAATTTTATTTGTTAAAATAGAAGATCAATTTTTTTATTAACTAACTTATTTGAATAAGATGATATTATTAAATTAAATTGGTTTTGTTATAAGAGATAATTTATCATAATTTAGTTGTTAATTGGTATTGAAAACATTTATTATTAATTAACATTTATCACTAACTATTATTCACTTATGCAAGTTGACTTATCATCATTAAAGAAAAAACACACCACTAAAAATGATCTATTACTAATTTCAATATTTTTTTTTATAAACAATTATATTATATTATATATATAGAGGATATTCTTCAAAACTTTTGTTGCTCTTCAGGGCTAATTATCAATGCCCAAAAGTCAGTCATACTTCACTCAGGGGTCCATTTGGAAACTCTTAATTCTATTAAGGATACTCTTCGCTTCCCTTGTAAGGATCTGGCGTCTAGCTTCAAATATCTAGGTTATATGTTAAAACCTAATAATTATAAAGCAACTGACTAGCAATGGTTAATTGAAAATTTTGAGACTAGGATTTCACATTGGAGTAATAAGTGGTTGTCCCTCGGTGGTCATTTAGTCATGATTAAGGCGGTCCTAGAGAGCCAACAAGTTTATTGGTTGGCTCTAGCACATATTCCGATCTCTGTTCTTCAAACTATTCGTAAGTTGTGTTTTGAATTCCAGTGGTCTGAAAATAATCATAAAAAGAAGTATCATATAAGTAGTTGGATGTCTATCGCTAGACCCAAAAAATTTGGAGGCTGGGGGCTTCACAATATTTTCCTATTCTACAGATCTCTAGTAACTAACACTTTGTGGAGAGCCTTAATGAAACATGGGATTTGGCAAAGTGTTCTAAAGGATAAGTATTTTCTGCACATTCCAGTTTGGACTTGGCTCCGATCGGCTGACCCGGTTCATCCATTTGGCTCTCAGACATGGAAAACTTTACGTAATACATTGCCAATCATACTTCATTGGTTGGCTTGGAAACCGGGTTCTGGTCTTTCGATTATAGTCGAGAAGGATGTGATCTTAGGTATGGATCAGGAAGCTTTTTTATCACAGGAACTGGTGAGTTGTCTAAATAAAAAAAGAAATACACTTCTTATTTCAAGCGAGCCAACAAAGAAATGGGGTTGCAACAGGTACAAGATGGATCAACAGTGTCGAATTGGATTTGGAAGAACACTTGCTGAGGAATGGGACTGCTATAGGCAATCATTGATTGAATCGGGCATTTCTTTAGGTGAAAAACATGATGAGTTGATCTGGATTGGAGGAGACAAGTTAGGAAACATCTCTGTAAAAAATATCTATGAAGCTTTATTGAATTCTCTATAGAATACTAAGCTTGGAGGATGGCGGAGAAATTTATGTAAGTGGGAGTGTCCTCTGAAGATTAAGTTATTTGTATCGATAATAGCAGAAAACAAAATCTTATCTTGGAAAAATCTTCAAAAGTGAGAATGGAAGGGCCTAGGTATTTGTAACTTGTGTAAAAAAGATAGAGAATCCACCAATCATATTTTTCTAAACTGTTCCTTCACCCGGATTATATGGGAGGAGCTCAAAAAGGCTTTGAATCTTGGTTTTGGATGGAATGGTAATATTGTGGTGGAATCTTTTAGGAATTGGTCTAATCATAATTCCAACTTGAAAATACTCCATATCTGGATTGATAGGAACAAGGCTATTTTTGATGATTTGAGGCCCTCGGTGCAAAGAATTGTCTTCTTATCAAGGAGTGTTGTGGGTTTCACTACGAATTTGCACAAGGGAAGTACCTCTCGGAATCTGGTGCCATCTTACCCTACAGATAAAAATTTAGCTTGGTTTGATGGGGCAACTCAGTAAAATGGCATTTTAAATGGAGCAGGAGGTGTCATAAAGCTAGATGATCTTAGAGAATACAGATGTATTTTAAATTGTGGGAAATGAACTAACACCAGAGCTGAAATCATGGGTGCTTGGGCTACTTTAGTGCTTGCAGTTAGATTATCAGTTTCTTATTTACATGTTTTGGGTGACTCAAAGATCGTCATAGACTGGCTCAATAGGAAAGGTGATCTTAGGGTGGCAAATCTGGATGCGTGGAAGGAAAGAATAGTAGAAATCTGTCCCCTTTTCAGATCTATCACTTTTGTGCATATTTATAGGGAGGCGAACAATGAAGCGGATTGCCAATAAAAAAAGGCCCTCCACAATTGTTATGGGAGAATAGCATTTACCCTTTGGATGGATGGCCATGAGGACCCACTTCAGTACATATCTCTTTAGTTTATTTTTAGATGGTGTTTGTTCTCTCTGTCTATGGACTTTTATAGACCGGAATCAGTTCTTATAAGACTTCCAGTCATTTTCGCCTATGTGCCGATGGTTATAAGCTAACCAACTTTGACTTTTTTTTGCCTCTTTATTAGACTCCTTTCTCTATGGTTTCTTGTCTGGTCAATGTGGATTTTGCCATTTTGCCACTGTCAATATAGAAAAGTCATATGTAAAAAGATTATATTATATTTAATATAATGTGAAATTTATATATATATATATATATATATATATATATATATATATATATATTTAATAATAATAATAATTTACTATAAATATTTAATAATAATAATAATTTACTTTTAAGATATGAATCAAGACATCATTAATGAAATCCCTTTCTGAGACTCTTGTTTATATATTATATATCTTAATTTAAAAAAAAAAAATCATTAATAAAACTTTTTACTTAAAAAAATTAAGTGATCACTTATCTTAATATTTAAGATATTAGTAACATACCAACGTGTCACATAAGTGTTGTTATAATTCTTATATTCCAGAGCACGAGAAAGGAACATGGGCTAATGATCTCCCATCACCCTTTACTCCTTACTTCCAACTTTCACATGTAATAATCTAATGCCATTATTGACTCTTACATGTAATAATATAGTGACAACTACATGTTGAGTTTGTGTGTTTAATCATTACACTGCAAGGTCATTCATCTTCATTAAAAACCTTTCCATTTCCATTGTTTAATAAAAACCTTTATTTGTGCTAGGGGTGGGGTTGGGAACTTGATGTATATTTATGATGCGACAAAGGTGTTCTTTTAGGTATAACATTTTCACTTTTTGCTAATGGAATGAGGATATAAAAATATGATATCTATGTTTATAAATATATATTTTGATGAGTTATTTTTCATTATTTTGATGAGTTATGATGCTATTTTGATGAGTTATGATGTGTTGGTTTGAGAATAAAATATAAAAATATAAGATTTATGTATATAAGATTTAGTTTGAGTAATTGAATATAATTAATTATAAATAAATGTTTTAAATGAAAWYTTTAAATTAATAATAATWATTATTATTATTATTATTATTATAATTTAATTTTGAGGTTATAGTTAAGTTATTGGTGTATGAGATTATCTTGTTTGTGGTTTTTTTCACCCACGATTTTTTAAGGGATTTCTTGTTTGAGGTTTTCTCTTATTATTATTATTATTATTTAATTTTGAGGTTATAGTTAAGTTATTGGTGTATGAGATTATCTTGTTTGTGGTTTCCTCCACCCACGATTTTTTAAGGGATTTCTTGTTTGTGGTTTTCTCCACCCATTATTAAACATCATCAAATCAATATATTTTAATTTAAATCAGATCTATAAATAAAATTCATTTCATTAGTGATTTGACTGGTAAAGTCTATAGAAGTATATTACATACCCTACCCTTCTCTGGATTTGAAAGTGTGACCTCTTAGGAGGAAACACATGTTATTAACCATTAAACTCACACAAATACATAACTGAGTTTCATTTCACATAATACAAATACAATTACATACCATTACATTACAAATCTAGCTCATAAATCATAATATTAATATAGAAAAACTAATAATTTATTATCCTAAAAATTATATTTACTTTTAAACATTTAGCAATGTGAACTTTGATTAATAGTTGACATCATCAACTTTAATGGTGGGTGACAAACATCTCTTTTATCAACTTATTTCATTACTTTATCTCTTTTATCAACTTATCTCTTTTATCAACTTGTTTCATTACTTTATCTCTGAAATTAAATTTAAGAAAAATGTTTAGCATACATCTTAATTTAAATTCCATTTCACATAATACAAATATAATTGTATACCATTACAAATCTAGCTCATAGATCATTATGTTGATATTAAAAAGCTAATAATTCGTTCTTCTGAAAATTACATTTACTTATAAGCATTTAGCAATGTGAACTTTGATTAATAGTTGACATCGTCAACTTTAATGGTGGGTAGCATCTCTTTTATCAACTTGTTTCATTACTTTATCTCTGATATTAAATAAAAGAAAAATGTGCATCAAACATATTGATTTAGTATTTCATTAATATTTATTATGTCTTTAATTTACGTTAAGTTTAAATGAATTAATAGCTTATTAATTTAAAGTTAAAACAAATTTATGGATATAAAATGTAAGAGTTTATAATAAACACAAATAAAACTTTAATTTAGTTAAATTTATTAGATTTATATTATATTATTTTGATGAATAGAGTTAGTTGTTAATAAAATTTGGATTTAACATTGTTTGAAAATTAGTTATAATATATTTATAATTTCAAAGCATTTTATTTACAACAAATATTTAAAAAACAATTTTATTTTTCAAAATTAATCTAAGAAAGGTTTTCATAATATAAGAAAGTCATTTAAGTCTTGAGGATTAGTTTAGTTGGTCTAGCTCAATTGATCTAGAGCTAGGCATGAGGTTTCATGCCTATTGTTGGTCATGGGTTCAACTCTCTTGATTCCCTTGAGGCGAGGTCCCATAATTAGGGACAACGGTTTACCCAGGTCAAGGCCAAGCCAAACACCAAATTGGTGTATGAGACCCCATTGTTTGTGGCACAAACGATCCCCTCCACCCAGTGATTTGATTGGTAAATTCTACAAAGATATACATACCCTACCCTCCTCTGGATTTGAACTTATGATCTCTTAGAAGGAAACACATGTTCTTAATCATTAGACCCACTCAAACTGTATTGTAGTAATAAAATATATCCTTTAATCCTTTTTGAAATTGAACTTCAATTATTTTAAGATTTCTCAAAATAATATAAAATGCAAAAACAAAATTTGAAATATAACATTATTAAATACATCGAAAATCATGGAGTCATTATCATTGTCACCATTTCACCAAACATGTTTTTTTTTCTTATTCACATGATTAAAATTTGATCACTCTCATTTATTAAAATTGAGTCATATTGTGAAAAGTCAAGATTATATAACATCCTTAAGGAGTTGATGAAACCTAGAAAGTTAAAAACCATATTAAAATTAAGTCATATTGTGGAAGGTTAAGATTATATAACATCCCTAAGGAGTTGATGAAACCTAAAAGGGTAAGAATCATAGGTGCTTAATGAAAACCTAAAAGGCTAAGAGCCATAAGTACTAAGTCCTATGAGAAACATATTGGGTCTTTGATGGAATCAACTCATAACCAAGATGCATCATTTTAGGTTTTCTCAAAAGCAACATAATGTGCAAAAGCAAGAGTTGAAGAGCATTGAAAATGGAGTGACTTATCATTGTCAACATTTTACCATTTTTTTCTTTTTCCTCTTTACACATTTTTTTTCTTCCTTTCGACACACTTAGTACATGATTGAAATTTGGTCATACTTATTTTTTTTCTTCCTCTCGACACACTTAGTACATGATTGAAATTTGGTCACACTTATTTATTAAGATTGAGTCATCGTGTGAAAAGTCAAGCTTATATAGCATCCCTTTCCCATAAAATAAATGAGTTAATGAGACTTACAAGGCTAAGAACCATAGGTTCTATGTCCTATTAGAAATATTGGGTCTATGATGGAATCAACTCATAACCAACCTTCTTAAACACCAAGTATTCTACAACACCAATCTTTGATGGAATCAACTCATAACCCACCTTAAACACCACGTATTCTACACCAATCTTCACACATCTTCACACATGAATGTAGAGATTCTTTTCATGGCGTTTTCTTATTGAGAAAAACAAAAGAAGGAGGCAATGAGTTAATGAGACCTACAACGCTAAGAACCATAAGTGCTAAGTCCTATGAGAAATATTGGGTCTACAGCGGAATCAACTCATAACCAACTTTAAACACCACGTATTCTACACCAATATTCACACATGAATGTAGAGTTTCCTTTCATGGTGTTTTCTTATTTAGGAAAAAAGTCTCCATTATATATATATATATCCTGAATAGGTTATAATATTTTGTCAATTTTTTTAATCACATATATATGTTTCATATTATTATAAGGGAATCAATTTTGTAAATTAAAAATATTGATTTTTAATTATTTGTTTAAATTTAATTAATTTAATTAGGAATTTTTTTATTTTTTTTTAATAAGAAAATGGTTTTCTAAGTTCAAGGTTATTTAAATTTTTTTAAACATAAACATTATTTTACATTTTTTAAGCGTAATTATTTTATTTTTATAATTTTTAGGGTAAATTTTATATGTTTAGAATTTTTTTTTTCTCTTTTGTTGATCTTTTTCCCTATCAAGGGAAAATGACCAATATCGAGAGAAAATCTTGTGGGGAACAAGAAAAACTCTCCTCGTTTTTATAGAGGTGGTACTCCTCTTTCTTGATATATGGAAGATTGTTCTTTTGGAGTCGTATGCATGCAATTGAAATTCTCAACAAATCTTCCAATGAAAACCCTTATATATAGATATATAGGCTTTTATATACAAATGTACAAACTCTTATATACATAGGTACTTGTGAAATATTTCATGTCATTTGAGAAAATGAGTAATTATATTTGCAAAGATTTGTATTCATAGGGTTTGGAGTCTACTTTCAACAAGTATTTTGCCTCCCTTTGTAAATGTAACAACCCTAATTAACTATTTAATTATCATGGTTGATAAATATTAATTTAATTAATTATTAAAATTGATCTATTGAGTCTTTATTATAATATTATTAAAATTGGTAGTTGAAGTAATTAATGGGAGGGATAAGGTGGTTGAAGAAATAATGGGGGAGAAGGCGGTTGGAGAATGGAAGGAGGATAAGGGAGAGGGGACATAACTTGGGGAAGGGATTTTGGTTTTTGGGAGGTAAAATTGGGGAAGGAGGAGGAAGAAAGATTGAAAAAAGGAGTTTAGTGAATAGTTTGGCTTGAGGACTCTCACAGGGACATAGTTGTTGCGGTGAATTTTGGGCTCGAGGGCCAGGAAACCGCAAGGATTCCTGGAGCTAGGGAGCCGAAGAGGTTGTTCCTAGTTGGCTGGGAGGTTAATACTCAGTTTGGGTAGGATCAACATCAACAACCATGAAATGGCTAAATCAACTAAGCTTCAGGTTGAGGTAAATACTTTATGCATTTTCTGCTTTCATTATATTGTTGTTAATTATTATGTTGTTAGTATGTTGTTGTTGCTATGCTGTTAATTATTATGTTGTTGTTGTTATGTTGTTAATTATTATGCCAGTAGGAGAATATCAAGAAAGGAAGTTCTAAACTAAGTAGCAATAATTAAAGAAGTAGATTAGAAAGTTTTATTTTATTTTACGAGGCTCTGTAATTTAGGCCTTACAAATGGTATCAGAGCCCGATTTCAAAACTGAAACCTTGGGCTTGAACAACCACTTAGTTGTGCAAATCAGTTCCTAAGATAGCATGTAACCTACAACTTGAACCTTGGACAGGTTCATGCAACTACCCTTTCTTTACAACCCTTAATTAAACCAGAAATAACCCAGAAAGGACCTTGGAACCCTAAGGAAACTTCCCAGAAAATTATTGGACAAGAGGGTGAGTGCACCAGGGAAAAGACCATGCCACACCTCTTCCAGTCTCATGTCCATGTGTTTCTTGTTCCAACCTTTGTACCTGCAAAATAACTAGAAAAAATAATTATAAGACTTACA
>ML784506.1:762153-774623 GCA_009831015.1 Picea engelmannii
AGAGTTTCTTTGCTATGATTTTTTCCTCCTTGAATAGTACCCCTACCCCTCCTTTTATAGGCTAGAAGGAGCTAGGGTTTTTGGTGAACTCTCGGCCATGCATGGCTGGGAGTTCCAGTTAACTGACAAAAATCTCTTCGTCCGGCGGAAACTTCCCTGATTTTTTGCTTTGTTAGGTAACCGCGGGCTGTAGTGAGTTAGCCCGCGGGTACCCGCGTGCAGTAAAAGGTTAGAATGCGGTCCCCCGCGCCCAGTGAGAGGTTGGGGTGCGGGTTTCTTGTTTTAAGTGGTTTTTCAAGGTTTTATTCAGCATGGCTTTGGCAAGGAAGAGGCATGAGTTGGCCTGATGCCAGGTAAACCTGTGTAGTGCATCTTAGGGTTATAACAACAAGTAAAAAAAAAAAAAACTTACGCATAACCCTATGTTTACAAGTATAAGTTGAGCGAATGTGCACTGCCTTAAACTCTTCCCTGATAAAAATATGGTTTGATGCAGATTTAATTATTCAATATGGTTAGGACTCGTGGAAATCAAGGTTGAGGGGCATCATCGCAAGGACCGCCAACGCTGGCGCTGCCACCACCATCGCCTGAATTAGCTCTCATTTTGCGCTCTTTGGAGGCTATTAATGAGACATTAAAGGGGCGTCAGTCAGTAGATGTCGAAGTGAAACCCCCACCATTTGGAGTGGGTAACCATGAAGTGTCAAGGGACTTAGAGGTAAGGCCTCCACCCAGGGACATCACCAGAGAACTACAGAAGATCAAACTCCTAGAGTTTGTCGGGGGTCGTGCGAAGGCATGGTTGGAAGGAATGACACGATGTTTTTCCTTAAGAGACTATGCTTCCACATCAAAGGAGAAAATAGTGATATTTCAGTTGAGGGACAGTGCCTTGAACTCGTGGGGTAACATGGAGAGGCAGTTGTAGCTTACCCCAGACACCGTCTTGTGGGAAATTTTTGAGGAAAGGTTCCAGAGGAAATATTTGTTGGCTTACTACGAGGAACAATAGGTGGGAGAATTTCATGCTCTAGTTCAGGGAAGCAGGACCGTGGAAGAGTACGAGATCAGGTTCATGGAGTTGGTAAAATATGTCTCGTACATGGATACCGATCAATGAAAGGCATAACGTTTTGTGTATGGGTTAAACCCTAAGATAAGGGCCATGGTACAGATGTGGAAACTGTTGTCAATAGCTAAAGAAGTTGAAAATTCACATTATAAATAGGAGCATATGAGCTTAAACAGAGGTATGAGATCAACCTTTCCACAACATCCTGGATTCATGGGGAAGGCCCCAAGGAACTTCTCCAGGGGAGGAAGCTCTAGGCCACCTCCTTATGGCAATAGAGTCGCACCTAGAACAATTGCTACAGGTATTTCAATGGTAGTGAGTGAAACATCCCACTCATCACCAATGACGCAGGCAGGTCCACGACCTTCTTAGGGAGCAGGAAGTAGGGGCATGGGCTCCAGGGGAAGGAACTCATTTCAGAGACCGTCACAGGGCAGTGCACAGGTTCCATATCGTGTTATGTGTTGGGGGTGTGGAGGACCCCATTACCAGTGTAACTGCCTAGAGTCACAAGCATGATTTGTGCACAGAGAAGGAAAAGCCCTGATGGGAAGAGTGAGTAGTAGCCACCAGATTTATGCAACGGTTAATAATCGCCAGGAAGAACATAAATCCACGGTGGTAGAGTCGTCAGGTATGCTAAATCATGTCAATGTTAAAATTTTACTTGATTCTGGTGCTACAAATAGTTTCATTTCACCTTCTACATTAGAAAAGTGTGGGTTGGCAGCCTACAAGCACGATGAATTTAAACAAGTCAAGATGGCTTTGGGGGAAAAACAAGCGATAGGACCTAGTGTCGATAATTTTCTAGTAGACCTGGGAGTGTGTACTACTAGGTTGAAGGTGTACGCCACTGCTCTGGGGATGTATGACCTAATCATTGGAATGGATTGGTTGGAAGCCCATTGAGCTATGGTAGATGGTTTCGTGAAAAGGGTGCTTTGTGTGGATGATAAAGGAAGGTCAGTAGAGATACACGGTGTATGGAGGAAAGTGTCTCTATGCTTTATCTTGACCATGAAGGTTAAACGTTGCATGAGGCAAGGTTGTCGATTATATGTAGTGGAAGCATTCAATGAAGGGAAAGGACCCTCCTTGGATCAATACCCAGTATTGTCCGAGTTTAAGGATGTTTTTTTGAAAGAGTTTTCAGGGTTACCTCCTGAGAGGGAGCTTGATTTTACCATTGAGATAAAACCTGGTGTGGAGCCAATTTCCAAGACTCCATATAGGATGACAGTGCCAGAACTTTGTGAGTTGCAGATGCAGTTGATAGAACTACTCAACTTAGGGCTAATAAGGCCTAGTGTCTCACCTTGGGGTGCACTAGTAATTTTTTTGAAGAAGAAGGATGGTTCCTTACGACTGTGTATAGATTACAGGGACTTGAACCGTGCTACAGTGAAAAATAGGTACCCAATGCCACGGATAGATGATCTTTTTGATCAGATGAAAGGAGCAGCGATGTTCTCAAAAATTGATTTGTGATCAGGGTATCACCAATTAAGGATTAAGGAAGGAAACATTCTTAAAAATGCATTTTGAACTCGGTTTGGGCATTACGAGTTCATTATAGTACCTTTTGGTTTGACCAATGCGCTAGTAGTATTCATGAGCCTCATGAATGTTGTATTCCGAAAGTACTTAGATCACTTTGTATAGGTCTTTCTGGATGATATCCTCATCTATTCCAAGAACGAAAGAGAACACGAGGAACACTTGCGAGTGGTGTTGTCATGCCTTAGAGAGAACAAATTGTATGGAAATTTTTCTAAGTGTTCTTTCTTCCATAAATAAATTCACTATTTAGGTCATATCATTTCCAGTGAAGGAATCTTTGTGGACCCAGAAAAGGTAAGGGCCATTATGGAATGGCCAGTACCAAAAAATGCTTATGAGGTAAGAAGCTTCATGGGGCTAGCGGGTTATTATTGGATATTTGTGGAAGGATTCTCTAAAATAGCGAAACCCATCACCACTTTTCAGTGCAAGGGGGTCAAGTATGATTGGACAAAAGAATGTGATAGTGCATTCATCGAGCTTAAGAGGTTACTAACTAGTGCACCAATTCTATGAGTATCGAATATGGAAAAAGACTTCACAGTCTGCATGGATGCCTCGAAGCAAGGGTTGGGGGTCATGCTAATGCATGATGGAGGAGTGATAGAGTATGCGTCAAGGAAGTTGAAGAAACATGAGGAGCTTTACGCTACTCATGATTTAGATTTGGCAGCTGTAATGCTAGCTCTGAAACTTTGGAGGCACTATCTAGTGGGGAGAAACTTTGAGCTCAAAATAGACCATGAAAGTTTAAAACATCTCTTCACTCAAAGGGATCTCAATGCTAGGTAGAGGCAATGGAGTGAGTTTATGAGTGAGTATGATTTTGGAATTCCATACATCAAGGGAAAGGAAAATGTGGTCGTGGATGCCTTGAGTCGGAGACCACGTGTCTTGTCCTTGGTACCCTTAAAAGTTAATCTTAGGGAGCATGTGTCGGGGAAACTTCTTGGAGATAGTTGTTATTTAAAGGTTACTTCAACCCTCTAGAGTGGAAGGCAATTAGATCCAAAGTATGAAGGATATAGCCTGGAAGCAAATGGACTATTAAGATATCAAGGAAGGATGTACATCCCCGAAGGTGGGGATATTCGAAGCATCATACTCAAGGAAGCCTATAGAGCACTTTATTGTGCGCATCCAGGTGTGAAGAAAATGTATGCAGACATGAAGAAGATTTTCTTCTGGGTAGGCATGAAGCGTGATGTAGTCCATTTCGTTGCCAAGTGCATAGAGTGTCAACAAGTGAAAGCTGACTACCACCACCCGACATGTCTCCTACAACCTCATGATGTCCCTATGTCCAAATGGGAAGTCATTTCTATGGATTTTGTTGTGGGATTGTCGCTCACATCGCATAGACACAATGCCATTCTTGTGATAGTTGATAAGTTGACCAAGAGTGCTCATTTTATTTTGGTTAGAGACACTTACAGTGTCACTGTTGTGGCATGCGTGTTTGTAAGTGAGGTCATCTGTTTGCACGGGTTACCCAAGAATATCATTTCAGATAGGGAATTCAGATTCACTTCTAGGTTTTAGACAAGTTTGCAGTCAGCGTTGGGGACTCAGTTGAACTTAAGCACAACTTATCATCTTGAAACAGATGGGAAAAGTGAGAGAGTAAATCAGGTTATAGAAGACATGCTTAGGATGTATGTTATGGATAATCAAACCCATTGGGAGAAGCACCTACCTTTGGTAGATTTCGTCTACAATAACAATTTTCATAGCTCCATTGGAATGCCACCCTATGAAGCTCTATATGGAAGGCATGCAGAACACAACTGAGTTGGGAAAGGTTAGAAGATCGAGTGACAGTTGGGCCAGAATTGATTCAAGAGATGGAGGAATAGGTGATTCATATTAGGCAACGACTAAAGGAAGCAAATGATAGACATAAAAGTTATGTTGATGCACATAGGACTGGCCAGAGTTATAAAGTGGGAGATCAAGTTTTCATTTGTATTAGGCCTAATAAGAGTACCATTCGGTTCGGGAAGGGGACAAAGTTGTCACCTCGATTTATAGGATCGTTCAAAATCCAAGAGAGAATTGGACTCGTTGCTTTTCATCTCGTACTGCCACCCCACTTGCATAAAACTCATAATGTTTTTCATGTATCTGTTCTATGTCATTATGTTGCTGACAAATCTCATAAACTAAATTGGAAGGAATTGCAGATATCGGACGCGAGAACCCTCACGGTAGAACCGTTACGCATATTGGACCATAGGGCCTAACAACTCATGAATCGTCTAGTAGACCAAGTTAAGGTCCAGTGGGACAAGTATAGCCCAAGATCTGCTACTTGGGAGGATGCCAAGACCTTATGATGAGATCATCCCTCACTTTTTTGACCACCTTGGGAATATGTTTCTCGAAGGTTGGGTGTATGTAATGCCACCTTTTGACTTAGACAACTAGAATTACCTAAGGCCTAATAACCTTTATTTTCTATTCACTGTGAAACTATTAATGATACACTTGAACTTTTAAGACGTATGAACCTATGTGAATGTCAATTCTATCAATGTTAACGTTATTTGAATGATGATGGATATTATGCAATCTATTATGTGAATATAAATTCTATGGATGTTTAACATTATTTGAATGATGATGGATATTATGCAATCTATTATGTGAATGACAATTCTATGAATGTTTAACGTTATTTGAATGATGATGGATATTATGCAATCTATTATGAGAATGTCAATTATATGAATGTTTAACGTTATATGAATTATGGGGATATTATGCGATCAATTTCTAACTTGAAAATTTTGACATTTAAAGTTGTTGGTACGTGGATACTGAATTGAGATTATGGTTGAATGCATTTACATGATGATAATGCATAGATATGTATGAGTTTGTGTTATAGGCTAATCTACAGGTCAATTGGCTATGAAATAACCAAAGGATAATGATGATAAAAGGTTGATGGCATGAACACCGACCGAGAAACAATATGGTATGAATCTTTGTATGTGAAAGTATTTTGGTTCGAATGCTTTTCTATGATATATGGACCAGTGCAGGTTTTTAGGTGGTGAGACTACCTAAAACTGAATATACGATGAAAAAATTCCTTGCAACACAGTGCCACTATATGTTACATGGTAGGGTGTGGACCCTAGTCCTATTAGGAGGGGTGGAGGAATTTCCCATTGTGCATCCTCTGAAAACTGGAGTCATGGGAGGATGGTGTTAGCTCATGCTCCCCTAGACGTGTGATGATGACTATCAGTTGCCTGCTGGGGAAGCTTGGTCAAGAGAGTTGACACTTTCGCTTACTGGTTCTATTTGGAGTTAGGTCAATATAGTTGACGCTCCAAGATAGTCCAGTAGAGGAAGGATAGGGATGGACGACGAAATTAAGTTAGGGAGGAAGGATGAATAGAAATAGTTGAGAGTGTGTGGGGATTTTGCCTTATAGTAGAATTTATTGTCTTCCCCCTTTTTGAAAAGAAAATATGTATATATGTATCTTTATAAATGCTTAACTGAACTACAATTATTTAAATGAACGTTGTTGTGCTAAATTATTATAATTGAGGGATTTTGCGAACATTTTAATTGGTTTACTATCTTTTATGAAATGAATGGTCTTGTTGATTGGATAGGACGCATACACGAATTACTATAGGTGTGATAATTATTGTCATTAGTACATGCGCGAGTCTTGTATGTGCTAGCTACACGTGCATTCCTTGCATATGTACACTAGTATGTATAAGTGTTTTTATTTATTTATTTACTGATGATGTTGTTTATTTGATGTGGATGTATGAACCATGTGTCATTACCCTTGTATTGTAAATTACTCTAACTTCGAGACGAATTTTATTGAAGGGTGGGTGTATGTAACAACCCTAATTAACTATTTAATTATCATGGTTGATAAATATTAATTTAATTAATTATTAAAATAAATTTATTGAGTCTTTATTATAATATTATTAAAATTGGTAGTTGAAGTACTTAATAGGAGGGATAAGGTGGTTGAGGAATTAATGGGGGAGAAGGCGATTGGAGAATGGAAGGAGGATAAGGGAGAGGGGACCGAACTTGGGGAAGGGCTTTTGGTTTTTGGGAGGTAAAATTGGGGAAGAAGGAGGAGGAAGAAAGGTTGAAAGAAGGAGTTTAGTGAACAATTTGGCTTGAGGAATCTCACAGGGATACAATTGTTGTTGGGAATTTTGGGCTCGGGGGCTAAGAAACCGCAAGGATACCTGGAGCTAGGGAGCCAGAGAGGTTGTTCCTAGTTGGCTCGGAGGTTAATACTCAGTTTGGGCAGGAACAACATCAACAACCAGGAAATGGATAAATCAACTAAGCTTCAGGTTGAGCTTAAGGTTGAGGTAAATACTTTATGCATTTTTTGGTATCATTATATTGTTGTTAATTATTATGATGTTAGTATGTTGTTGTTTCTATGTTGTTAATTATTATGTTGGTAGAAGAATATCAACAAAGGAAATTCTAAACTAAGTAGCGGTAATTAAAGAAGTAGATTAGAAAGTATTTTTTTATTTTTTTATGAGGCTCTGTAATTTAGGCCTTACAATAAAATAATGTGAACCCGGAATCAACTATTACTTTGCAAAATGAAGAAAAAGAAAAATGGACAGGCCATCAAAGAACTTTACATGATCATTTCTTTGGAACTCAAAAAATATTTTGTTGGAAAATACATTTGAAATCACATGTTTTAGAATCAAAGTCATAGAAATCACTAATGTAATGCCCTGAAATAGTTCTTTGTGGGATAATTTTATAATAATATCCCAAATATGACAAGTTTAACAATGTCTAAAACAAGAGTGATGAAACAACCTCAACAAAATCTTAATGACAATTAGATAAAGTGAATTAAACTGCATTTTCCCTTTTACAAGCAAGGATTTTTCTCCTCTAGACCTAAAAATATCATGAAAGATAACTTGAAGAATTCAGAGAAAGAACTGCTCAGACCCATATTTTCTTCTACACCAACATACATGGACGACCTGATGGAAAGAATCAAGAAGAAAGAAGGACGAGGAAGCAATTTAAGTAGGCCAATTCACAAAATCTCAGAATTAAAAAACATTCTTCTTGCAAACTCTTCACTGCTAAAAAAACTCTTGACTACCAATAATCAGTGCCCCAAATCCCACCTCCTTCTTTGAATTATTTTCACCCCTTTTATAATATTCTCTTCATATTCTTGAAACTTCTTTTCAGTTAGGGTTTTATTTTCACTTTAGACATTTGTGTTATCAACTGGGACCCACTTTATAAGCAATGCAATTTATTTTAATAATAATTTTACAAATAGTTAGTTCTCAAGATAGAAAGTAGTCCAAATTGTAATTTAATTTTCAGGACATGATAATCATTGTTCTAGCCATGGAACCTAATATCAAAGTGCTCTTATTGTCTCTATATTTCCAATGAGCTCTCGTTTGCTCAATTTGGACATCAAGATCAAAAGTTATGGCCTCCAAAAGATAGACACTCAACTATCATCGATCTGTCCATGTGAATTCTAAGCCTTTGATTTGCAAGTCCACCCCATTTATCCCATATGCATTGGGGAAAAATTATCATATATGTTTTAAAAGGAAAATGGAATCCCATATTATTTGTGTATAAAATAGAAATAACTATGAAACCTTGCGTAGCTTGTGCATAGTATAGTTTCGGGTTGCCACATCATCACCCCAATCATCATGCCAAGTAATTGTTGAGTCATCTCTATCCAACCAATATCGTCCATGTATCACTTGAGGGTAGGTCCACATCACTGCCACATGTTCTAATATGCCAAATAAAAGAGGGGCGTAAGACTTAGGAATATAATGAATAATTTCATGAAATAATAATATCATAAACTAGAATTATGTAGAAAATAGGGTAATGCGAAGGAAGGTTGTCGGGTTGTGAGGGTAGGTTGGTATGAAAAGTGATATGAAAATGGCTAAGTATTTGGGAAGTAGTAAGATAGATTAATATGGAGACTTGCAAGGTTGCAGACTTGCGAGGTTAGGAGTGGAAGGTGGAGATGAAGAAAGGGATCCTACATCCACATTCAAAAAATGACTAAGTATGGAGTATGGGTAATAGTATAAAGTAAAATAGAATATGGAGAGTAGTGGAAATGACTAAGGAAAACATAAAGTGGAAGGAAAATGGCTAAGTGTGTATTGGAAGTATAGAGAGGAGTGAGGCTTAGGCAGAATGTGAGAGAGAATTGACATTTTTTGGGCATATGGCCTCTGTTTTAGATTCCATAAAATATTGGATAAAGTTGTGACCATCCATGTTAGCCTTTCATGATAATACTGAAACTAATTTGAAATTTGTTGGGTATTCATGATCAATATGTGAAAGGTATATTGGTACTTTCAAAATTTGAAAAAAAAAATTGGTCTTCATTTGGAAAAGACATAAATTCAAAAATGCATCCCAATCACCTAGTTGATGAGTGATAGAAAAATGTATCAACACCTTTCTTGTTTGGAATTGATATTTAATTGATTGATTGGTTTGAGGTTGATGGAGGATATTGTAGTGTCAACTACCTTGCTTCTTTTTATTTGGTCAAAAGAAATGGTGCCTTTCCTACTTTGAATTTGATTATTCATGTTGCTTCTTCAACACACAAGGAGTTTTTACATGTGATACCTACAAAGGAGTGGGTGACTCCTTTGACATGATTAGATCCATATCCATGCTGCATCCCTTGGAGGGAGGGATAGGGACATTTTTCAATAAAAAATTTTGATGACTTTGCATCCTTTTTTAATGCAGAGCCTTAGGTATTCATTTTAGAATATGTCCAACGTTAAGGTTTATTGTTTTTCCCCTTTTCCCTCTGAGAGACCTTGGATTTTGGGAAAGATTCCTTCATAATAACATCTCTAGAAAAATACTACCATTGACAACATATTCACATAATCTGTTGTTGGGTCCATCAAGAATCATAACACTCTATAATTACCTAGTTAGATAGACCTTTCCTTAGGTCAAGCTCTATGTAGATTCCGGTATAGGGGATGGTCCTCTTGTTAGTCTAACTTAAATCAATCTTAAGATATTTTCTCAGAGTCTTTCGTAATATTTTTCTTAGTGAATGTCCAATTCCTTTTAAATTCACATAGCCTACAAATAGATTGGACGATTGGACAATCCCATCCAAATTGCGATTGTTTACACATATTGTAGTCAAGTTGAAATCTAGAAACCATAATATGAAGAAGAGGCTAAGTCTACCCCAAAACCATGGTCCTTCTTTCATAATCTATAAACAGTCTTTTAGATTAGTAGAAAAATGATAAGATAAGTTCTAGAGAAAAATATTACCACATGTGATGTGGTCCAATGAGAGTCGACACATTTGATGGGAGTAGTATATATGCACAAACCCCATTCAATCTACAAATTAGAGAATTGCTTTGTAGATTTTCTAATTGTTGATGATATTTTTAATCATGTACCATTGAGCTTGTTAATCTCACCAACTATATTCCCCGGGCCACAATTAAAGGTAGAGATCTAAAAAACAATTATGGTAGCATTCCCACACCAAGTTCTAAGGCCCTCCTCTTTGGAGTCCCCTATCCTATCATTTTTCAAGTCTGTAATGCCTTCAATTTCCAGACAAACTTCTTTTTCAAAAGAACAAGTCATAATTATATGAGTATTTGTTTCCTCACTCGCCTTACAAAGCCTACACCATCCAGGGCCATATGTGTTTCTTTTCTATAGAATATCACAGGCGAGAGATTTATGATCGAGAAAAATCCACATAAAAATCCATGACTTAGCAAGACATTTAAATGTCAAAAAAAAATTCCACCACCATTGAGTATCAACAACATTCCCTTCTGCAACAAAATATTTATAACCTACCTTGGGAGTATAGTCCTACATAGGGTTTAAACACCATATTAGTAGATCACCCTCATCCTTTAATCTTACATATATTGTTATGTTTCTGCTCACATATCTATCCCAAATATTCAGATTTTCCTCCCTCAAACCAAGATTCCTCCATTTTATCCATTGTTGGTTCCAAACAATAGTTATATTTTGATAAACTATCTAATCCAAATTGAAGATTCCTTAGGTGAAGAATAATATTTTAAGGGAGCCTATACATATCACCTCTTCCTATGCATGGATCTAGACTAACAAATACCTTTGTGCCCCCACCCACACACTTAACAAGTCAATTGTCGACCAAGGGGAAAGAAAGTGTCACTAACTTCCAAATGATAGAAACATTATTTAATTTCTTTATCGGTATCCTTATCCAATCAACCACATTATATAGCGAAACATATTTTTCTCTAACCATCTATGCTCACAACCCATCACTTTGTATCAATTTCCACATACTTTTAGAAGCCAATGCCTTGAAGAATAAGAAAACATTCTTGATGCCACATCCCCCTTGTGCTTTAGGAACTACTATCTTCTTCCAAATTACTAGAGGTATGTCCTTCCTATCTTTGCAACCTAACCAAATGAATCTATAACACAACCTTTTGATCACCTGCAATGTTCCTTCTAGAATCCAAGTTAACGACATCCATTATAATATAATAGACTCAAGAATTGATTTAACCAAAACTAGATGGCCTTTTATAGATAGTCACCTATTGCACCATATGCTTAGCATTTTTCCCACTTTTGAAATCATCCATTACCAACCCATTTTTTTATATTCATTTAGCTTAACCTATAAACCCATTTATTTCGTGCCTATTTCCATTTTTGTAGTTTGATAGAGAAACAATTCAAAAATACATTCTTTCTCTCCTTCAGTTATTCCATAGAAGGAAATAGTGGACTTATACACATTTATCAACATTCCCGTGGTAGTGAGAAAAACATCAATTACCTCTTTAATCTTGTCAACATCCTTAGTTGACCCATCAAAAAACATCAGAATGCCATCAACAAAAAGTAGGGGAGAATATACCCTTGAAAGAACCAGTGCCAAGGGAATATTTTAAAGCCTTGTCTAGTCCCTTTGTGACAATAAGGAACAAAAGAGGGGAAATGGGGAAACCCTAGCTTAATCCCCTCTCAAGCTTGAAGAATGGAGTTGATACACCATTTATAAGTAAAGAGTAAGATAGAGAGGTAACATATCTCATCACCTAGGTAACAAATTGATGATTAAATCCTAATTGGATGAGCGAAAATATCAAATAGAGCCTATTGAATCTGTCATAGGCCTTTGAAAGGTCAACCTTCACCATCATATCCCTAAGCCTCTTGAATTTTATTGTATGCATCCCTTATTGTGCCATGCGCACAGCCTCATGAATCTGTCCAACTTATAGAAAACCAAATTGTTCATTTGAGGTATGTCTCGACAAAATCAACTTTAATATTCTAGAAGTTGTTTTTGAGATTAATTTGTAATTAAAATTGTAGATTAAAATAGGTTTAAAGTGGTCAAAGGATGTAGGATTGTCATTCTTTGGAATCAAAGATATAAAAGTGGCATTATAGGATGTCGATATTATGTGTTAGCTCTAGGGTTCGTGCGTTAGCTCTAGGGTTCGAGCCTGGTCAAGGACCGAGCGTTTTCATGGAGGTGCCAGGGGGTGGGACGACGGTCCCTCCTCCACAGATCCCGGTCGAAGAGGCCTTTCACAGGTTGGTCAACAGCAAAGGCAAAAGAACGGCTGCTCCTTTGATCCCGAAATTCATTAAAAAACTGGAGGAAATCCCGGAAATCGTTCTTCCTGAAGAAAGACCAATGAATATCGCCCTGGCTCTGGCTCAACGTGGGCTAGTGGGTTAGTTTATGGGCCTATGG
>ML784506.1:785027-810560 GCA_009831015.1 Picea engelmannii
ATGCTTAAACGCTCATTTTCTATGTACACATGCTTGACCAAACATATGCCACAAATCTTCGGCCAATCCATGTAGCCCATTAACCACATTCTCCAAATAACTTTAATCCGAATCACAAATGCTTAAACGCTCATTTTCTATGTGGATTTCATTTTAGCTTGTTATATCATCAAACTCTTATGTAAGGTTAGAGGAATAAATGTGTTCTCCATGTGTGGCTATCATATGGTACTCAATGGAGATAAGATCCTTGATGTTGTTGTTATAATTCTTATAATCCAAAGTATGAGAAAGCAACATGAGTTAATGATGTCCCATCACCCTCTACTCCATGCTTCCAACTTTCAATGTAATAATCTAATCCACTTCCAACTACATTAACTACATTTTATGCGTTCCATTATTGACTCTTACATGTAATAACATAATACTGGGGCAACTACAAGTTGAGTTTATGTGTTTAATGATTACATTGCAAGGCCATTCTCTTGTGAGGTTATTCTTCCTGTGACTAGGTAAAAGCTTTCCAAAAAATCCTTTAATTTTTCTTTGGGTGAGGTGGGGAATTTAACTACATGTTGAGTTTATGTGTTTAATGATTACATTGCAAGGTCATTCTCTTGTGAGGTCGTGGGGAATTTGATTTGGGTGGGCAATTTGATTTGGTTTTTTTGGTTTTGTTTTTTTTTTTTTTTTTAATTTATAAATATAAATATTTTGATTTTTCATTTTTATTATTTTTTAAAAATGAAAATATAAAAATATAATATTTTTATATATAAATATATATTTTTATTAGTTTGAATATTTTTATTAATTTGGTAAATTGATTAGAATAATGAAATATTATAAATTATTAATTTGATAAATTAATTTTAATAATTAAATATTATGAATAATAAGTAAATGATTTTTATTATTTTTTAAAAATGAAAATATAAAAATATAATATTTTTATATATAAATATATATTTTTATTAGTTTGAATATTTTTATTAATTTGGTAAATTGATTAGAATAATGAAATATTATAAATTATTAATTTGATAAATTAATTTTAATAATTAAATATTATGAATAATAAGTAAATGGTTACGAAACCATAAAACCTATAAGTAAAATCCATTTCACATAATTCAAATACAATTCTAAATTATTAGAAATTAAGCTCGTGGATCATAATGTTGATATATAAAACACAGTAATTTATTCTCCTCAAAATTACATTTACTTATAAGTATTTCAGAATGTGACCTTTGATTAATAGTTTGACATCATAAACTTATTAATAATTGACATCATCAAGTGGGGCTTTGGTAAAATAGTTTCATGTTATAAATTTGTTAATAGTGGATAATCATCAATTTTTTTTTTTTTTTCTTTTCATATCAATTTGTGTCAATTTGTGTTTGCTTAATTTATTAGGTTAAAAAGTTTTAATTTAATGTTTTTTTTTATTGAGTGGGAAAACCTATTATCATTTAGAATGTCTAATTAGCAATGGAGACAATTATTATTGGCTATTATCTTCGAATACAAGTTGATTCATCATCGTTATTCGAGGAAAACCTCACCATCTGAAATAACTCGTTGGTGATCCATAAGGGGGCAGACTTTCACTCCTACTAGATGCCTCTAGGTCTTGGGTCGTTAACCTGTTTCCTTATGTCCGAGAAAAACAAGCTCTTAGCCAAGCATAAGCACTTTTAGGCCATACTCAAGGGCCATTTATGTTATCAATTTCTTTGTTTAATTTATTTATGTTAAAAAGTTTTAATTTAATGTTAAAATTTGATGTTTACTATTTTTTTTTTTTATTTTCAATTTAAATTTACATAAATTAACAATTTATTAAAGTTATTAATTAGAAGAAATTTACAAATATAAAATGTAAGAGTTGATATTTGGATTATTCACAAATATTAAAGAAATTAATGCTTAACTTAATAATAAACACAAATAAATTAATAATAAATACAAATGAAAAACACATTTTGATTTAACTAAATTCATTAGATTCACACTACATTATTTAAGTCTGAAATTAATGCTTAACTTAACAATAAACACAAATAAATTAATAATAAATACAAATGAAAAACACATTTTGATTTAACTAAATTCATTAGATTCACACTACATTATTTAAGTCTTATAAAATTGTAAGTTGTAAAACGTTTTAATATTATCTTGGTCAATAAATTTGGTTTGTCAATATTTTTTTTGGTAAGTTATTCACAATCATTATATTAACATAAGTGAATAATGTACAAAAACTTTGTTGTTGGTATGTTGCTTAGGAAACCAAACAACAACAATGCATCGATTTGTCTATCTTCACCACTCTAAAAAGCCTATGTTTTTTGTGCATATATATCAAAAAATAGTAAACCAGGTATAAGTCTGAAAATAGTCTAGTATTATCCTGTCTAGAATAAAGAAATCTAGAGGGAGGTGGGGCAGAAGCACCCATACCTCTGAAACTAAAAAGCTAATAGACAAAACTAAAAAACGTGATAGAAATAAACTAAAGAAGGGTGATCCTCAGCCACATGAACGTGAAGTTGAGGATAATCCATCTTTGTTAGGTACATTATGGTCAGCTTCTATGCCAACACATTAATCTTATGAACCATCAGCTTTATCTACAACTGCACATCATCCAACTGAAACATAATCTTCTGGTGAGCTTCATGTCGTTCTATAAGAACATTTCCCTTCAACATTTTGAGATGCCAATAAATGTCAATGGTCTTCAAATATTGTGACTCCCTGGCTTGCATGATGTCAGGGTCAAGGATCCAAGAGTGGGTGTTTTTCACCATCTCTGCGTCTGGAACAAAGTGTCAAAGAACCCTTACATTTGCGTCGACCAAGTCAATTTCCACTCTAATATCAGGTGGGGTGTGGGTGCGATAAGCCTCTGTTGAATCTTTTGCAGTAGTAATGAGATGAGAGCCATAAGAGTGACAACGGTTTCCTTTGGATCGACGGGAATAGAATCCATAGGCCATGGTCGAGGGTGGGATAAGAGGAGCATGACGAATTCAAATCAAGGTGAGTAATGTGGAATGAATGGGGGGTGAGAGAGTAGCTAGAGCAGGAACGAGGAGATTGAGAATCTAGGTGAGAAGAGAACATGTGGAGGAAAATAAATGGAGGAGCTATTACGTTGCACAAAGGAGGTACAAGGCCAAAAATAATCCATGGTCATGGCCATAAGGGCCATTACAACAAATGAATGAGATTGGAGAGCCCAAGGCATGGAAATGACATGAGCGGGGTTCAAACAATACCAGAAGGATGTAATCTAGTTGGAGTGGGAGAAGGAGTAATGGCACGTGGTTAAAGAATTTGGAGGGTGCCTGGGCGGGAAATTAGTGTCGTTCATGGGTGACAGGTGGTGATGCCCCTCGGGGAGCTATCCCACTGCCATAACTCTTCCCTGCCACCCAATACAGGTGAGTTTTCCAATAGAATTTGAATTTCACATTGTTTGAAAATCAATTATAGGAAATTTACAATTTCAAAGTATATTACGTAAAAAATACTTAAAAATATTTTGATTTCTAAGAACTAAACAAGCCATTCATAATAAAATAAATTCATATAACCATTTTAATGTAAAAATAAAATACACCCAGATGGGGTGCCACTTGGCGAGAGTTGGAGGACAATTAGAACATGGCAGTCGGGGGAGTTATTAACCCTGGCCGCCAGCCCTTTCCCATTAATTCCTCCATGGCTCACACCATGAGAGGAGTTATGTTAGTGTGCCTGGATGGGAAATTGGGCGAGCGAACCAGCCAGGCAAGGCATACCAGAAGGACTCAATAGTCAATTCAGGCTTCAATGGCAGATGAAGAGGTCATTTCAGGATTCTATGGTGTTAAGAGGGGAAACTAGGCTCATTCCATCCCATTCCCTCCCCGGTGCACTCTCCCTGCTACGCTCCTCGGTTCTCATGAAAACGACTGCACCATTGTTCTCGACAACCTCTTCTCGCGAACCAGTGGCATCCTCTCTGCTTCCCTCTGATCCACTCTCCATCTCAACTACTTTGTTCCCCTCCATCACTCCCTACTTCTTCCCCCAGCCTTCATTCCTTCCTTTCTCTACCTCCTCATCCCCCCCATCATGTCTCAGGAGCGCGGAAAGCCCAAGAGGGGTGCTCGCAACAACAACACCCTCTCTTGGGACAACCAACTTACCCCATATCAAAGAGCAATCATCGCCCACTTTTCCAGGCCTTGCCACTCCTCCTAGAGGACGCAATTGGCTCCTCTCTAGTTCTATGGAGCCAGCCCGGTCAAATTGGAGGTGACCTCCTCCATGGCTCACTATCCCTCATCTCCACCACTGCTTCACAGTTCGAGCGAAGTAAAAGAGGAGGTGCCACCCTTGGGTGCGCGTCTCACTCCAGACACCAACTTCTTGCCTCCCCCCGTCGTTAAGCTAGGTGACCCATACTATGGAGATGGAAGCTACAAGGTGGAGGAGGAGATTCCTCCAAGCTGGCAGTTGGAGAAAATTGTAGGAATAGGCAAGGATTTCAACACAGGGGAAGACAACAAGAATGACAAGGAGGAGGAGGATCAACCACATCATTTTTCCAACTGTCTCGTAGAGGAGCACCTTAAACTCCTCTTCGAGATCAGGCAAAAGTAGGATGACCAGGTGCATTCACAACGCGTCCTCAGTCAATGGATGGATATCTTGTTCGATGCGCTCACAGATGCTCCTGCGCATGCCAGATGCCCGACTTGCAGTCAACGGTTCACCCCAACCTACACTATACATGGACAACCAGGCCCAGCTATGGATTGAAGTCCCCAGGTTTCAGTTTTTTTGTTTATTCAGTTGCAGAGTCGGTGGTCTAATACACCATGAGAACAAGATAGATGTTTTAGCAATTTTTTCTTATCATGTCTGTGTAGTTTTAGTCATGGTGGCTCTGTATATAGCTATCCTTAGCAAAATTAGTGGAAGATTGCATAACATAGTTTGCACATTTTTTATTTCGCAGACACATCATAATTTTTGGCATAAGTATTTTAGTTCTAGCAAGGCTAGAGCTCAGAAGAACATGTCAATTTTTGAACAACTTGTAGCCACCTATTCTGGTTTCCCTCTTATGGAGAAACAAGTGGCTAAAACCTATCATTGTATAGCATATGGTCGTTATTAATACAAGGTTCTGAACTTTTATTTACAAAAAAAAAAATGTAAAAATAAAAGACATCCTTGAAATTTAAACAATCCCTTCCACACGTTGTACTCACAACCCCAATATTTAAAGTTTCAACTTTTCCTTTTTCTGATCCACACCTCGTACTCGGAACCCTATATTTAAAGTTTCAACTTTGCCTTTTTTTGATCCATGGATTCTCCTTCATTTATGACTTTTTCCTTGCAAGTCAACTCTTATTTAATATATATTAAATAAGAGTTTAGTTTTTTTTTTTCCTAAGAAAAAAAACATATTTTTATTTGAATAAACAAAAATACAATACTCAAGTGCTCTATGCACAATCCAAAAAAGATAACCCAAAGATAGATATTTTTAGAATCTTTCACTAAGGATCCATAAAATCCATAACTTTCATAATATCACATATGCAATCTATCAGGTAAAAACAATAGACTTTAACAGACCGATGCATTGACAAAACACAGGTTCAAAAGGAGGTCAAAATCATTAATGAAAGTTGTTGTAAAACCACAGTTTTTCCATCTTGTACTTCTTCTAAGGAACCATAAAGCTCAGATAGATGATGTCCTTTCATTGAGATATGATCCACAATCTTTTTGTGCTCTCTCTCTATATGAGTATGGCTAACAAAAAAAATGATTAAAGATATTGTCTTTAATTGATATGCTAGTGGAATGAGACAATTATTTTGTACTTGGAGGCTTCCTTTAATCCAAGTAACGACCATAGATGAATCACCCATGACCTGGAGCTTATCAATCCCTTTGTCCAAAGCATATTCAAGTAAGTAGAATAATTTCTTGAATTCCTCTCGATTATGTGTTCCCCTTCCTACATTACCTTTGACATGAATTCTATGTGTCTCTGTAAGATATAGAACAAAGCCAGTCCCACAAATAGAACTTGAGCCTTGAAAATCCCCATCAAAATACGCCCACGATAAATATTTTTCCACTTGTATCTCCTATAGATTATGTCTTAATGCTTGGTTTACTCAACGTAATCTAAAGTGGTTTGAAATAACCTTATAATATGCAAGTAAAGAATCAACATGGGCAACTACTTGAAATGTAGGCATCATCTTTTCTTCAAACAAAATAGAATTTCTAGATATCTGTATTCCTCACAGAACCAAAAATGGGATTTCCCTAAAGCACTTTAGATTACGTTGATTAAACCAAGCATTAAGACATATATCTATGGATTCACATTTCCAAAGGTTCTCGATACTTAGAAGCTCCTCGTCCTCATCCCAGACTTTCTGAGAAAAAATACAATGCAAGAGGAAGTGTGAAGTGTTTTCCTCAATGCACCTACAAAGTAAATAAATGCTTAGGCCTACTCTATTCCTTTTCTGGAGGGATTCTCATGTTAAAACTTTATTGTTCAATATGAACCACATAAACTACTTACATTTGAGAGGGGCCTTAAATTTCCAAATATTCTCCCACCACCATCTATTATCCCCCGATCCTGGTCCAAAAAGAGATGAGTATCCAAGACTAGGGGTATAATCCCCCCCTACTCCATTCACATCCCATATTAATTCATTTGGGAAATTGTTCAATCTTGTATGTTCTTTCTTCAGTCCTGCTAAAGAGTGATCCCACCTTTTGGCTAAATTTCCTCCTAGACCAAGGTCTTCTACATTTCTCCATCCTTGAGGCCACAAAGATGTGTCATTTGTTTTGTCAATCAAATTAAGTGTACATCTTCCAATTACTTAGAGTTGTTGTATGATTTCATTAGGGAGGAATATGTCTCTACCACACCCCATCATTGCATCTTCCTCACTCTTACTTATGATCCATCTCCCACTCGCCATGCCAAATAAGAGCCTATGAATGAGAAGGCTAGTGTCATTTCCTTCCACTATTTGGATAAATTAACTATACTTTTCCTTTCCTCTCTAATCCATTCCAAGAGAGTCCCTGTAGTAATGTATTTCTATGTAAAAATCATTTTCCATAGGATCTCCTTTGTGATGACATTCCATAATGATTTTTCTACTAGAGATTGATATGTTTTTTTTATCCATGGGGTCTTTTTACATAAGGTGGAAAGGTACAAGTAATGGATAGGATGTAATATATGCTCAGATCACTTTCCCTTTGTTTTGGAATTGGATACAAATGATCCAAAGTCGAGAGTTCCTTTCAAGTTTAATCTAGGATGGGCTAGTGAGGAGCAGTTTCAAGATCTGGTGAAGGTAAATTGGTTGAGGTATGATCCTTCATAGGAGGGAACCACTTGTGAACAATTTGTAAAGGCTTTGAAAAGAGTTAAGGAAAAGGTGGTTTACTGGGCATGAAAAAAACACAGGGAAAGGGATGGCTATCTAAATGAAGTGGAGAGGAATCTGGAATCAATTTTTTCTTCTAATCTAGGGTGCCATCTCAATGATGAGGGTAAGTTCATTTTGAAGGAATTAGAGTAAAAAAAGGTGTATATTTACTTCAATATAGGGAAAGGGAATGCAATCTCAAGAGTAGGTCAACCTAGATTGAGTTGGGGGATCAAAACACCATTTTTTTCAAAACGTTTCCAATCATAGAAAGAGTGTTAATACAATTTGGGAACTAATAAATAAGGAAGGGAAGAAGTTCAACACCTATCAGGATCTGGATGAATTAGGAGTGCAACATTTTGAGGAGGTGTTCAAAGAACTAGACATAGAAAACATAAAATAAATTCTTAAGGTGACATCTTATTTCCCTAGAATGGTTGGAGAAGAGGAGAATGAGAGGATGTATAGGGTAGTCATAAGGGGGGGACTTATTTGTATTCTTAACTCCTTTAAGAAATATATAAATCCAGGCCCAAATAGTTGGATTGTGGAATTATATATTTAGTTTTTTTACTTATTGGGTGAGGACTTGCTTAGAGTATTTGAAGAAGTGAGAACCTTTGGGAGAGTGCCTATATATTTTAATTCCACTTTTATTTGTTCTCATCCCAAGAGTGGATTGTCTTGAGACATTTGAAGGATTTAGTCCAATTATCTCTCTATGCAATTGAATTTACAAAATTATTTCCAAGTTAGTGCGGTGGCGTTGAAGACTATCCTCTCACAAGTAATATCTCCTGAAGAGTTTGACTTCCTAGAAGGGTGCTAGATACATGATGTTATAGGAGGCTATAGGATCAACACAAGAGGGACCACACATTATCAAAGCCTTACATATTCCAAAAAAAATGATCAAGCTAGATCTTTCTAAGGCATATGATAGGGTCTCATGGTTGTAGCTTCACTTACTCTTAAGTCACATAGGGTTCTCACTTCCTTTGGTCAAGTGGATTATGAGATGTGTGACTATTGTCTCCTTTGTAGTGTTGATTAATGGATCAAAATCAAATTTCTTTAAGTCTTCAAGGGGGCTTAGACATGGCTGCCTAACATCACCCTATCTCTTTCCTTTAGTAGCAGAGGGACTAAGTAGAGCCATTAACGAAGCTAAGAGAATGAGGATAATCAAAGGTGTGAGAATAGGATCTAAGGAATTCACACACTTATCACTCATGGATGATGTTCTACTATTCTATTTTAGATCAGGAAGGGAGGGTCAATGTTTCAAGAATATTTTGCAGCGTTACAACAAGACTATAGACATGGAAATAAATGAGAATAAGTTTGCAGTTTATACAGTTGGCTTGGAGTCTATTTAGGATTTGGGTATTGGAGGGTGTTTTCCTTTTCAATGTGAAGGAGTTAAATATCTAGGATTTACTCTTAAGCCAAATTGATATGGAAAGGTAAATTTGTACTAGATTCTATCTAAAATTGAAAAAACACACCTCTTTTTGGTGCAACAGGTGGATCTCTAAAGGAGGTAGATTGGTTATGATAAAGTCAGTGCTAAACGCAGTCCCCGAGGTGTAGGACAGTCGGTGACGGAGTGTGTTGTTAAGCCACTCCATGTTGAAAAGTCACCGGTTTGAAACCTGCGGGGACAAAAAATCCAACCATGTTAAGGGTTGGTGTGGCTCAGGTCGGGTGCGATCCCTGGGTGATTTTGACGGCTTAGATGCCCCTGAGTCGCGGTTTCTCAAGCCAAAGGTTAATCCTGATGCCAAGAAGGTACGGACCAATTAACAAACAAACAAAAAAAAAGTCAGTGTTAAACGCTATTATAGTATACTGACACACCCTAGCTCATATACTCAAATATATTCCTAAAAAAATAAAAAAGTTTTGTTTAAATTAGAGTTTAGGTTATGAAGAGAAACCTATAAAAAAGGTAAAAATATTACACACATGTAAGAGTTAGTTCATAGGATATATTTATAAAGAAAAAATGATGGGTAAGTAGCTTTTTAACAAGTAAAATTTATGTGGTGAAAATTTTACTCTACATAAAAAATGAATATTTCATCTCCACAATTACACGTAAAAAAACATTTAAAATGGATAAAAATATTCAAATTGAATGTAATTTTTTTTTAACAAGAAGAGGGGTAAAATTTTTATTAAAAAAGGGGCGATGTTAAAGAACATCTAAGAGATACACAAGTTTCAAAATTTTCCACTAAACTATCAAAAATCCCCTGTTGAAGGGTCACTACAGATGCCACCAACAACTTTACATTCTTCCCCTTATACAAAAATTCATGTTTTCCTGTATATAGCCTATAAAAGATACCCAATATGTTTATACAAAAATGAAACATTGAGGAAAAACCATTTAAGATAGAACTAGATTGATGTCATTACTCAATTCCAGGTGCTAGAGCGTTCAAGTCTAGTTGAGCAGGGTTTGTTGTCGAAGAGGAGGCTTCTTCTGAGGTCCTTGGTATGCCATTATGTTGAGGTCTATCTTAGAATTCTTCCAGATGTCGTCTAAGAGATGTGCATTCATCCTGTAACTGCCTGGTTGTTTTCCTCTGAGAGACTGATTCTTCCAGGACTATAAGTAGATGACCAGAGATACCATTGTATTAGAGCTGGAGGGAAAGAATTGAATTTCTAGAGTCCACCATGTCTGTTTCCAGTCACTCCAATATTCTATTTCAGCTACTCGAACTCTTGGATGCCATTTTCTGACACTTGAGATGAACCATAGAAGCATCAAACAAAACAAGAGGACATAAAAGGATTCCCACACCCACATAGAGATACCAAACTGCACCAGGCCATGCCTATGATAAATAAAACCCCACAGGTGAGCAATGTCGCTTCCACAATATTTCCACCCATTGTAATAAATTTCCCACACAGATTGTGCCTTCAACCTTATACCTCCACCTTATGAAATCATTACCAGGAAATACGGATGAGTGAAGTACACTTGAAATCTTCCCACATTGCAGGGGGGGAGTGAATGTGGTTGGAGAAAAGAGGGTTAACGACGAAGAGGGTTAATGTGGGATCGTGGGGATGCATGGAATACACACACCTCCTAGATTATGACGATGGTGTGATGACTCCCCTTGGTTAAGATTGATTGGATTGAGGATATTTCAAGGTGGGGTTCTTGATAGGGGGGGAGGTCCCCTTTACTAGGTTTCATATTCCTCCAACAAAAATGAATTGATTCTAAACCTCTCATGGGGGGTAAAAACCAACAACCTCCCCCTTTATAAACTTAATATTGAAATTTCCCTTTCATGGAATTATCTTGGAGGATTGAGATCCATTTGCAGATAGAATTCCTTCTTTTTTTCAAATGACCAAGTTGACTTGCCTATCTTCTTCTTGATTGTTTGATCGTAGGATGTGATAGAATTAGATTTATCGAAAGGATTGCACTTATGTTTGAATTCTGCAAAGGATAGATCGAAGATGGAGATTCTTCGAGAGAGAATTATGCCTAGCATTCTTAATAATCAATTTGGAGTAGCCAACCACTATGAGTTCAAAAACACCTTGTGCCTTTTCTAGATTCAGTGTCTAAAGTAACTCATAAGCTTCAACTTGATTATTTGATAAATGGCCAAGACTCTAAGCAAAAGATAATTCCAAATGTCCTCCTAAGTTGAACATCACCCCTCCCGCACCTGCCACTATAAGAAATTAAATGTAAAATTTCAATTAAACATAAAACTTAATTATATCTATCAAAGATCAAATTAAAACTAAAAACTCAAATTAAATTTTGAGTTAATACAATTAACATTCACAATACTTCCAAATAAAATGCAAAAAGTAAGAATGGAACTCTTAAAATGTGTAATTTGAGGATTTCTCAAAAACAACTTAAAATGCAAAAGCAAGAGTTGAACTCTTGAGATGTCAAATTTAAGGGTGCATTGAAAATCGAGTCACTATCATTGTTGTCACCATTCACCAAATATGGTGAAATATATTTTTAGACCTGTCGAAGGCAGAGTATATTGCAATTTCTTTGCAGTCAATTTGCTTTGACTTTTAAATAATTTGCAAAAAATTGCAAATTATTTAAAAGTCAAAGCACATTGACTAATAATTAATCCACTTTTCAAATTATTTTTTATAAATGTAAAATTTATGTTGATTATGAATAATAAATTCCTCTCAATAATTATGTTAATTAATATATCAAAATTTCCTCCTATATTTATGAGAGAGAACTTAGGTTTATAATTATGTTAATTAGATGTTAAAACTAAAAACATTTAACGATACTATGCAAATTTGAATTACTTATATAACCTCATAATTATAGAGGAAGTAGTGAAAAGTATGCATAGTTGGATAGAGAAAAGTTACATGGTTGGTATAAAGTTTCATGGTTAAGAGTCGAAATAACTCACCAACTCCTTAATTTATTTGCTATATTTAATTACCAAGTTATTAATCTCTTAGCTTCTAACATACTAACATCATAAATTTAAGTTAAACATGATCCTTTGATCCACTAACTCCAACAGACTACCATAAACCCCTTAATATGTAACTCATTAACCCAAAATAACCCCAACCACTAATCTACTAACCCCCTTATAATTTACCCACTAACCAACACATCCTCTAACTATTAATCCATTAACTCAAACCTTCTTGCCATTTTGCTAGTTTGGTCGTGACCCTAGCTGCTTCGGGTCCTGAGAATCAGGTGCAACTAATTGGCTTTGGGAAAGAAACTTCCTTCTTCTCTTAGAGAATCAACTTCTTTCTATGGAGGAAATATCCTCTTGGAATAATCTATCCTTTTAAGGAAATATCTCCTTCAAATAATCTAGCCAATTGAAAGGGATAATCATATTCCTAGAAGAAATTAATGGTTACTTATTATGGTAAGACTTGTAAGTCATCCCTCCAAAGCTAGTATCCGAGTTTGTAAACCTCCATGGTAATATCATGCAATGCTTAATAGTTGTAATCTCACCTTAAGCAAGTATAAATTTTCACTTTGGATTACCTACAACTATTACATTAACACATTTCTAAAAGACAGATATAAACAACTTTGCTGCTAATCTCACTTATTTTCATGTTGACACACTTAATACATGATTGAAATTTAGTCACACTTATTTATTAAGATTGAATCATCTTGTTAAAATTGAGTCATCTTGTTAAACGTCAAGCTTATATAACATTATTTTCCCATTAAAGCAAGTAGTTAATAAGACCTACAAGGCTTACCATGCTAAAAACCATAGGTGCTAAGTCATTAGGTCTCTATGGAATTAATTCATAACCAACCTTCATAAATACTAAGTATCTACACCAATCTTCGCACATGAATGTAGAGATTCTTTCTTCGCATTTTCTGAGGGAAAAAAAGTCTCATATATATGATTTTATATTATTATAAAAAATAAATTTTGTAAATTTTAAAATATTAATTATTTAAATTTAAATATTTAATTATAAATTTTATTTAATAAAAATTATTTATTTATTTTACATTTTTGAATATAAATATTTTATTTATGTATTTTTTGAGTAATTCTTCAAATGTTTTTCTTCTCTTTTTTTTTTCTTTTCATTTTTTATTTATTCAAGATTTTTTTCTTCTCCTTTTTTCTTTTCAATTTTTATTTATTCCTTTGATTCGTTTGACGTTAAGGGAGGATATTGTAACTTCAACTACCATGCTTCTTGGATATTGTAACTTCAACTACCATGCTTCTTTTGATTTGGTCAAAGCAATTGGTTCTCTTTTTTACATTGAATTTTATGATTCTTTGGCTTCCTTTGATTTGGTCAAAGGAAATGGTTTTCTTTCCTATTTTGAATTCTATGATTCATGTTGCCTCTTCAGTGTTTGAGGAGTTTTTACATGTGATGCCTATAGAGGAGGGAATGAATCCTTTGACATGATTATCTATATCCATGTTGCATGTCTTGGAGGGACGAATATATAGATGATTTTAGGGGTTAAATTTCGCAAATGGGCTAATTTTCCATGGTTTTTATCAAAACAAAGATTCACCAATTTCCATTTTTTCTTAAAATGATTCGCCCAAATTCCATAGAAAAAAATTGTTTTACCATACAAATTGCCAAAATTTTATAGAAACTATATAAATCCTTAGAAATTTGAATATTTTTACAAAACTATCGCCAAACATTTTAAATTTAGCATATTAAGGACTAGGAATATTAGCCTACATTTCTACATTTTAATATAAATTTACATCCTTAAAACCATCCCTAGACGGATAGGGACATTTTTCAATAAAAGGGTTTGATGAATTTGCATTTCTTAATGTAGATTCTTAGGGATTCATTTTAGAATATTACCAACGTTAAGGATTATTGTTTTTCCCCCTTTCCCTCTTAGAGACCTTGGCTTTTGGGAAAGATTCTTTCATAAGACCGTCTCTAGAAATGTGCTACCATTGATATCATATTCTCGTAATCTAATTGTTGGGTCCATCAAGAATCATAACACTTTATAATGACCTAGTTAGATAGAACTTTCCTTGGGTCAAGCTCTACATGGATTTTGGTATAGGGATAGTCCCCTTGCTAGTATAACTTAGATTAATCTTAAGATTTTTTCTCAGTAAATTTCCTAAGATTTTTCCCATTGAGTTTCCAATTCCTTTTAAAATTCACATAGCTTACAAAAAAATGGGAAGATTGGAATACCTCATCCAAAATAGGGTTGTTCAGACATAAATTGTAGTCGGTTTGAAATTCAGAAACCATAATCTGACGAAGAGGTTAACTCTAGCCCAAAACCATGGTCCTTCTTCCATAATTTGTAAACAGTCTTTTAGATTGGTAGAAAAATGAAAAAAGAACTTATGGAGTAAAAACTTACCACGTTTGATGTCGTCCAGTAAGAGTCAACCCATTTGATGGGAGTTGTATATGATGGGAAAACCCGTTAATTTATAAATTAGAGAATTGTTTTTTTGTTTCTCTAGTTGTTGATGAGCTTGCTAATCATAGACCATAGATTCTATAGCACTAGGAAGTATTTTTTTTTATCCACAATAAAGGTTCATGATTGAGGAGTCTTAGATTTCAGGGGGAGGTGATTCAAATATTTACCATTGTGGACCCTAGAGGGGGGTGTTTTAGAGCCTTTGATGAGGAGGTCATTCCTATGTTATTAGCCCCTCCAAAAAAAATGTTACATTGAGGAACATGGTTGATTCCTTGTGAATGCTATAATAAACTAGGGTATAGTCATTTTTCAATGCCTTCCCTATATATATCAACATTTGATGACTGAGTGGAATCCCTTCCCTAACCTGGATCTTGGTTTTCACATTATCGATGATGTCTGAGTCGTTCAATTCCATAGTGATAGCTTTCCCTTAAAGGGTTTTCACAAACATTCGCATGCCTCCTTTCAAGGAAAGATCAAGAAGCATAGTTGATTCAAAGTCCAATGATTTCTTTTCATTCATTTAACAAAGAGTCTTCTTTGATCGATGTAGTCCTTATTACAATAATTCTTTCATACATTTTGTTAAATTATTCATGAGCATCCTCTAGCCTTAAACACTTTGCTAATAGTGGTTTTCCCTTAATTCTAAAGGATGGTAATGTAAATTGTGGTGAGTACCTGCACAAGATATCTAGCTAGCAGAAGAACGAACATAGATTGCAAAGGTAAGAAGACGAGATAAAAATTGGAGAGAAAAGAATGAGAAATGTATTAACTATATTCCACACACAAAGAGTGAATAATTTACAATAGATATAGGCTACATGAGTAACTAATACACCATAGTAGTGATCTAGAGAGATTTAGACACTCACTGATAGACACTGGAGTGAACTGCTACCTAGTCCTAGTTAACTGATCCATGCAATCATCAGTTAATTGAGTCACACGTATGGAAGTGAAAGAAGCACATGAAATTGTTGGTGAAAAAAATGAGGTTTCTATAAATGAGTGACTTCCACTAGTCTAACTGAGTCTAGCTGACTCTGAACTGAAGAGGATGTAACACACCCAACCCCTAGGTACCCTTTTAGGGATAGGGCATCAAAATTTCAATTTCCTTAATTGTCTCAAATATTCTTTCCAAGATCTCCATCACCTTCTACTTGTCAAGAGATTTCCAACGACTGTTACCATGCTCAAATCCGAGCTCTAGATTAAACAGTTTTCCCTTCCAAAGATCCATAGTCGTCATTAGTCAAAGGCCACGTGGGTCTGTCTCACTCGCACCACCCCAAGTTCCCCAAAGTCCTGGAGTTTCCAACGCTCCTACATCTATTGGTGGAAATCCATCCACCGTTAAATCCACCGATGAGACTTCATCCTTGTGTAACGTACAAGGTTACAGGAATTCGACATTCAGTGTTGAACGCCCCTTTTTCTTTCTACGCGCATATTCCCCAAAGTTTCGAACTCCCAAAGGATACTGAAATCTCTCCACGTGGCTCCGGCCTTTGGCCTTTTTGGCTTATCTACGACATTTCACCTCAATCCTCCGGAGTCCCAAAGTTCCAGACTCTCGAAGATTCCACCCTTACACGTGGTAGCGTATCAAATGTAGAGGTAAGGACAGGTGGGTCTCGAGTACTCCACTTGCCAATGGGCCAAGCGAGTAGGTTCCAAGGGGGTGACATGCGACAAGGAAGAGATGATGTGTGGCCCTGTTAGTGGGTGACACGCGACACATTCTAATGGACATATAGGGTCTACGAAAAGTACGAATCAAGGTGACACATGGCACTTCAATCATGGGTCTACATCACCCTAGGTGATGTCAACGTGCCATGTCACTCCAGACTGATAGCCTTCCACCTCCATTGGATCTCACGATCGAGATGCATCCACGTAGATCCAGTGATCTATGACCTCCATGACTTCGTAACTTCGACGTTCAGGGATCCACTATGTAACTTCCTCTTTTCTCCCAGAGTGGTTAGCACCGCGATGACCACGGTCTAGATTTGATGGTCAGGAGGGATCCTGAAGCATCCTCGGATTGACAGCCCACAGTTCTTTTACAAGCTTTGGACTTTAGAGCTTTCCTCGCCTTGAACCACACTTCCTTCAGAAGTTCCAAACTCTGAACACGCGAAAGACTTTAATCGACGGTACATGCCCTCTACAATGGGTGGTCAAGATCCACTTCGACCATCAGACCTTTGAGAGTTATCGACCCAAAGTGAAACACACCATAGATATGTTGGAGCACCGAACTCCAAACCATGCTCGATCTGTCCCCACGTGCACCTAGCGCCAATAACTAGGATTTGCTTTGGCCTGCAGAGCTTCAAGAAACTTTCATGCTCTTGCGATTACACTTTGACTTCGTCGGATAACCGGACTTCCGGATAACCTTTGATATGTGGACACGCGCCCCTCTACTATCAACGACCCATATTAACTTCGCAAATTTGGCATTTGGGAGTTTGGTCGTGTAGTTTTCTTTTCACTCCCAAAGTTGATCAACGCCAAATGACCACAGCGTCAATCCAACAGTCAAGGGATATCCCAAAGCACCCTCGAATCTATGGTTCTTGTCGCTTCATGACTGAGAAGCTGATCAACATTTAAAAATGAGAAATATCCCACAGTAATAGTTAAGGATATCGTCGAATGTCATTCAACCTCTTTGGTAACCGTACCAACAAGTTGCCTTCGGTTGGTTTTTCATGTGGTAACATTATAACATCCCGGAGCTCCGCACCTCCAAAGCCCTGCAACTCGAAAGAATTATCTCTCATCAGGTGTAGCGCAGGGTTGCATGGATCTGGTCCTATGAGTTTCTCTGTCAAGCCCCAGAGGCTACACTCCTAACTCTTAGCTGAAATTTGGTTAAGGCCGTGGGCATGAGCCCGTGGTTACTTGGATGATGGGTTTGAAGGAAGTGCCTTCCTTTCACCGATTTCAAGTTCTCAAATAGGGAAGGAAACTCAAGGGATTGGTCAGATCCAAATGGTCTTGTAGAGTCTGTCACAACTCCTTACTTATGGAATTGATCCCCGAGCAATCCCTTGGAGGAATTATCTAAACAGTGCATAGGCCAAAGCCTTATGTCCCAAATTCATTTGGAACTCCATAACTGATAGTTTTCCTTTCCTAGGTAAAATTAAGCAGAAAACCATTAACATGGGATAATGATCAAACTCTACCTCAAAATATTCAGTCGGCTAGATCACCAGAAGCACATTTATCTAACATCCAAGTAATATGCCATCATCCCTATTTATTAAGGATGTGTCTGTATAGAACAAATACAAGAATTCAATCAGACATATAAATTCAATTTTACAAAATCTATGGAATACTTATCTATTACAATTGATAGTCGATCAACTAACTGTGGGTGTTAGCCTCTCCACCCAACCGTAGGTTCAGAGGCATTCATTCTTAGCGCTCTGGCCACCCCCGTGCCAAGCCATGATATCACTAGGGAAATTTTGTAGTTTCTCAAATATTCTTTCTCTATCACAACCTCTGTGAATTTTATCATATGCTCCCTCAACATCAAGCTCACGACCTCCTGCTCAGGTCAGGTTTTCAGGGTTTTCTCCAGTAACGAGAGCAACCTATTATTTCTCTTTCTTCCTCTTAGCATATCTGGGTCGCACGCCCCCTATGTGCGTGGTCTTTTTCTTGTCCCCTTCATGCATATTCTTTCATGCCTTTCTCCTCCTAAGGAAGGTTCTGGACCTGTCCCATTCCTTTGTTCAGAAGGAAACTTGGGTCAGTCTGGGTCTGTAGGAAAAACTTCCCTCTGTGGTACTTCGACTGACAGTTTTTTGTCTCCCCAGCCAGACCCTCCATGCTTCCATTCATTGGGGTAGTTGATTGTTCAACCACCCGTCCTTTTCTTATTAACTGATTTCTCCTTGGGATTAGGATGAGGCTTAATTTTTCAACAAGGGGAAAATTTGGGTCATTTTGACATAATGAACCCTCTCCACAGTTTCCTCACTCTTTTCCTCTAGTGATATCATGGCCAGTACTTCAAGGCTTCACCCCCCATAGTGAGTCATTAGCAAGCTAATCAATAATACATTTACATCGTTCACATGCCATAGCATGGTAATCATAATTAATGATTAATTACACACTGGGGGAAACAAGGGTATTACAATTCCCTCCCCCTTAAAAATGAACATCGTCATCGGTGTTCTTTCTCAATAACACTTGTCATGCCTTTGTCATTTAGCTACTTCATAAATCTTGATCCTCTTTCTTCGACAGGTCCTTTCGAGACCCTTGGTCTTAGTCACCCGCCTTCAATAATCTTGGAAAACAAGCATATTAATCACAGTTTCATGTGAAAACATTTTATTGTTGTGCAAAACTCAAGAGGGAAAATTTCATAATTTAGCACAATACTTATCTGTGCAGTTTGTGGATTTTCATCCACATGGCTACCTTGTTATCTTGGCTCATTGTTTTTCCTTGACATACCCATTGTGTGCATGATCCCAATAAATAGTTTATAAGAATTATCAAATTCTCCTCTTCCTTGCGGTCACTTACCCTCCAAGCCCAGGATCATGTATCCCCTTCTCTACTATACAGTCCCTCGGGCGATCCATCTTGCCTTGCAAAGAAATTCTCGCACAAGAAGAGTTATAAAGACTTCATTGAGCCTTATAGTCAAGGCGTCCCTCTGACCTGCTCTGTCGAGGCATCCCTCCGACTTGTGTTACCACAACCCAACGTATTCTAGGCTATCATGGATTACCACAGGGTTCTCATGTCATCATAATAGCCTTTTTCATGCTTTCCATCTTTGACATCCTTTATCTGTTGTTAGCACAGGGGCAGACCCAGGGTTCAACGCTACAACAATGCACCAACAAAACCCTAACTACCGACCCTTTCGGCAACACCTGCGAAGCAGATGAAGTCTCACCCGAGGTAGAGGCAGGGGTGGTTGTAGGACTCTAGTGTATGCAACCTTAGTTGGGACATAGATCTATGATTATAATACTTAATAGAGCACTTAGCACCATCAGTTCATCATTATTTAACCAATATCTACTTCGCAGATAAAACAAAGCATCTCATCATTCACCCAGGTCTAATGTATCTAAGCACTTAGCATAAAGAAATAGATTAGATCTAGAAGATTTGAGCACTAAACAAGTTCACATGGGTCAGATCTAGCATCCAGGGTCATCATAAGCACAAAGCATAAACAGATCTATCTATCTATATCAAATCACTTAGCAAGTAAAGAGAGACATAAACACGTCAGAACATCACACAGAGCATAATAACACAGTATTTACATGGTTCACCCCCACCCTGGGGCTACGTCCACCAACTCTTCTTCTTTATTATCTTCAATCAGTCATCTACATGCACAGAGCCACAAATACCCTACTCCACATAGGATAGGAGATCTGTGCGCACCTCGCCAGATCCTCCTTCCCCGAGCTAGGACTGTCACAAAGCCTTTCACAGTCTATTACAACCACTTGCACTTAGCTCTACAAGTCTCACACAGTATGCACAAAGCATTTACAAACCACACTTGCACTTAGCACTTAGATTATCAGCCCGCTACTTATGTCACCTAGCTACTTATTTATACTTTACAAAATAGACCTAAACATGGATAAACCCATGGGACGACATTCCCATACCCATTACATATTCCCAAATCCCAAAAAGGACCCAAAAAGGGGTCAAGATCCCGCGATCTATGCTTCGTCTTGCGCTCCATCTTTGACAAGTTGTTGAAGTCCCAAAATAGGTCAAACTTGACCAAGGATCTCCCAAAACTTGGTCAAGGGCCAACAAACCCCCAAGACTCACTTGTGACTCGTCCTGAGTCACTCTGGTCTGACTAGTTCTGCTTCGACTTGTTGTTGTGCTATGGCCTCCTATTCAGCAAACTCTTGGATGACTGCATCGTTGATAGGTCCCTCTATATGTTGTTCAGTTGTAGTGACAACCTGCTCTAGCTCTGCTCCTTGGCCTTCTACATCTGTAAACAATTGGTAAGCCTTTTCTTGTACAGGTTGGAGTTTATGAGTTACCTCCATAACTTTGCTCTGGATAGTGTGGATCTGTTGCTAGGCAGTCCGCTTCTCTTGGGATGGCTTCATTCTTTCCACAGTTGATAGGGGCTTCAACTGCACTTGTATCTTTTCGGCTTGATACTTCGCCTCTTGGAGCTGCGACTCTAGTGCCTTCAGTTCTGGATTTTTCGTGAGTTGCTTGTAGGTCTGCGCACTGCGATCAGTAAGTTTCTTACATTCTATAGCAAAGGATTTTATTCACTCTACTTTGCTTTGAGCAGTTGCTTCTCTTTGATCCCTTACATCTTGTGGGGTCTCGGGCACTGCACGGAGCTCTAAGTCTGCTATGTTTTGTTGTAACTTTTGGATGACTTCTGTGAGCTGTTCTACTTGCTGTGGGACTCGGTCCTCTATCTTTATTTCTATGACTGTGACAGAGCGAAGTGCTCTGCTAACCGCTTATTTCACTTCAAGTTTCTCCGCGAGAAATTATTTTTTTCCTTATTGTAGTTGTGCTTTTTCTTCATCAAACTTTGCTTGGAGAGTAAGCTTTTCTTGTTTTGCAGCACTGCATTTCTCTACAAGTACTCCTTGTACTTGTGTCAAAGCCTGGGTGGCTTGATCTGTTTCTTCCTATGCTCTTCGGAGGCGAGCTTCGACTGTATCGGCTAGGTGGTGGAGTTGGGTTAGCTCATCTCCAAATTCTAGTTCTCCCGGTGCAGTGGAGACTGCGTGGCTAGACTGTAGGGCCTGTTGTACCCCTCAAAGTTCAGTCTCATTTCGATCATGCATATCCTCTTTCTTTGCTTCTTGTTTCTCTACTATTTCTAGTGAATCATCTTGCATGGCTGCTATGAGGAAGTCAAAGTCGTCGAAGGTGAGGACAATCTGCATCTTGGTCATGGTGGCCTTCGATTTCTTCTGGGAGGAAGGTTTCGGAGACGAACCTTTCCTCTTCTTCAGGGGGTCAACCTTGTCTCCTTTCTTATGTTCGACTTCTTTGTCATCTAACTCTTCTCCATCACCTCGTTGCTCCGGTGATATGGAAGCAGTCTTCACGGATGTACTGTTTAATCCTTGGAACTCTTCGGTCTTCTTTGTCCTGCTAGGTCCGGGTGTATCCTGCATTGTTTCTGGGTTGTCGATGTCGGATATCTCCGCAGGGTTTGTTGGAATAAGGAGGTTCGTCGACCAGTCCTTATTGATCTCCTCCAAGTCCTCCTTTGTCAACTTATATTAGGATTGAAGTTGTTGCTTGTGTTCGTCGACGTGCGCTGTGATGTAAATAAAATGTCGATATGCACTGAACTTCATCAAAGTCCTGAACCAGTGTAGAGTGTTCGGAGTCATGCGAGGTTTAGATTGTATGGATATCTTCAGTTGATTGTAGTAGGTATGAAAAACAACATTTGACTACCACTGTTTATTCATATTGTTTGAATACCACAGTGTACTGAACTTCACGACCAGTGGTTCAAATGGCTTGATGTCTGGGAAGGTCACACCTTCCGGCATCTCCCAAGAAATAAAAGATATAAGGATCAAGAGCCAGCTAAAATGAAATTCATATCCTTGATCATGTGCTTCTCTGCAATAGAGTTCCAACTGGTTCACCAGGTACTTCACCCAGTTCATATGAAGGCCTTTCATGCACTTCCCTGTGAGGTCGACTACAAAACTGGTGACTTGGGTAGGTCAGTTCTTTCATACTAACTTCCCTGCAATCAACTAATAGGCGAGGAACATTGTGCCACTCTGGATATAAGCTACCTTATAGCCTCGTGTTCCCTTCTCGACATCGCCATAAGTGTCCTTGATCTTCTGTGCTAGAGCACGATCCATGGATTTTCTGGGGTAAAACTCTTGTGGATCAGGTCCTTGCATACTCAACCCTATGATTCGATTGATCAACATCGGATCAACTGGTATACGACAGTTTATCCACAAATAACTGCCATGGTAACAAGAAAGCAGCAGCTTGACACAAGCATTGACTTCCCGGTGTTTACCAAAGTGGGGAATCTTCATGACGTTCAATAGGGTGGAGTGCGTGAGGTTCATAGTCCAAGATTGGGGGATTATCTTTGAATTCTTCCCCTTCATTCTGGTTAGGTACTTATGTGGGGCGATCATGTTATAGAATTTGCGATCTCTAAGGTTGAAATCGCTAAACTTCAACGCTGCAATCTTATCTTGGTCAGCTCGAACTGCACGTATCCCCTTCGGGAGGTACCCCGTAACCAAGGTGTATTCGAAATCTCTGGGCACTCTGTCTCGATTTACTGTGTCGCTCAGAGGTGGTATATACGTGGCTAATATGGTCGGGATCAATTTGGAATTCACTAGATCATCCCTGTGCTTGGTTCACTTTTCATCTGATGGTCAGGATCGTCTGGCTCAACGAGTAGTTGACGAGGAGGCTGGAAGTCCTCTTGTCGATGATGCTTGTACACTTGTAGACATTGACATGACTCTTTCAGTCATGAGGTTGATTAGAACTTCTTCAACAACTTTCTCTGCAATGCTCAACTCGTTCGACATACACACTCAAGGTTAACAATCTCGGGTTTGGGGACTTAGTCAAAGTAATGGGAAAGAGAGAAAGAGCACGATGATCACTGTGCAAAATCAACTTAGTCTGCGGGCTCAAAACTCTCGGTTGGAAAAAGTGTTCTCGGTGCATGGCGCGACGGGATAAATAGGTAACTTGACAACGGATTGCTTGCAACATGTTAGAAGCCTTCATTAACTCTGTTCTGTCCGTTATGGCGTGGTTCCAACGGTCTGATGGCGAGTAGTTTGACCATAAATTCCTTTCTACCCATTCGGAGCGTTGGTCTAACGGTTATAATGTCCCCAACGGCTATATTGCTTCGCCATGGAGAAGTGCCATGTGATGTTGTTTTGGTATTCCGACGAAGCTCCAATTTTGCAAATTTTCCTTCTGCGAGGCTCCCTCTGGAACTTTCTGCAACTTGTCAGTCTTAGCTCTCTTCTTACTTAGATTTCTAGCCTTCTTTCCAGTGAGCTTCGTTTCGGTATGCCTTTTTCTGTTCTAATTATTATCTTCTTTTGGCATACTTACTTCGTGTTGTTGAGATTGTTTCCTAAGATTCGAGGGTGCTCCTTCTTCTTTATCTGGAATAGGTACTTCAATCTTCTGTGGGTCTTCTAGTGTTCTTGCAACTTCGACATCCGAGTCTCTAGTGTTAAATAACTTTGATCTATTCTTTTTTTCTTCAATCAAGTGTGTGATCCTTCTATTCATGAATTCTTTTAACTCTTGCTTTTGTTGTTCTAAAACTTCCTCTTCTTCTTGCCTTCTGGCCTGATCTCTTTCAATCCAAGGTTTTCTTAGTAGCATGGTAAATGGGGTCGTTACACCTCAAAATTACTCACTTTGATAGTGTCGCAAGTGTCATCATTACAAGTGTTGTAAGTGTCACATCTTGTCTGCAAGTGTCGCATCTTGACCACAAGTGTTGCAAGTGTCATAAGCATCATACTACCATCTCTCCCATGTCATGCCTCTAACGACATCACAAAGACACCTCAAAGGTCAGTTTGGAAGAAGAGAAACCACTTGACAGGAAGTACAAGCTTGTTGCCATTGGAAAAAACACTCAAAAATGAAATTTTGGAGAGGAGCTCTCCCCTACCCACTGTCAGGGAGTGCTGATGCTCCCTGAGCCTCTTTGGGGGAGTGCTTGAGCACCCTGTGCACCCTTTTGGGGGAGTTCTACCCCTTTTTTAGAAAATTCTGGGTTTGTTGAGTCAAATAAGGGAAGAATCCCTCAATTCCTGAAGGTAGTTGGATTCAAATAGATGGTCAAGGCATGATATTAGGGGAGATCCTCTCTAAAGGAGAATAATCCTCAACTCATCCCAAAGACATCTCAAGTGGTTGGACCTCTCTAAGGTTATATAAGGAGACCTTCTCATGGTGAAAGGTACAATGGATATTGGGAATTACATCAAACTTATGATCTCATGAGTGAGATGCCATCAAAGCAATCCGTGGAGATTATTTGAGCAAAGGGGTTGGACAAGGAGAACTGGAAGAAGTTGTTGCACCTTCATTCAAAGGATTGTAAGTACTTTACTTGTTCTCATTAATATAATCAATGCTTGGCTTGTTTCTTTCAAACTTGTGCTTGTTCCATATGAGTTTGTCTGTAGTAGATGGATCTATGATTGAGCTAATCTCAGTAGAGTAGGAAGTCCATTGTATCTTTGTTTGTTTTGCAAGACCTATCAGGGAGTCCAAGATCGAAGCTCATCCAGGACTTTGCAAGGACAAACGTCGCTAATAAGGTACATATCTTTCTCCTTCTCTTTCATTCATTAGCTTGATTAGATCTAAAAGGAAGTCAGTTTCCATGTTAAACACTTTTCTGTCTTGGCCTTAGGAGTCTAGAAGCCAAGAGGGAATCCACTTGTCCGCAAGGGGAATTCACCTTCAACAGGGGCATTGTTCTCAATAAATTTAATAATCTCAAAATATTCCTCTGTCGAAGTTCCATTGGCATTCATAGGTATCCGAGTGAGCTTTCCACATAGGTTTATCAACTTTCCTTTGAATAGTCCTGTTCTTCCTAATGAAGGAATCATAGCAGGCCTCCCTATAGCTTCCCAAGTTCCCTTTGTCATGATATTCACCTGTGTTTCCTCATCTAGAACACAGTCAATGTCGAAGTCTCCTATTCTTGCTTCAAGGCATTATTTTTCTTTGAAGATATCTATTAATCTGACATGTCGGTGGTCATTCATGGTTTCTATCATCTGTAGCAATACTTTCTCTTATTCTTTCTGAGATTTTGTCATAATCTTAGTTTCTAGATCTGTCTTAGGGTTTTCTTGGTTCATATTCATTCTTTCAACCTTAGCAATCATTCTAGGGAAATCCAATACTTCATGGTCCATAGCTTTACAACAAAGAAAACTAGGTCCTCTCCCAGGGCATTCCTTAGCAAGATGTCTCGGTCTT
>ML784506.1:823600-841679 GCA_009831015.1 Picea engelmannii
ACGGTCTTGTAGAGTCTATCCGAACTTCTTACTTATGGAATTGATCCCCAAGCAATCCCTTGGAGGAATTCTATAACTAGTGCAGACGCCAAAATCTTATGTCCCAAATTCATTTGGAACTCCATTACTGATAGTTTTCCCTTCCTAGGTAAAAGTAAGCAAAAAACCATTGACAAGGGATAATTATCAAACTCTACCTCAAAATATTTAGTTAGCTAGACTGCCAGAGTCACATTTATCTAACATCCAAGCAATATGCCATCATCCCTATTTATTAAGGATGTGTCTGTATAGAACAAATACAAGCATTTAATCAGACATATAAATTCAAATTTACAGAATCTATGCAATACTTATCTATTACAGTTGATAGTCAACCAACTGATTGTGGGTGTTAGCCTCTCCACCCAACCATAGGCTCAGAAGCATTCATTCTTAGCGCTCTGGCCACCCTCATTCCAAGCCATGATATCACTAGGGAACATTTGCAGTTTCTTAGAGATTCTTTCTCTATCACAGCCTCTGCGAGGTTTATCAGATGCTTCCTCAACATCAAGCTCGTGACCTCCTGCTTAGGTAAGATTTTCTAGGTTCTCTCTAGTAACAAGAGCAACCTATTCTTTTCCTTTCTTCCTCTTAGCATATCCAGGGCACGCGCCCTTTATGTGCATGGTCTCTTTTTCTCGTCCCCTTCATACGTATTATTTCACGCCTTTCTCCTCCTCAAGAAGGTTCTGGACTTGTCCCGTTCCTTTTATCAAAAGGAAACTCGGGTCAGTCTAGGCCTGTAGGAAAAACTTCCCTCTGTGGTACTTTGGGTTGACAATTTTCTGTCTCCCCAGCCATACCCTCCATGTTTCCATTCATTGGGGTAGTTGATTGTTCAACCACTCGTCCTTTTCTTATTAACTGATTTCTCCTTGGGATCAGGATGAGGCTTATTATTTCAGCAAGGGGAAAATTTGGGTCATTTTGACATAATGAACCCTCTCCACAGTTTCCTCACTCTTTTCCTATAGTGATATCATGGCCAGTACTTCAAGGCTTCACCCCCCACAGTCAGTCATTGGCAAGCTAATCAATAATACATTTACATCGTTCACATGCCATAACATGGTAATCATAATTAATGATTAATTACAAGCTGGGGGAAACATGGGTATTACAGAGGAACACCCTATTTTGTAAGGGAATATTCTCTAGAAAGAATATTCTTATCTAAGAAAGCGTTCTCAACATTGGACTATCAAACTTAGGAAAATAATTCTAGGTGAGTGCGTAATATCTCCAACAGGTAATAATGAATGATGGTTGTATCTATGACTCATCTCTACACTCAATCTACGTGAGTGTGCGATTTTAAGGGGCTCAAGAGTTAAAACCCCCAAGCACTTCTCTAGTGTAAGCATCAATGGAATGTGGCTAGAACCACAATCCAAAACCTTAAGATCATTATCTATAATAATCATTTTGTGCAAATAAAGAACTTTAAGCAAATATATGTCTCATAAATCTCGTTAATCTATGGTTTCTTTTATATGGGGAAATCAAATTAAACATGACATCCCCATGCTTCCCCTTCAATTTTAACAACTCCAATACATGTAACTTTATGCTAAGATTTGATGGACTTATGCTATAATAGAACACAATGGTAATGTGCTTACAAGTGAGAGTATCGATGCAATACAACTTCCTAAACACCAAGAGAGCCACATACTTCATCATGCACTCTAAAAGTTAGTCGAGAGTTGCATTGCTTGTCAACATTGTCCATGGTTTATGAAACACCAAGAGAGCTACATCATCATGCACTCTAAAACCTAGTTGACAGTTGCATCGCTTGTCAATATTGTCCATAGTTTGTACATTATTATTTTCATGAAATTCTAGTAGGTCTTAAGGAGAACATGAGAACTCTCATGAAAATTTGATAGCCCTTGAAAAAGACAAAAAAATGGTATTTGGTCCATTTATATGAATGTGTGAGTAACACTATGCATTCCTTACATAATTTACCACTAACTTTAGATACTTCCATGACTAACTTAAGTATCTAGTAAACCTATCATATCTAAGATTTCAAAGAGAACATGAAATGCACTTTAATCTCTTTATAAATATACATTAATTATGTTATGTGAGAGAAATTATCTTATGTTATGTGTCTCTCACATGTTGATGTTTTGATCCAACTATGTTATGTGGGTCTATTTGTTAATAACAAGTGTTTCCTCCTTGGAGGTGACATGTTCAAATCTAGAATGGGTAAGATATGTAGACCTTTCTTGTCCCAAAAACCAGGTTCAAATCTATAAAAGGTAAGATATGTACACATTTTTTATCCCAAAAATAAAATGGATTTGTTACACCAATTTAATGTCTGGCTTAACCATAACATGAACTTAAAATTATATGCTCTTATATGCTCCTATACATGTATCACAAGTATCACAAGAATACCTCGAATGCCCATTAACTACCGAATAAAACCCTAATCACAAGATTGGTCGATCGCCCGTGTCTTTAGCGAATAACTTGGCTACCAAATATTGACTCTTAAGGTGAAGTCATTTTCAGGTAACGCCGATGAATCGTAATGGGATACATTTCATTGTTGATTTTGACAATGAACATAATCTGAGAATACAGAGTAATCTCCCATGGAAATAGAATAAATAAATACAAAAAAGACAAAGGGAAATGAAGAATAAACTATGTAAGTATCAAAATTTCACCAACAAAGACACTAAAGATCACGAAAAGACCCTGCAACCAATGTCGATCGCTACTTTGGTAATATTCGACGCCGAAAATTACAGTGTTGATACAAATTCGTGAGAATCTCCGATATGCTAAGCTTTTGGGAGTCTAATGTGACCGTAGCCTTAAAGTTAGCCCCCAAAGTGCGGCACGAGTACTTAATTAGTTATGGAGTACTTGCATGATGGTGGGCCACCGAGAATCGAGTACGCTGGAGGAGTTATGGCAATCCCCCACAATTCCTTAATATTTAATTATGATAATTAAGAGAGACAGTAATACAGGTGAGATCTTCGCGTACAAATTAATGGTGCGAAGGTCCCGCGGACTTCAGAGGCGAATTGAAATTTATATAATGTCTCCCCTCCGCGGTCTCTGCTATGTATACGAGACAGTTTTTTGTTTGTTTTTTTTCGCTCTTCTCGATGAGAGGACCGTTTGGTGAGTGCTGTCTGAGTCCTGCTCTGCGTATGTTTTGGTTTTGAGCTTTATCAGAGTAAAAAGATTTAGACCACCGGAGGTCTGGAGTGCGATTGTCATAGCCCTGTGTGAAAGTAGTCTTTGTTTAATATTCATTGAAGTAACCGTTGAAGTCTTGGTGGCGAAAAATTGGCCGTGACACCTGGAGAGCCCCCTAGGTTTCATTTTTCAACTCCATTGATCATAAATGGGCAAGATTGTGCTCTATTCTTGACTTGAAATACAAAGACATTCAGTTAATGGGAGTCATTTTGCGATATCTGAGGGTCTTCAGAGACTATATTGCTGAAAATGTAGCAGGTTATGTCTGTTAAGCTCATGAAATTGCAATAGCCTGAGCTCCTGTTATATTTTTTCTCATTCAAATCAAGATGGGAACTTCTGGCAATAGTAGCAGCTCAGGTTTTCTTAATGATCAGCTATCTAAGAAGACTTCCATATTGGGGCTGAGATTGTGGGTGCTTATTGGGATTGGAGTGGGTGTGTTTATCGTTCTGATATTGCTCTGCTTATCGATATGGTTGACATCGAGGAAGAAGTCCAAGAGGCTGCCTGAGAAGTTGCCATCTGCGTTGATTCCCATGATATCAAAAGAGATTCAAGAAGTGAGGATCGATCCACTGGGTGGTGCTCAGTTTGCTAGGGAGGATTCCAGCGATAGGGATATGGAAAAATCTGTGCTGCAGAATGGGTATGGGCATCTATCAAAACCCAGTTCTGATACAGAGAGAGCCAGCTCTGAGGCGGATTCGGGCATCAATGTGAAGCCGATTGAAAGGCAGTCTCTGTTGCGCCCGCATAGTCAGAAGCCACAGAAAAAGGTTGAAGAAGGGCGCCATGAAATAGGTGTTGTGGTGGAGAGGGACCGGGTTAATGCAGGGGATAGGCATGGTTTTGTATCGTCTGATAAGGGGTCTACTGCAAGTGGAGAGACCCCCAGGTCAACTGAATCGCCCAGTACATCTGTGCCTGAAGTATCACACCTCGGTTGGGGTCATTGGTACATTCTCAGAGATTTGGAGATCGCTACTAATGGTTTTTCGGATGAAAATGTCATTGGTGAAGGTGGCTATGGCATTGTCTATCGGGGTTTATTGCCTAATGGTAACCCTGTAGCCGTGAAAAATCTGCTTAACAACAGGCAAGGATCATGCTGTTACAGTTTTGTGGATCTCAGATTTTGTTTTGAGTTGGTCTTTGTTGTGAAATGCCATTGCTTGATTTTTTTGGCAGGGGCCAAGCTGAAAAGGAGTTTAGAGTAGAAGTGGAAGCCATCGGGCGAGTCAGGCACAAAAATCTTGTTCGTTTGCTTGGGTATTGTGCTGAGGGTGCAGGCAGGTATTGTCATATCTAGATGGATCTATCTATCTGTTGGGTATACTATTGATCATGGAAATCCACTGCTTATAAAATTATCTGATAATGTAGCGTGTGGGTTTTGATGATTGATAACCAGGATGCTGGTGTACGAGTTCGTTGACAATGGCAACCTGGAACAGTGGCTTCATGGAGATGTAGGGCCTGTCAGTCCCCTCACATGGGAAACCCGAATGAAAATTATTCTTGGAACTGCCAAAGGGTAAATTCATCTGAACATATAAATTTATCAGTTTTGATTGATGCATAAGCCCATAATACAGACATTCTAGATACCTGCTGCTGTTACTGATTTAGAATCATGGATGTGTGCAGGTTAGCATATTTACATGAAGGGTTGGAGCCCAAGGTTGTTCATAGAGACATAAAATCTAGCAACATTCTCCTGGATAAGCAATGGAATGCCAAGGTTTCAGATTTTGGGCTGGCCAAGCTCCTTGGATCTGAGAAAAGCTATGTCACAACCCGGGTCATGGGGACTTTTGGGTAAATACTGATCCCTATCATGCTATCTGGTTTGAAGGCCTAGTCCTTAGTATTGAGCCTCAAGAATGCAAACGTTTTTGCATGAATGTTTTCTCTTTTTGCTGGATTACTGGCCTAAAAACCGAGGGAAATCATTAGCTTTGGTGCAGGAAAGATTCATGTTTATGAATTTTTTTCCCTTTTACTATGCGGTTGGACCATACCAGTCTATGGGACTGGGAAAAACTTAAACTTGATGAGATATTGGGGGGTATTCGGGATCTCTGTTATTAGTCATACTGCTTGCAGTGGTAGATGGTGTTTTGAAAATTCGCTTTTGCAAGAATGTTTTTTCATTTTGTTGGATTACTGGCCTAGAAACCAAAGAAAACCATCAGCTTTGCTGAAGGAAATAGAAAAAACATAAACTTAATGGGATATTGGGTATTCGGTATCTCTGCTATTAGATTGATGGTGTTTTACGGTGCCTTGTATATTCAGCTATGTTGCACCGGAGTATGCCAGCACAGGAATGCTGAATGAGAGAAGCGATGTCTACAGCTTTGGAGTACTTATCATGGAGATTATTTCGGGAAGAAGCCCCGTTGATTATGGCAGACCTGCCGGGGAGGTTAGAATATACAATTCTCTTCAATCCATTGCTGAATTTCTTCAATACTTACATTTTACAGAGGCATATCTTTAAGGTCTTCAATACATCGGTGAATTTCTTCAATACTTTCATTAAAATTAACAGAGGCATATCTTTAAGGTCTCAAAGAGGAATGAATCTTTTTGAATTTAAATAATTTGCAGGTAAACTTGGTAGAATGGCTGAAAATGATGGTGGGGAGCCGAAGGTCTGAGGAAGTGGTAGATACATTGCTCGAGGTTAAACCCTCATCCAGGGCATTGAAACGAGCATTGCTGGTATCCCTGCGTTGCGTGGATCCAGATGCCGCCAAGAGGCCAAAGATGGGCCATGTCATACACATGCTGGAAGCAGACGATTTCCCGTTTCGTGATGTATGTTTATTCTTGGAAACAATCACCATGTATTAATGGCAGTATTAATTTATATATAAATGAGCCAAGTATCAGTTACAGTGTTTGTTTATATATAAATGAGCCAAGTATCAGTTACAGTGTTTGTTTATATAAAAACCAGCTGGTATATATGTATACACAGCTATTTAATGGTGTATACAGTATATCTATACTCTATATATACTTGTATTATTGCTCTGTTGCTCAATGCAGGCATTCCATAGTAATAGTATCTGAAACTTTACTCAAACTTGGATTTTTTTTGGGCAGGATCGTCGCCTAGGCCGTGAGGCTGCTGCCCGAGCACGTCGTGAGAATCCAGCGAATGACAGAAACTCGAATCCAAATGGCAATACAGACGACAACACTAGTGAAGGCGAAGTCAGCAGCCCCAGTCACAGAACGAGGCGGAGATTGTGATGACGATCATCGGATTTTTTCTTAATATCACCGCAGATTCTGCTCGGCCTCATGTGCCTCTGCCCCCTCAAAAGTAGACGTAGACAGTTTGTTGATCATAGCCAGCTGTTATATTATATCATAATTATGGTGCTCATTTGTTATTTGAAGGCCCTGTAACATATGACCGACTGCTGAGAGCACTTAGCATCTGTTTTTGTTAGTGTTTCAGTAATTTTTTACAGTTATAAAGAAGAATCCTCTCAATTTTTTTCCATTCCTATTGCAGAATATTGGCATTAAAATTTACTGAAAAAAACACCCCAGTTTTGTAATTTGGCAGTTTTAGTTTCTGTACAAAATCAATTCGTCTGTAAATGGCCATGGCAGTGGAATTTCCATTAATTCTAATTATTTACCATGGTTTGCTGGTGTAATTGCTTTAGTAACAAATGATCTAGCATGCAATCCAAGCTAAAGACTTTGTAATTGAATGAAATTCCAATTAGTCTTAGTCTTTCTGCAAGTTGGGTTTTTTCAATTAGTCTTTCTGCAAGTTCGGATTTTTTCAATTATATTGTAGTTGAATCTCAATTAGTCTTTCTGCAAGTTGGGATTTTTTCAATTATTATAGTTGAATTTCAATTAGTCCTTCTGCAAGTTGGGGATTCTTTCAATTATATTGTATTCCTTTTTTACTATCTCAAGTTATGTTGTACTTGAATTTCAATTAGTCCTGCAAGTTGGGTTTTTTACAATTATATTGTATTCCTTTTTTACTATCTCACGTACAAATAGTCATATGAGCATGTGCTTTCTGGGTGGAAATAAACAATAGAGGGCGCGCTGTGTTATGATCTCGAACCATGATGCCATTAATGGGTTGAAAACTCAAAGGTCTATTTTTGGAGTAAGATAATGGTTAATATTTTTGTTTTATTAGTAGGGTGAAAATAATGAGGAGCATTTAAATTTGGGGATTTTTAAAAGAAGCATAGATTTTGAAAATTGCTGAATTTCTATTATTAGAATTTATAGTTTTCCCGTGAATTTCAACAAAAATACAAGCATCAAATTCTCAGTAAAAATTTGTAAGATTTTGAAAAAGCATTTCGAAAAGAATCATATTGATATAATAGCATTCCAAAAAGAGCAAATTGTTCCTTCATTACCTTGTGGAGAAATGAGTGGATAGTATACAAGCTGAAAGCAGCAAGAGTATATAATAATGTGTCTTTTGAATGGAAATATCCGATCATGGTGGGACCGTTTTGTACTAAAGCTCTCTGTTTGTATTTTGGTATTTAGCGTCCCATGGACAACCATCTAAACCAGTAACAGGTCTGATTATAACCAGCACAACAACATACAGCTAAGTTAAAACAAAATTGCGAACATATATATAGATAAAACAGGCTATGGTTGGCTTTGTCCGCTGTCAATTACATTACTACACTATATAGAGATTCTGGTTTTGTTATATAAAGCAGAATCTCCATTACCTGATGCGCAGAAAGAGTGAATCCGTGGTCTACCAGGGACCCAACTGAAAAAGGCAAAGCATAGTTTACTGTCAACGATGAGTTGGTGCGTGCGGGATCGATGGTGACGGGATTCCCAGGAACGTTGCTGTGGTAGGGTTTAGGGTTTAAGATTTAGCAGGATGCGAACCTTAACCTTTACGTCATTGACCCGATGGACAACCCACATGATGGTCTGACAAAATTGCCGATTCCACTAATTAGCTAACGTTACATACATCATTACACATTGGCTAGGTACCCATCAAAGAAAAAGGGATTAATTTATAAATGGATTTACCGGAGTACGGCCCGGGTAGTTACCCGTTATTTTGGGGTCATAATTGATGTTTATTTGATACCTGAAATCGTCAAATCGAGGAGGGGTTAGTTTAAAAAGCATATATATATATATTAAATTAAATTAAATGAATTAGGAAAAAATATATTGTCATTCACGTTTTTTTTTTTTGAAAATTGGTTTTATAGTTAAACTTTTTATTTTATATAATAAAATTGTGCTTTTATATCTAAATTTTATACTTTATATGAATGTTTAAAGAAAATTAGATTTCTTGAACACAACTAGTGCTTTTTACATTATTAATCTTAATTTGGTCCACTTCATATTTACAAGCCAATCTTAATTTGGTCCACTTCATATTTACAAGCCATTTCATTTGCATAGTACTCTACCTAATTTTTCTACTCTCCATCCTTACAAATATTATGCTTGATGTCAATGATCATAGAGGAATACAATCAATGGTCATAGAGGAATACAATGTTGATGAAATAAGAAAGGTTTGAAAGTTTCCCAATGAGTCCAAGCTCTTGGTATTTATATACTTCACTTCCTTAGAGGTATTCTCTTGCTCTCAAACTAAATTATTTATATATTCCACTTCCTTACAAGTATTCCCTTGTACTCAAACGAAGTTATCCAACAATTAATTGTTGTTCAATGTCTGGTTGATTGTATTGTATTTAGTATGCTTGTTGTGGTTGTGATGCAACAAATGGGTACAATGAAAATTTTGTAGAGTCTAGAGATAGATCTCATTGAGGTAAGTAAAAACTTTATCATCGTGCTTGAGTTCCATTTTCTCGTCATTATCTTGATGTAATGATATAAGGTTTATACGAAGCTATTTAGTATTCTACCTTGTTGTTATGTCACTATTTCTCATGACCCACATTAGAATGATATGACTATTTGAGAGGTGTTTGTCATTTTAAACAATTAGTTTCTTCATCCGGTGATAGAAATTGTTAGTGTCAATAATATTAAGCATGATAACAATAATATTAAGCATGATAGGGTAGGATGGAAGTGGGATATGGTATGTATAACCATCACTTGGATCTAGTTCTATTGATATGAATTTCATTTGAAATCACTTTATTGTTGCAACTTGATAATGAGTAGATGACACTCTAAAATAAATCAATGAATGCATGAGTATCATGCATGACTAAACGTTTTAGTTAATTTGCCAAGATGACTAAAGATTTTAGTTAATTTGCCAAGCCTTAATTTGTCAAGTCTCATGGTGAGTAATGTGTCTTTTTTTGTATGCCTAAAATAATGAAAGAGAATGCAAAAGATATTATAATGTTGGAAATTTAGTTAAAATTATTTTTATTTGAAAAAAAAGAGTACATATCAAATCTATTTATTAGATTATATATATCAGATTGCACAATCCAACTATAGTAAGGGGTTTTCCCTCTATATAATTCCTTTAAGCACCATAAGTATGCCCTTTTATTTTCCTTGTGAAAAAAATGAGTGACTCTACTAACATTTTGATTATAGATTTGATTTTCTTTAAATTTCTTGGATACAACTTTGTTGTTTTTATGGCATTCTATCCTAGAATGAAGATAAAATATCAAATTGAAAATACTTATCTAATATCTAATTACTTTCAACTTTTTATTATATAGGTATTACATAAAAAAATGTCTCTAGAATGAAGATAAAATATCAAATTGAAAATACCTTATCTAATGTCTAATTACTTTCAGCTTTTTATTATATAGGTATTACATAAAAAAATGTCTCTAGAAAAAAGAATCAAACTATATTAAAAAGTTTTTTGGATGGTACAAGTTGCATCATCTCTTTCAAGGGGAGAACTTAGCACTCAAAAGAAAAGAACACTTAAAGTAAATTGAGAGTTAGTGAGGAATGGAAAACTAAGTATGAAGGAAAAACACTTATGAAATGTATATATTATGAAACATACAAGGGAGCTAGACCATGGGGAGTTGGCATTGGTTGTTCTACCATGTAACATGATTCACTAGTTGGATGGAGTTGACATTGGTTGTTCTACCATGTAACATGATTCACTAGTTGTTCATGACAATTCAAGCATTAATAAATTTTCATAAGCAAATATGTACAAAGAACAAAACTATCATTAGTTGCATTAGATGCCTTGATGCAAGCCTGGCTTGAATCATAATGGTGGAATGAGATAAGGGTATATGAAATTTGAAAAGATGCCAAGTGAAAAAAAAATCTTAAATATTGAAGGATTTTACTTTTTTGTTTATGTTTGTAATGGTGTTGTATTTTATATAAAGTAAGATACATCAAATATTTTATATAAACTTTTGTAATTTAATGATATTATATTAAATTTAATTTCATTTTAACATTAAATAGTGTGTACAAGTGAAATGTAACACATAAAATTTTATAATTTTTTTTTTTTGGCTTAAAATTATAGTTATATATCAATATAAAACTTATAGAAAAATCAAGCCCTATTGGAATTAGATCCTTTGAGTTTAAGCCAGCAAACAACATTTAATTAAATAGTTATGTATTTAATTGAAAATCATGAAACAACCAAATGTATGGTCCAACTTTTAACGCAGAAGTTGCTTTTATATTCACAATAAAAATGAAAAAATAACACAAATAATATATGATTTGATGTTTAATTGAAGGCAAAAATAAATATCAAATCGGGGGACTTTAATCTGGACAAAATCACTATTTTCTGTTGTTTAAATTGCATTTTGCTAGAAAACTTCCAAAAAATAAAATGTTTAGACTATTCTAAGAAAATTATTTGATAGGTAATCTGGACAAAATCACTATTTTCTGTTGTTTAAATTGCATTTAGCCAGAAAACTTCCAAAAGATAAAATGTTTAGACTATTCTAAGAAAATTATTTGATAGGTAAGTGTGATCGTTAAAATTAAGCCCTATTCACATCATCCACCCAGCCTTAATGAACATTTAAAACTGTTCCCTATTTTTGGCAAAGTTTCAAGAATTCAAAACTGTCCTCTATTTTTAGACCATGAAGGTTTGTGAATCTATTTAAAAATTTGGTTTTAGATTTTTTTGTTTTGTGGATGTTTAAAAAAAATGGAAGTTCTCAGTTTTCTGAACTGAGTCATTTTGGATGATACTCACATCCAAAATGAACTTCTTTATGCTCAATTCAGGGAACAGGAATTTGGATTCTTAAATTAAAATTCTAAAGTTATAGTTCTTCCGTACGCAGAGTTTTAAGATACTATGAATCAATCCAAAACCTTAAAAAAATCCTTAAATAACTTCCCACCAGTATACTGGGCCATACTGCGCCCGCTACAGCAACGTCTATTGCTGTTTTTTCTGTAGCTCCAACGTTTAATTCACAACTTTTTCACGACAGGCCGTTGAATTGAAGAGACGTTTTGAACGGAAGTTTTCTAAAGCAGATTCGGCCAAAGATCAAATCAGTTCGGTTTGCATAGATTTGTGCGCCGTTGACAGAAACTGTGTCTTTTAATTCATATTTCTATAATGGATGTCATTGATTCAATGACATCCAGCATTGAAAATTCACGAGGGACTCTTGACTAATAAGTGGGCACTCTGCCCAAAGATTGAACAGTCACAATCTCGTGCAAGTCAATCAAAACGTTCATGGTCATGGCGGGGAGGACCCCTTAACCAATCATTTTCCCCAGTGCGATAACGCAGTAAAACTTTTTTTATAGTAACTATTAAGTTGGACATTTATACTCTCAGATTGTTCACGGGGTGCGTGTGGGATTTTGGGGTGGTTGGATACAGCGTGGAGCAACTGGACTGAAATGGTCAAATTACTACGCTGTCCCTTCTACTTCCAGCTGGCTGGCATCAGGCATATATTGATCACAGTCTCTGTACATCCCGTCACCTCTTTATAAACGCCCATGGAATATTAGAAATGGGGAAAAAATATTAATTATAAAAGTTATGACTCGGTCTGTCCTGTAATGACTTTCAGGATGCCACGAGGTGATCATGCACAAGTAAAACAATCCACTGATATTCATTTGGTTTGTCCTTTATTCAGCGAGTCAAGAGCTTGTGTGAATTTTATTCTACGCTGTGGCACCCTCGATGTTTACTGTAGAGATCGATGCCATCCAGCTATGGTGGGAGCTGTAGTGATCGATGCACTAATTATTGGTAATTAGTTGTAATTAGCGTTCGATTAACGGCGACGGCCCTGTTATTCCGTGGATTTTTTAAACAAAATTGAATCTGATTTTCATAGGGATGTAAATTTGCAATTTCAATATTTATCAACTGTTATTTTAAATCAATTTTTATATTTCAAACTAATAAAAATATTTAAAATTATTATTTTAACAATGTAAATCGATTTGGGAAAAAGGTCAAAAAGTAGAACAGTTAGAAAATTGACTAATCCTATTTTGAAATAGACTAAACCCTATTCCCGGTTTATTCATACTCTGTGTTATGGCAATCAATAAATATTCAGTTACATTGTATTTAATATTGGGTTTTATATTATTGAATATAATTAACTTTAAATCTATGTTGTACCAGTTTCCAGTTTATCCCAAATTTATATAAAAAGTAAACTTGGAAACCACCATATTATATTTTAAAAAAATTTAAATTTATTTTAGATTACAAGGTATCTAGATAATGATACATTTTTAATTTTATTACAATTGATTCTATTAAAACAACTATAATATATAAATTAATAATTTAATTTGTGTTAATAATTATATGAATATATTTAACATAATACTAAAACTTTAATATCCATAAAGATTCAATTAGAAAATGAGAAACAGAATACATATATAAAATTTTAACATCTTTTTAAAATTAAACTTTACATATTTAAGCTTCAAACATCTTTGTAAATTTGAACCATTAATTTTGAATTGGAAAAAGGTGAATAATACTACAACAACAATAGACTCCTATTTAGAGGACGAAGACTCGTACTACTAAAAGAAATACTGGAAAGTATTCTGGTACATTGGTCCTCCATTGCAGCGATCCCTAAGGGTATCCTTAGAAAGATTCACAAAATAAGATTCCAATATTTGTGGTCAGGGCAACACAAATCCGGTGGTATTCACCTGCAAAATGGTCTGCTATAGTAGAGCCTAAGAACTTAGGAGGTTGGCGGATTAAGAACATTTACACATTCCCCCAGGCCTTAGTAGGACACAGTCTTTGGAGACTAACACAAGGTAGCTCTATTTGGGTTCGAGTTATGCATTCTAAATATTTCTCTAACATGACCATCAAAGACTAGTTTAGACCACCAAGGAAATCCTCCAAAGGATTCATAGTCCGTAAGGCTTTAGTTTCGACATTTCCTTTGGTAGGAGAATGGTCAATTTGGAAAATAGGTAATGGGAGGCAGGTGTGCATCAGAGAGGACCCCTGGCTAGGGGCGGGCAATGATTTTCATTGCTTTGATCCTCTCATTCAGTCCTTAAGGGCTCAAAATGTCTTCACTCTAAACGATGCTAAGGCACTTTCGCCTCAGCCTAGAGGGAGGGCTAGTTGGAAAGCTGCAGTTTCTTTGGAGTTGGAAGGAGATGTAGCCGAAGCATGGAACCATTTTGTCTAACTCCTAATCATCAATTTAATTTCTCTTGAAGAAGATGTTCCAGACTCCCTATGTTGGTCCAAGAACCCAAAAACATGAGAGTTCATAGCTAAGTTGGGATACAAAGCTAGTCGCGAATCCCAATTTGAAGGCGCTAAGAAATGGTGGTGGAGCCTAATCTGAAAGATTAACGCTTCATTGAAATAAAAAATTACCCTTTGGTTGGATTTAAATAGAAAATTACTTACATGGGACAACAAAATGAAATGAGGATGGTGCAGACCCAGTCACTTCTTTTTGTGTAAATCTCATGAGGAATAAATTGCTCACATTTTCATTGATTGTCCATATGCAGTCTAGGTAATGAAGATAATTTAGGATGAGATGAAGCCGAAGGCGGTCTGAAACAATGCCAACTTAGAATATTCTTTGAAAGATTGGAAGTCTAATAAATCTGTTCATCAACATAAAGGCTTGTCGAGCATGTTGATTACAACCCTGTGGTGGGCCCACAACTCAAGTTTATTCAAGAACAAGGACATTGCTACAAAAATAAAAACTTGTATCACCTTAAATATGGTAGATGATTTCAAGGCCGAGTTGAAGACAAAGAATCCCAGGAATTCGATAATGCCTGAATTAGATTATGAGGTGCCATGGGGATTTTTTTACGGAGCTTTCCAAGGGAACCCTCCTGTTTTTGGTGTTGGAGTGGTTCTATTTTTAAAACATAATCACTATCTTCATATGATATATTCTCTTTATGTAGGAACCAAAAATAAAGTGGAGTTTATTGCAGTATGTACCTTGCTGGAAACTACTATCAAGAAGGATTTCAAGAAGCTATAAGCAATAGGAGATTCAAAGTTGGTTATAGACTAGGCACGCCAGAATAATTCTGCACATGATGTCATATTGGCCCCATTGATGAGAGATATAAAATTGCCATACCAATCCTTTGAATGGATCTCCTTCAACCACATTCTCCATGAACTGAACGAGAAAACATATGAGCTTTCAAAGCAATCCCTATCTCTACTGATCCAGGTGGATATTGGTGGCCACCCACCTATTCCAACTGGCTCCTTTTTCCAGTTTTTAGTTCAACACGTTCTTTTGTACTTCTTTGTAATTGTGGGTTCTACACTTCCGGGGTTGTCTGGATCCCTACACATCTTCCAGGTGGATACTGGTGGATTCCCACTAATCCAATTGGTTTATTTTGTATGTTTTCATGTCAGCACATCTTGCAGTACTTCCAGGGCCGTTTTGGGGCCCTAAACAATGTTATTTTGGCTCGCCACAGTGAAATTGTATATAGAGTTAGAGTTTGACGACGTAATGCGTAGTTCTCAAAAAAACCTTTCCAACGGGCTATCATGTGCCTAAAACGGAGACCATATGCACAAGTTACGACCCCAGGAATTTAATGTACTAACTTACCCAAATGGGGCCCACATGACTTTTGGTGTTTCATCTCCTAGGGTTAGGTTTTTGGATGTCTATGGTTTTGACATTCCTGTTTAACATAAAAAGGCCTTCAGAGCCTCATTGTAATGATCTTCTTGCGAGTGAGCGTAGCCGTCACATCTCTTCTCAGAGATAAATCTCCCACCATTCTAGCGAGTCTTGCACTCTATATTTTTACAGTCTCTTTACAATTCTTTCATTAATAGAAATCAAGTACTGTTGTATTTCTCTGTTTCTGGCAAGTTTCATGAGTATTTCTGATCCGAAAAGATCTTTTACATGACTATGGTTGAGTTATTAAGCATGTGTTGATTAATCAATTAGGAAGATTAAAGAAAGAGGAAGAAGTATAGAAGAAATGTGACAGCCATATAAACATGTACATAACTAAAATGAAGCATAAAACAACAGAAAACCATAACAAAAATGTGATAATTAAGTTTGACAAGCTCGCCTACCTCTCGAGGCCTTGTCTCGGTGGGCTTTGCTTATTTTTGTTCGAAGCTCAACATGTACATCACAACAATGCCAAAAGGTTACAAAACTGATCTAGTTTTGTTCTACTATATCTCTAGAACCCAACAAAAGAAACGACACTCAAATCGGATGAACAAAGCTCCCAGAAATGGCCCGCAAAGGTGCACTCCTCAACAACTTCCCTGCATAAAAATGGCTTTGGCTTGGAAAATCTTCAACATAAACCTACTTTGAATATCCTCTCATGGCCTCAAGAAGGCCTAGTTTATATAGATCTGAAATTGGTAACCATCTCCCAACTTCCCCCCAAGATCTGGCCTAAAAAAGGGCCCAATATCCCCCCAAAATGGGCGAAAATCTCCAATAACAGGCCTAAAATCACTGAAAAATCATATCCTATGGTTAAAAAACCACTTTTTTTTGCAATAATATTGGATTAGGCCCCTTTTCCTGGGCACACACCCACTAAATATGACCACATGGAAATAAAAGGCCAAGCGCTAGCCCCTAAGGGCTGAGCGCTAGCCCTCAATCCGCATACAAAGGTCACATGGTGTATTTTCATAGGACCGCGCCCCAACTTTCACGCCTGGGTTATGGTCACTGCCCTCGAGTCATATGGCGGGTAGGTGCATATAATCCACACCCCTTTTTGACTGTGTAGTGGAGCGCCCCCCAATCGACAACTGTGGTGCTATGGCATGGATGAATCTATGGGCTAGGGCTTAGCCCCAACCCCCTTTCTCCTCCGCTTAACATTATAACACACCTTATATAATATAAAGTGGCTTGCATATAACAAGTCCTATGATAGCGCGTTGGTAATCTGACCTTCCCCAAGCCGTTTCTCCTACTAAGAGGTCATGGGGTCGACTCCCATGAAGCTCCAAAACTTTTGACCATCCAATGAATGTTGGGGTGTGGTCCTATGAAAATACACCATGTGACCTTTGTATGTGGATTGAGGGCCAACACGCAACCGTTAGGGGATGGAGCTTGGCATTTTATTTCCATGTGACCATATTTAGGGGGTGTGCGCCCAGGAAAAGGGGCTTAGCCCAATATTATTGCAAAAAAAAGTGGTTTTTTAACCATAGGATATGATTTTTCAGTGATTTTAGGCCCGCTTTTGGAGATTTTTGCCCATTTTTTGGGGGATATTGGGTCCTTTTTGAGGCCATATCTTGGGGGGAAGTTGGGATATGGTTACCAACTCCATATCTATATAAACCAGGCCTTCTTGAGGCCATGTGAGGAGATTCAGAGCATGTTTATGATGAAGATTTGCCAAGCCAAAGCCATTTTTATGCAGGGAAGCTGTTGAGGAGTGCACCTTTGCGGGCCATTTCTGGGAGCTTCGGTCATCCAATTTGAGTGCCATTTCTTCTGTTGGGTTCTAGAGATCTAGTAGAAAAACACCAAAGAGATCTGGTAGAACAAGACTAGATCAGTTTTGTAACCTTTTGGCACTGTTGTGATGTACTTATTAAGCTTTGAACAAAAATAAGCAAATCCCACTGAGACAAGACCTAGAGACGTAGGCGATATTGCTGAACTCCGTTATCACATTTGTGTTATGGTTTTCTAATGTTTTATGCTTCATTTCAGTTCTGTACATGTTTATATGGCTGTCGCATTTCTTCTATACTTCTTCCTCTTTCTTTAAGCTTCCTAATTGGTTAATCAACACATGCTTAATAACTCAACCATAGTCGTGTAAAAGATCTTTTCGAATCAAGTGGCATTAGAGCTAGTTGACATTTGGAATTTGAGTTTTGCATGTTAACCAGGGAATATCTCATCTCAAGGGAGAAAATGGCATCTATAGGAGGACTTTCTCAAGATGAGAAGGAATTCAAAAATTCAGTGTTTTCCATGGTCGAGATGGTGAAAGTGTTGTATGAAGACTACTTGGAACGAAAGAAAACAGTTCAAGAGAAATTTCAAAGAACAACAAAGGCAAAGAAGGATTGAAGGAAGTGCCTTCTACATCTGTTTTAGAAAACATATCTAAGGTATGCAATGAAGGTTCCTCATCAATTTCTCTTTGTTCCCATCAAGATGGTTGTTGAGCTCTAGATCTACCTAAGTAAATTAGAGTGCATTTATTATCAATCCGGTGTTTGTAAGACTTAGAGGCATGTCCAAAGTATATGGATTTTAGAGATAGTTTTTATCTTTTATGGAGATAACCCAAA
>ML784506.1:851415-871824 GCA_009831015.1 Picea engelmannii
ATATATATATATATATATATATATATATATATATATATATATATATATATAAAACTTTAAAATATAAATTTACAACTTAAAAAAATGAAATTTATATTAAAAAACTTAAAATTTAAATTTACAACTTAAAAAATTGAAATTTATATTAAAAAACTTAAAAATATAAAATTGAAATAAAAGATTTTATAAAAATTTCAAATAAAATCAATTTTTTTATTTTTTTATATAGTATTATAATATAATATAATTATAATATAACTATCTATAACTATATTATACAGAGATCGAAATTTTTTATTTTTATTATTTTGTTTTTTATTTTTTTTAAGTTTAAGGGATTTATTATTTTTTGTTTTACAAAAAAAATTAAAAAAATTAAATTATTGTTTTCTAGGAATTTTTTTGTTTTTCATTTTATTAGTTTTTTTTTCACCTTTTATTTAATGTTTTTTTATTTTTATTTTTTAATTTGGTATTTTTTTTTTGTAAATAAAAAATATTGTATTATCTTAAAACGCCAAAAAAGATACATGTCAAAACATACTTCAAAGCCCGCCACCTGTTCTTCTACATGCATGGAAACTATAACATGTGGATTGCAAAGTTCATAGGCAAGCTAGTATACCAGAGTCTTTCTACAGTAGAATTTGATTGTAAATGCATCTTAACTAAAAGTGATAACATAACAATAAAGAAACTAAACTTGTGGCGAACCCAGACTTCCACCATGGCGGAAGGTGAAGGAAAATGATTGGCAGTAAGTTGGGCAGTGACTCTTCCCATGCTCGCTTGACAGGGAATCAAACATTATATCCAGACGTCTGTTGAGGGCACATTGGCTTTGGAGCTAGTCCGCCATGTCTCGTCTCATATTGAAGACCAGATTTAAATGGTCCTCTGTGAGTCTGCGAGGACTAGGAAAATCATGGCTTGCTAAGGTTGGATGGATTGGCTCATTTGTATGCAACTTCAGATGGGTCTCCTCCTCAACCCAACAATCAACTGAATCAATCTCGATGGCTTCATTGTGCGGTCCTATGACATTTGGAGCTATTCCTTGGTGTTGAGCACACCGTCCACACTAAGAGGCGGGGGGTGAATTAGTGTGTGGACTTTTCTAACTTTTCTTCTTCTTACAAGTTAGCATTTAAAACATATTTGAACAGATTAAGAACAATCAAATCATAATCACAATGGACACAGAAGATACCAGATGTTTGTATATAATTTATATGAATATATGTGAATATAATAATAAGGATTTTCCCAGCACCAACTAATTTGTTTCAGCACCAAATGAAGTAAGGAGCACCAACTCCTCGGAGAGCACCAACTCTCAAGCAAGACCCAGCTTGCTACAAGACCTAGCTTGCTAATAGAGCACAGTCTATCCAACTAGAGTTCAATCAACTCTAGTAGCAGTGATTCATTAATGAATCAATTCTGTTTCATGATCAGAGGTATACAATCAACACTCATCACTGCACTTCATCTTCTCTCTGAAATTCACGCCTTCTTCACTTCGTCTTTCCTCTAGTATTCATGCCTTCTTCAATTCTTCTTCTCTCTGATATTCGCACGGACCTCAGGTCCGTATCCCCTTCATTTTCTCCACAGGCCGCTCTTTCTCAACGAGCCTATATTTTCCACAAACACATCTGCTTACCAAGCACTCCTCCAAGTGAACCAATCATGGTTGTATTTATACTTGTTTATGCTCAAAACTTGTTTTAAGTTATTGGGCTGACTTGTGCAACAAGTTATAACTAACTTGTTCATTTACAACAATTTTTGGGACCACCAGAGATCATTGTTCCGGGTTTTCAACTTTAAACTGGGCATCCCCTTTTACTTTCATAAATCGATCACAGGCATGGATCGATTTCCTTTGTCTATGTGATAACAAAAATCGACGCTTCCTTCAAACCATGTTTATATGATCATAGGCGTATAACCATAGGCTTATCAATTTAAGCGACACATTCCATTCTGCCTTTTTTTACATCTCTTTACCATATGACCAATGGCGTTAATCAAACGTTAGGCGAGGCGAGCACTTGAGCGCTTATCAATTCGACGATCATGATTCAACCTCTCGATGAGATGGACGATTGTCGGGACTTCGAGACTTTTCCCTTCGGGACTTTGAGACTTGCAACATGTCAAATCTCCCGGAGCGGATTTCGTAGAATAGATCGGATGATTGACACTTACTTTGCGGAACTAGATCAATGGTCAGATTCGATCCTTGGACCTATACTTCATTGCTTAATCCAACAACCATGACTTAATCAAGCAATGAGATGGATGGCCACCATTTACTTCGCGACTTCGTCTATTATATTTATGCTATCCTTCCACTGTGTTTTGATCAACGGTTGCGAGTATGCAATCGAACATCAGATCGACGGTCAATATCTCCTTTGGATCTCTGGACTTCGGAGATTTTGAGTCTCAACCCCTTCTTTCCTCCATATGTCAATATTCTAGAGTTGACAAACCACTAACGTGTGTCCCTCTCGGATTAACGGTCGAGATCTCCTTCGGGTCTCCGGATTTTGGAGATTTCAAATCTCAACCCCTTCTTTCCTCTGGAGTGATCACCTACTGAGTAAGTCATAAACGGTGGAGATCGCTCGCTGTCAGTTAACGCTTCCGCTTACACTATCCTTCCACTGTAGTAGATCGATAGACGAGAATGCTCCCGAAGTGATCTTCAGATCGGACGTCTTGTGTCCACTTGATCTAGACTTTATGAGCATAATGAAATGAGTACATATTATTAACAGGTGCTTAACAAAAAATAACGAAGATACTATAAAACTAGTTTTCTATTCAATAGGGAAATAAGTTGAAACTGTAAAATGCAGCGGAAACAAGCTTGTTGGAATGGTGGTGGCTTATCTCTGAGAAGAGATGTGATGGCTGCGCTCATTTGCAAGAAGATGATTACAATGAGGCTCTGAAGACATTTTTACAATAAACATGAATGCCAAAACACTTAGACATCCAAAAGCCTAACCCTAGGAGATGAAGCGCCAAAAGTCATGTGGGCCTCGTCTGGGTAAGTTAGTACATCAACTTCCCGGGGTCATAAATTTTTCATATGATATCCGTTTTAGGCATATGATATCCCATTCTAGAAGAATCTTGATCCCGAAAAATCTTCATTTAGGCCCTCAAAATGGCCTGGGAAGTTAAAACTGCTAAAAATAGTAAATTGCTAAAATGGTTAGAAAAATGTTTTGAGCAAGTTAAAAAAGGTGAATGGCCACCGATATCCACCTGGATAAATCCTACCTCCTTAGGAAGCAATGGTCTCCATTGCATTGAGTTCCTCCATAAGATGAGGAAATTTCTGCTGAATTTGGCCCCGGGTGAGCCACTTGCCTTGGTGTAGAAGCTGCCCTGCTTTGACGAATCGATAAAGATGGATCCTTTGCTGTCGAGTGCCCTTGATCTGTGTGTCCACAATATGATCACTGGATGCTTGTTGTATGTCATCGGGGTTGAGCTCTATTGGTTTCAGCTTCTCTGCTACATCTGAGGTGTCCAATAATGGTGGGAAATAAGGGCAAAGGAGATCCACGTTAAACACTGGGTGCAGGACAAGGAAAAGAGGAATGCTGAGCTAAAAATAATTATCTCCCACGACCTTGGTGATGGTGTACGACCCATAATAGAGTGGGCAAATCTTCCAATGAGGTCCTATAAGGCGTTCTTTCTGCAAGTGTAACCAAACTTTGTCTCCCACCTGAAACTTATGTGGCACCCGATGTTGATCATGGTGCTTCTTGTACTTGTCATTAGACTTCTGTAGGATATCTTGAACCTGTTGGCGGATGTGCTGGATCCACTCAATGTACTGTGTGGCTTTGTCATATTTAGTTGGAGCAGGAGATAAGTCGGTAGAGGTCACTGCATTGGGAAGTGCAACACTTATGGGACCCAATGGTTGGAATCCCAACCCCACCTGAAAGGGTTGTGGCCGGTTGAGCTATGCAGGGATCGGTTGTAGCTATGTTGGACATAGGGAAGGATCTCATCCCATGTGCGAGGGTGATTTTAATTATTCATGCGAAGTATATGCACAATCATTAGGTTTACGACCTCGGTTTGGCCATCTGTCTAGGGGTGGAAGATCGTGGATTTGGTGAGCTTGGTGTCCAACAGTGACCAGAGGCTTGACCGGAATGTGCTGAGAAACCGATTGTCCCGATCTGGGACAATGGTTTGTGGGATTCCAAAATGTACCCAGAATCGTTCAAAGAAGAGCTTGGCAGTGCCCTTTGCTGTGATGTTCTTATTCCATGCAACCAGAATCATCATCTTAGAAAAGCGATCAACAACCACAAAAACACAGTCATTTCCCCGCTTGGTGGATGGAAAGCCCGACATGTAGTCAATTGAGATGGATTTCCATTTCCTGTCAGGAGTAGGACGAGGGGTGTACATGCCTTGTATCTTCGTGGTCGGTTTGGCAATAGCACAAGCAGTGCAGGACCTGATATACTTGCTGACCACCTGTCGAAGTTTTGGCCAGTAGAAATGTTTTTGTAGCATCGCCACTGTATTTTCAATGCCAAAGTGTCCTGCCACCCGACTGTAGTGGGATTCCTAGATCAGCTTCGCTTGCTCACTTGATGGAACATAGATATGGCCAAGATGACACAAAAACCCATCCCAAAGATGGAAATTATTGACAACTGCATTTGCACGCAACATTTGGTAGGTGGTGGCGAAGTTCGAGTCTATCTCATAGAGTTGGGGCCATCTAGAGGTCTCATGGCCATAGGAGTCTAGCACCGTGGTGAGTTCCGCGACTAGCGGTCTGCTGAGGCAATCAACGACACGATTGGTGTTTCTTATTTTATACTTGATGTTGAGGTGGAATTGCTGCAAGTTTGTGGACCACTTTTGATGGCGATCATTCTGCAATTTTTCTTGTGTCTACATGAATTGCAGTGGCTTATGATCAGTGTGGATGACTGTCTCCTTCCCAAGAATGTAATGTCTCCATTGGAGGCATGCTTGCATAATGGAGTACATTTATTTGTCGTAGTGAGGGTACTTACAGACAACATCTGATAGTGTCTCACTATGATAGGCCATGGGGTGGCCATTCTGAGTGAGAACGACACCCACCGCATAGTCTGAAGCATCTATATCAATCTCAAAGGTCTACTGCATGTCTGGTAGTGAAAGTACTGGTGTTGAGTACAAGCACTGCTTCAAATCATCGAACACTTCTTGTTAGGACTGACCCCACACAAATTTCGCCTTACCACCACCCCTAGTTATTTGGCTGAGGGCCTATGAAATATGGGAGAATCCCAACACGAACATGTGGTAGAAATTGGCAAGGCCCAAGAAGCTCCGAAACTCAGTGAGTGTGGTTGGGGTTGTCCAGTCATGGATGACTTGGAACTTGGATGGATCTAAATGTACACCATGCTGATAAATTATGTAGCCCAGGTAATGGACCCTATCCATGTCGAAGGAGCATTTTTCCAAGTTGGCATATAGCTTGTGCTGCCGCAGGGTGTGCATAACCTGCTGAATATGCTGCAAGTGTTCGACCCAAGTCTTGTTGTAAATGAGAATGTCATCCAGATACACCACTACAAAAATATTGGTGAATGGTCGTAGGATATCGTCCACCATCCTCATGAAAGTGGCTGGAGCATTTGTCAAACCAAAGGGCATGACCAACCATTCAAAAAGGCCTTCCTTTGACTTGAAGGCGGTTTTCCATACATCTGTTTGTTCTATCGAGACCTGGTGGTAGCCAGACTTCAGATCAATATTATTGAAGTATTTGGCCCCCGTGAGTTTATCAAGGAGGTCGTCGATTCGAGGAATTGGGTACTGGTTTCTGACTGTGATTTTATTCAGAGCCTGGTAATCAATGTAGAGTCCCCAGGTTCCATCTTTCTTCTGTACCAGCACGATTGGGATCCCGCAAGGTGATGATTTGGGATAGATGTGCCCCTTGTGGAGCAGTTCTTGGATTTGTCTCTTGATCTCCTCATTCTCTAATAGAGAGCGGCGATAGACTGACCCATTGGGCAGCGGTGCACCGGGGGTCAGATCGATGGGGTGCTTGACCTGGCAATGCAGAGGTACCCCGGTAGGTGAGGAGAAGATATCTGAGTATTCTTCCACGAACTTATCTACTTGCTTCTGCTGTGTGGAGAGGTCAGATGTAGAGACCCTGGATGTGGCTGTGATCTTTCGCTTGTTCTGAGAGTGAATCACAAAGAAGACAAACTTCCTCGTCTGAGAGATGACTTTCCTGCATTCCTTAGAAGAGATCAAGGAAATAACAGTAGGTGGGACTGCCTCGGGTATCTTGTACAATTTCCTTTTCAAAGTAATAATAAAATTATGAGGCCTAGACTCATACACAACATGACATTTCCATAAATAAGGTTGGCCCAAAATAACATCACAAACTTCGAGAGGAGAAAAATCACACAATACCTCGTCTTTGAAGGGTTTGACGCTGTACGACAGTCGACACTATTGGCTGAAGCGGAGATCACTTCCTTGGCAGAGCCATCCAATGATGTAGGGTTGTGGGTGCGGTGTTGTCAGTAGCGCTGACCACTTGATGACCTATGCTGAGATGAGGTTCTTTTGGCTACCGCTATCCACGATGAAGTGCAGTGGGGTGCCTTTTACCCACATTTGTGAATGAAAGAGGCATTCTCCTTCTTTTGGCTCGTCTGGTTCACCAGGTTGGAGCTTGGTGGTAGCAACGATGGCACTGGGTTCCATGTCAATGATCCGTCTTCCCCTTTTTGGTTGTGGCTTAGAGTTTGAACCCGCATCTGATTCAGAGGCTTTCACTTTGGCCACCAACGACTGGTTTGAGCGACAATTAGCAGTGTTATGCCAAGGGCTCTTATGGAAGTCACACCACTTCTCGATATCTTTATTTGTATTTCTGGTGTCCTTCTTTGCTTGCGACTTGGACTGGTTGTCCTGATACTGTCCATCTTTTCTGTGTCCTTTGTTCTGTGGGTTGGGGCTGCCCTTTCTTGGATTTTTTTGTGAGGGGTTCCCAGGCCCAAATTGCCACGTCTTTTGTTTGAGCTTTTGCTCGATTTTGACGACATATCGGTAGGCCGCGCCCAAGGATGAGATGTCCAAAAATTCCATTTCGGTTTGGATGTATCTATGCAAAGCATTGCGATACTTGAGCACCATATGTCTCTCCGAATATTTGATACCCATCTTGGTGCGCAAGGTATGAAAGATATTTGTGAAATCTGGCACTGTTTGGTCTCTTTCTTTCCGCAGTGTGGTCCATTTGGTATACAAGTCATCATAACTTCTGATAGGGTAGTATTGTTCCTTAATAACATCCCTGAAGGATTCCCAGGTGTTCGTGACTATAAATAATGAGGGTTACTCTGTTTCCTTTTTCTCACAGAAAGTTTCCCACCAATCTTTGACTTGGGGAATGACTTTGAGGAGTGCAAAAGTAATCTTTTCTCTATTCGAAAAGTTATGGACAGAAAAATACCCTTCTAGTAGATTCAACTACTTGTTACAACATATACGTCTATATGACCTTCAAATATAGGAATATTGAAGTTTATTTGTACCTTGAAGGGGGTGGTGCCTCTTCTTGAAGAAGATGTGTCTCCTGTTGGTAGTCGCAGAAGGATTTGCATGAAACTATCCATCATCTCGTTCCTTTGTTGATTGAGGGCTTCCTCAATCAACAGTTTGAAAGGATCTCCTGTACTGTCATCTTTATTTTCTCCTGCCACGAGAGGTTGCTTAGGAATGCAAGATCTTTTTTCCTCAAGAGAAACAAGCTCGAGACCCAACTCTTTGCACTTTGACTCGTTGGGGACATGCATTAAGACAACAAGGAGTAGATCGCTCTGATACCACTGATCCAGATTTTATGAGCAGAACGAAATGATTACATATTATTAACAGGTGCTTAACACAAAATAACAGAGATACAATAAAATGGGTTTTCTATTCAATAGGGAAATAAGCTGAAACTGTAAAATGCAACGGAAACAAGCTTGCTGGAATGGTGGCGACTTATCTCTGAGAAGAGATGTGACAGTTGCGCTCATTCGCAAGAAGATGATTAAAATGAGGCTTTGAAGGCATTTTTACAATAAAAAGGAATTCCAAAACACCTAGACATCCAAAAACCTAACCACAGGAGATGAAGCGCCAAAAGTCATGTGGGCCACGTTTGGGTAAGTTAGTACATCAACTTCCTGGGGTCGTAACTTTTGCATACGATCTCCGTTTTAGGCGTATGATAGCCCATTGAAAAGGTATCGTCGAGGATATTAATTGTGGGGGATAATAATGAATTTGACTATCATTGAGAATATCGATCCCTAAAAACCTTCATTTAGGCCCTCAAAATGGCCCCGAAAGTTAAAATTGCTAAAAATAGTAAATTGCCAAAATTGTCAGAAAACTGTTTTGAGCTAGTTGGAAAAGGTGTGTGGCCACCGAGATCCACTTGTATCACCACTTCGGGACTTCGAAATTTGGGACTTTGGGCAAGTGTTGGTAGTAAAACTCTCGTAGTGACGTTACTTTCTTACGTCCCTTGATGACGTGTCACAAGTTGAGTAGCTTCCACGTGTCACTCAGATTCATGATTCACACGTACCTGAAATGATGAATCAACTTGACACTTTTCATTGTCTGATTGTGCCATGTGTCCTTGCTGACATAGTTTTGCTGACGTGGATCTCCTCATGTGGCACATGTTCATCTCCTTGATCTAACGGTCAGGATAGTATCGAAGGGTATCTCAGATCGACGGTTGAGAGAGACTTCAAACCTTCATCCTTCGGGACTTCGGGACTTTTGACATTTCTTGGTGGTGAAACTCCTGAAGCAATTCTCCCGGAGTGATGTAACTTGCTTACGTCACTTGTTGACATGGCACGAGCTAATTTCCTCTTAACTCTTGTAATCATCTGATTATGCCATGTGTATTTGTTGACGTGGTTTGTTGACATGGTCTCCCACATGTCTTTTGTTGTGGTGGTCTGCTGACGTGGTCTGCCACATGTCCTTATAGACGTGGTCTGCTGACGTGGTCTACCACATGTCCTTGCTGACGTGGTTTGCTTACCAACAACCCTGATCCAATGATCATCGTATGTCCTCCAAATTCGATGGTCCTTATTCATTTCAGATTTTCGGGCTTCAGGTACTTCGAATCTCAAACTGAATTCTTGAAGTGATATTTCTCCAGAGTGTAAGCTCCTCACAACTTTAGATTTGAACTGAATGTTTCTTGTTGATCAGGATCTTAGATCGACGGTTTGATCTTTCTACGATGTATCTATGCTAGCTTATCCTATCCTTCCACTTAGAATGATCCAACGACTAACGACAATTCACACAAATGAGATCTAAGATCTTATGTCATGTATCCTATCCTTCCACTCGAAATTACCCAACGAGTTGAAGATAATTTGGGTTTGATCCGACGGCTAATGGGTATTTGGTTAATCAAATTCTCAATCATTTTGCTCGGCTTATCCTGTCCTTCGATTCAAAAGTGATCCAATGGTTGTGAAGATTCTCGAAGCAGAGCCACGATCAAGGATGATTGTGAAACCATGACTTGCGAGTGATTTAACTCGTCACCCAAACTCCACAATTGCAAGTTGTGCCCTATTGGTGAGTCAACCACAATCACCAATCTTCGAAGCTATAAGATCAAATGGTCCTGAATAATTGCGGGATTGGAACTAGCACGATATTTAATTCTCCTTTCGATCTCCGCAATTCATCCCTGCAGTTGATCTGGCGATTGCGCATCCGATGGTAATGATTTAATTTGGCTTAATATGATCTCTTGTTGGATCAACTATAGTCGTCGATATCTGATTCTATGAGATCTGACGATCTAGACAGATTGAAGGATTAGAACTAGCGGGTTGTTTAATTCTTCTTTTGCTCCTGCAATTCATCCCTGCCGTTGATCTGGCTTGCAGATCCGACTGTAACGATCCTCCAATGGTCCTCAAGCCCACGACCACTCATATGACCGACGTCCGTAATATGAGATGGTCAACAAAGTCAATCTCTTGATCGGACGATTGCTGAGGCTTCTTCACTCTCATTGGATGGATGTTGAGGCTCTTCACCTTGAGCTTACGCGTTTCCTTCCGATCTTTGATCTCTGCATTTTCTAACCCTCCTGAGCTTTTATCATAGGAGAATTTTTTATCCTATCATGATCAACAATAATCACGAATTTCTTCAGCCTATCTCTACATTTTCTAACCCTCTTGAGCTTATGTTTTTTATTCCGGGATTTGATCTCCGCATACTGTTCGCTCCTCCTCCTGATCTTACGCTTTCGATCTCTGCATGCTGTTTAACATATTCTGCTAACTGATATACTGTTGACATCAATGACAATCTCAGCTCTGGTGAATCACAATGATAATTTATTATAACAACAAATCATCACATCGACTGTTGACATCAATGACAATATTTCCAACAATCTCCCCCTTTTTCATTGAGGGAAACACACTAACTTCATATACAAAACTCCCCCTGTGATGATGATTTCCTCTTATGAAGTTTTCCTTTTATGAATTTTCTCTCCCCCTTTTGACATCAATGGAAAAGTGTTTTTCCTCCTGTGGTAAAGCTCTATATGTTACTGACCAGAATCTGAACTCGGGTAACACTTCTTACAATTATGTTCTGCCTACCATAACTCAATGACTCCCCCTCTCAATATGCTCTCTCTCTCTCTGTTTCTGACTACTCTCCCCCTTTGTTTATGAAAAGGTAGCTCTTTCCTAACAAGGTTTCTTCGCTTGTTATTTTACTAACTTCTTATCTCAGATGATTTGGATTTTTGTGTTTCAAATGAGTAGTATTCTTAACACCAATTTTTGTAGTGATCAAGTCTTTTCAAAACTTAATCTAATTACTTTCTTATTCACTAACCAAAATACTTCCCCTAATTCTTTACTGACTGTTCTCCCCCTTTGTTTTTGAAAGGGTAGTTTTTTTTTTTTTTTTCTGATAGGGTCTTTCCTCTTGTTGTCTCTGCAGGATGCCATGTACATCATTTTGTACATCAGAATGCTGCTTCTGTGAATGTTGTTGTCCTACTGGAACATTGCGCAATTGTAGCTCACATTATTCAAACAAATCTTGGATCTTCCCATTGATTCTCATTGATCTCTAACCAGATGTATCCATCTTTATCGAAGATGCTTCTTTACTATACATTTCTCTAAAGTTGTCTGAGAAAGTTTATACTATGCTTGTCACATGACTGCAATTGTTTTTGCAACAATTAACTTCACTCCTATTCACTTGTTCAGTCTTTTCTATTCACATCTATGAGTGTCCTGGTTTCTTGAACTTTGTTCTCTGATCTTCTATTAATGCAACTTCATTTTTCTTCCATGTTCCATTTACTTCTTTTGTCATATTGTATAAAGCATTTTCCATTGACTTTTTTCTTGAGTTCCAACAATTATGGGCTTTGTGGCCATATCCACCACAACTGTAGCATCTCATAGTGTAATAATGTGCAACAATATGTCCAACATGATTGCAGTTCCAACATCTTATACTGTTGTTGAACCTACCAGATTGTTTTTCTTCATGATGCCTACAATCCAAGGCTTTATGTCCATATTCATTACAAGAAAAACAATAACCATTAAAAACACTCTCATACCTTCTTTGATTCATCCACGAAGGTGTCTCTCTTATAAACTTTCTTTGAGGTGTATGACTCACTTCTGGATGTCTTTTTTGATCCGATATTCTAAATTTTGTAGTGTTGCTTTTATTTCTTGAACATGAAGAACCTGAGTCATACCCGCTTTCACTTTTTACAAATGAAGGAGTTGTGTCAGACCTATCTTCATCCTTTACAAATGAAGGACCTGTGTCAGACCTGTTTTCACCTTTTACAAATGAAGGAGCTGCATCAAGTTTCTTAGGAGTACTGATTTATTCCTTATTGTATTCAAGACTAGATTTGTCATTTGGTGATCTCTGACTATTCAAGATCTCATCCAGGGTCATGGAGTTGTTCAAGAACTTTATTTGAGTGTTTGACTTCTCAAAATTCTCTCTAAGATTCACAACTTCTGCTTCCATCTTATGACATGATTCTTCCTTTTTTTTCAGCTGGTTCCTCACTACCTCCTCCCTTCTTTTGTCTTCTTCAAGTTGGATTTTAAGATTGACATAGCTTTCCCTTAGTTATTTTAGATCTGTAAGGCTTTTACTTGGTTCATCATCTTCCTTATTTTCTTCTTTTTCTTGATTGATTTCATTTTTCAGTCTCTCGATCTCCTCTTCCTCTACTTGACTGATTTCATTTTTCAGTCTCTCAATCTCCTCTTCCTTTTCTTTTGTTAGATCAACAACTTTTGTTTTCAATCTTTTGATCTCTTCTTCTTTTATTTCTAATTGAATCTTTTGCTCATATGTTATTTCTTTATTGTATTTGAGCTTTTCTTTTATTTCCAGGATATGCCTTTGATTGCTAAGCTCATCATATTCCTTCTTCTTTTATTTTACTTGAATAATTTCTTTCTTCATCTTCTCGATCTCCTCTTCTTTTTCTTCTAACTGATTATCCTGCTCATATATTATCTTTTCATTGTCCTTGAGCATTTCCTTTATTTCCAAGATATGTTTTGACTCTTTTCAAGAAATTCTTTAGTGTATTCATGAAGATAGCTATAGTCTAAATCATTATGGTCATAGAAGTATTCACAGAGACTCCAATCAATCTTTTGTTTGGCCTTTGATAGTTCTTCTTCTACTTCTTCCATGAGATAAATGCTAACAAAACATTATGTTATTGTATCCAAGTCTTCTTCTTTATTTGCAGGGAGGATTCAATATCAACATTATTGCAATCGAAATATTGTGGAGAGTCTTTACCTTTGTTGATGGCTAAGTATTCATCTTCATCCTTGATAGGAATGTCTTCCGTGTCTTCACTTTTGATTTGATACATCTTTTCTAACTTCAACCATATGTCCTTGGCGGATGTGAATAGTCCTATGCTTTCCTTGACTATATATGATAATCCATTGAGAAGGATCTTCAATGCCACTTCATTGTTCTTCCTTGCTTTTATTTGGATTGTAATGTTGGATAGATTCTTTGAGGTCGTTAATTCCCAGGGCTTGCTTACTACTGAGTTCCAAACTTCAAATCCTTTTGACTTCAAATAATGTTTCATATTTTCTCTCCACGAGGAATAAGATGTTCCATCAACTAAGGGAGCTTCAATTGCGGAGAGAGCCATCTGTCCATCGATTTCTTTAGGATCTACCTTCCAGTGGTTAAAATGTGCTAAAGGAACCTGCTCTGATACCAATTAATGAACACACCGCCCACACTAAGAGGGGGGGGGGGAGTTAGTGTGTGGAATTTTCTAAATTTTCTTCTTCTTACAAGTTAGTAGTTCAAACATATTTGAAAAGATTAAGAACAATCAAATCATAATCGCAATGGACACAAAAGATACCAGGTGTTTGTCTATAATTTATATGAATATATGAGAATATAATAATAAGAATTTTCCCAACACCAACTAATTTGTTTCAGCACCAATTGAAGTAAGGAGCACCAACTCCTCAGAGAGAACCAACTCTCAAACAAGACCTAGCTTGCTGATAGAGAACAGTCTATCCAACTAGAGTTCAACCAACTCTAGTAGCAGTGATTTATTAATGAATCAATTCTTTCTCATAATCAGAGGTATACAATCAACACTCATCACTGCACTTCATCTTCTCTTTGAAATTTGTGCCTTCTTCACTTTGTCTTTCCTCTCCGGAGCATAACCTCCTCGCAACTTTAGATCCGCATTGAATGTTGTTCATTGATCAGGATATTAGATCAATGGCTCTATCTTTTTGCGATGTCACTGCGATATCTTATCCTTTCCTTCCACTTAGAATGATCCAATGACTGACAAAAAATTGCACAAATCAGATCTCATATCTTATCTCGCTTATCCTATCCTTCCACTCGAAATGATCCGACGATTGAAGAGAATTCGGGTTTGAGCCGACGGCTGACGGGTATTTGGTTAATTGAATTCTCAATCGCTTTGCTTGGCTTATCCTTTCCTTCCAATCAAAAGTGATCCAACAGTTGTGAATATTATCGAAGCAGATCCAGGATCAAGGATGATTGCGGAACCACGACTTGCGAGTGATTTAAATCGTCACCCAAACTCCGCAATTGGAAGTTGTGTACTGTTGGTGAGTCAACCACAATCATCGATCTTAGAAGCTATAAGATCAGACAGTCCTGAATAATTGCGGGATTGGAACTAGCGCGATATTTAATTCTCCTTTCGATCTCCACAATTCATCCTTGCCATTGATCTGGCGATTGCTCATCCGACGGTCATGATTTAATCTAGATTAATCTGATCGCTTGTTGGATCAAGCACAATCGTCGATATCCGAGTCTATGAGATCTGATGATCTAGACCAATTGCGGGATTATAACTAGTAGGTTGTTTAATTCTTCTTTCGCTCCCTGCAATTCATCCCTGCCGTTGATTTGGCTTGCAGATCCGATGACCATGATCCTCCAATGGTCCTCAATCCCACAGTCGCTTATATGATCAACGTCTATAATATGAGATGGTAAACACAGTCAATCTCTTGATCGAACAGCTGTTGAGGCTTCTTCACTCTGATCAGACGAATGATGAGGCTCTTCACCCTGAGCTTATGCTTTTCCTTCCGAGCTTTGATCTCTGCATTTCCTAATCCTCCTGAGATTTTATCATAGGAGCATTGTTGATGTTATAGCAAGATTTACCTCACCATTGCTATCTTGCACAAAGGGCCTTTTTCCATTTCCCTATGCAGACTTGTCATCCATTTTTGATGAATCAAGAGCTAAAAATATACATTTTTCCACATATATGCTCCCTATCAGTGAGACAAGATGCGTATATGCTTGCTGCTCCACTACATCTCACGCATATCGAGATTTGTGCCAAAAAATACAAAATGAGGTCAGGTTTCCATGTCATGACAAAAAATCTCTGATCCTTGGCCTTCCATATACTGGAAACATTCCGACTCGACCCTTCAGTTGCATTCTGAAGGCTATAAGAGCACAATTTTAAGCTATGGAAAAGAGGAGAAAGCATTCAACTTTGAGAGAAAAGTTACTTTGGAGAAATTACTTCATATTGAGTCTGCATCCCTTTGTCCCTCAAGTTTGAACACAGTGTTCAGCCCCCAAGATTTTTCCCTATTGTTGAGAGGACCTCATTGCCTCTTTTATATGAGCTTGCCTTTGGTGGAGGATTGAAGTGTTGGAGACCCAGTTGGATGGAACTTGACTTATTGGTTTCGAACTGTGCCGACACAGAAGTTTGTAATGTAGTCACTTCTGCTGATCAATTATTAATAGAAATACTCCTTTCCTGTCCTATTGGTATCTTGCAAATATATGATTATTATCCATGGGCGTGTTTGTAATGTTTATTAATGGATTATGCTATCTGATGTGCTAACCCCTTTTATATTATCACTATGTACTTGCTCTGCTTGTTTGTTGAGAACTTATTGTAGGTATAAAGATTTGGGCCAAAGTGCTCAATGGTGGAACATCATCAAATGTTGGATCGAGGTAGTCCTCTTCCTTGTATTGCACATTATTTTATATAGCATATGTTGGAATTGAGTTGATTTCTGCAGTCATACCTGTCTGTTGTGGTTTACCCTTGGCCATAGAGAGTTTTTCCTTTGCAACAGAGATGGCAACTCCACTAGGGAGAGATCTTCCTTCTAAGGGTTGAAGTAATTTTTCTTCTTACATTGCTCTTTTTCCTTTGTATTTCTTGTCGTATCACTACTTGACATATTCTATTCACTCTGAGTCTGAGTTTTCAGCCTTTTTCCCTTGCCTAGCCTTGTTTTAAAGCATATACTCCCTTTTTTCCTTTACAGTTGCGTATACATGCTTACTGTCTCACTGGAAGAAGAGTATATATGCTCTGTTCTCCTGAACAATCACGTATACCACTTCCCCTTCCTTGTTTGCTTGGTTTAGTGACTGCTGGGTGAGATTTGAAAATTGCTGAGCCTTCTTAGGTCTCTATAGTGCCTGTTGAGATTATCTGGGATGACAGGAAACCTGTTTGGAGTTGAATTTTTGGGTGGAGTCTTTCTCTTTGTTTTCCATTTTTTATTTGTCCTTGTTACTTGGGATGTTTGCTTGGCTGCTTGGTGTTCTGCTCGAGTTATTTCTTTTATACACAGTAGAATTTATATATCAGGTTTCTCATCAGTCCATGCATTTTCTTTTTAGTATATTGAAAATACAAAAAAATAGGCATTTTGCATTGGTCGACATTTCCGTCTTGGAATCTTTATCATTAGCTTATCAAATTTAGTGAAAGGTTGCATTTTACTTCTGAATTGCAAAATTGAAATTGAAAAATGCATTGTTCTTATTTAGCATATCATTAAAAAGTTAAAGATAGACTTTGCATTATATCAATATTTATTTTCTTGCAAAGTCATAACACCATGAGTTTCACTTCCATACCTTTTTTAGTAACCACGACTAATACAATTTACGCTTTAAACTAAAATTGATTAGTCACGATTTTATTTTTTAGGGTGCACAAACTAGCCTAGGATTTAGTGCCTTGGAATATGATCTTGTGAGTAAACTTCTCCAAGGCAATTAAATCAACATATGTGTCTGAGACAGGGAGTTGAGAAGTCTATTGTATAATTGGTAATATCAGGAGGCTCCGCTCACACCGAAGTTAATCACGAGGTCGCGCGAAGTTAGTTGAAGGGATAGCCCCTGGATACTCACCCAACGTTAGAGATATTTCTATGGATTTATTCATATTTGGGGATCTTTCTATTACCCATACCTCTATGAGAGGCGGTGCTTTAAAGGTTTTGGGCTTTGCTACCCTTCCCATACGGTGATCCAGACTTACGACTGCTCGCCTGTGCATCGATTATACAATGGTTTATTAGTTTCTTGACTTAGGTATCTCATAGGTTACTTGCAGGGGTTATTCTTCTTGTATCCCGAGTCAGATAGGGGTCTGACAACATACAACCTTTATGGAGGATTACCTCTCTGAGGGGATTTGACCGATTGGTTGTTAAGCCTATGAGGGCCCTTATAACTGAATCTGTTATCTCCAAACTTTAGCAGGGAGTCTCAGGTCCCTCTTGGACGAGACATACCTTATTTAGCGAGGGAGACCACTCAACCACTTTATCCTGTTTGCATGCATATTGGTCGTTTGACGTTTTGGTATGCTCTTTGACTACTAGTCGACCTTAGGCATCTATTTTGGGTTTCATCATTATGGAAAATGGAGTTTCTTTTTCTCCCTCATTCAGTGCTACCCACCCCATGATACCTGCTAATTTCATGGGGACGAACCCTTCCATTTTTTAAAATGGTATGCAGAACTACAACGCTTAGTCCGCACCTTGGGTCCCTAGACATTTTCCTATTGATATGCCTTCCCCCATGCAACCCTCTCCCTGGCCCAGATATATAAATCCTAGAATTAGACCTGGGGGCACCATGGATATGATGCATGCTTCTTCGTTTGATATGAATCGTGTACCCATGGGAGGTTGGAACCTTCTCCCCTATGGATCCAATACTAGCTACACTTTTTTAGGAGCCAATACTCAGATGGGTGCTGATCCCACTTATTACCCCCCACCCATGTATCTTTCATCCGCCATGTCAGTTCCTTCGAACACTTTTTCCATGATAGGTCCTCAATTACCACCAAGTCTTTCATATGGAGAGAATCAATTTTACGGTTTGGGTTACCCTCTTTATGGGACCCCTTCACAAGGGGGAAACATATATCCTCACTCGAATAATCCTTATCCTACCTCGGTCTCTTCACAAACCTCAGTGACGAGGCCCGTCCAAACCTCTTCGGACCATTTTGGCGTGAACCAACTGATCTAAAAATGAAGAAGACTTGAAATCTTGAAAATATTTGCAAGTAAATTTTATGTGTTAAAATCAAATGGATCAACTTTGCAACACATTAATTAAAGGATTACTCATTTAAGACACAATAAATAGCAGCATAATCAATGAACATAAGCACATAAACACATCAACTGATAAAGGAGTTCACCCCTCTCTTGGGTTACATCTCCTGGTCCAGATTCCAATGGATCATTATTATTAATTGCTCAAAGTGATAAAAAACGTGCTTTACAATGCTCAAACTGACCAACAGATTGCTCCAATGGCTTCAGAGCGTCCAAAAACCCCTAGCTGGGCTTTTTCAGCACCTTGTTTGGCCAAAAAACGAAGAAGTTATGCTTCTTGGAAGTCCCTCCTTCAAGCTTGCTATCTCTGCATCTACAAATCACACCCTTGTTTCATGAACCTAGCACACATGCTTATTTAAGTGCAAAAACCTGGCACCGGGCGCAACCGTGCCAACGGTGCGAATTGTAGGACGGTTATGGGCGCACCAGCCCCTAGCCGCCTAGCACTCGAGCACATGAAGGTCATATGACCTTGCGCAATAAGAAAAAGGGCTAACCGTTGAAACCGTTCCAACCGTATCAACTCCCCCCGCGCTCCTGGTTGTGGTCACATGTGGTTAGGCATATAGCCACGGGCTACATTTAAAAACCCCCCGCGCGCACACCAATACAGAGGGCATAGTCGTATGTAGCGCAAGTGTGACCAAGGGCTCCATTCAAAACACAACTCCGCGTGCGCTCCGTGTGATATGTGGTCACATGTAATAAACAACACGACCACGGGTCGGGGCTAAGCCCTGGCCCGACCCCCGCCAAATGCAACATGAACCAAACTTAAATACAAATCAATTCATATATACAATAAGGAACAAATGGTGGTACATTGGTCGAGCGGAATTTGTGAAGGCTTTACATGGTGGGGAGGTCTGGGGTTCGAATCCCACAGACTCCAATATATTTTGATCAAACAACCAATATACCGGTGCCACGTGGCAGCCCATGACTGGGCCACGTGGCACCAAACCACCAACCACATACTGCCACGTGTCGAAACACCATTCGACCACATATGACAATCAACAACTGCCATGTCACCACATGCCACATCAGTGTACGGTCGTACGGCCCTGCCACGTCAGCCTGTACAGACTGTACAATCAACGTCCTTTTTTTGCCTGTTTGACGATTCGAACAAATCGAAATATCTCTCGTTCCCGATGTCCGTTTCAGATGAAACAAGTTGCGTTGGGTTCACAACGACGAGTCCTACACTCTCGTTCGATTGGAAGCGATTTCGAGCACTTTGAATTTTTGAGCAAAATTTGATCCCCTGATCACACCTCCCCATTGGGAAGCTTTTGGACCTCCAAAAGACTATATTCAGTCTATGTGAAGATGAGGGTATAGTTCCCTCACCCTTCCAACCTCAATCCACTTGGMTTTKCTTGGATTGGTACCTTTAAGACCAACTCGAAGATACTCCACATTTCCTCGTTTTGAAGTTCGCATTCTCCTATCAAGGATTGTGTCTTCATGCAGTTCTGTAAGATATTCTGGGGAAAAATCATCTATAGAAGGAATCTGAACATGCTCTCCATGATCATCAATCAATTTAGGCTCATACAATTTCAAATTCTCAACATTAACGACTGCATACATTTGCATATAAGGAGGCAAATCTAAACGAAAGGCATTGTTACCAATCTTGTCGATAATCTTGAAAGGACCATATCGAATCGGTTTCAACTTTTTACCTTCTCCTTTAAGCCTCTCCTTACTGATGTAAATCCAAACTTCATCTCCAACTTGGAAACTGTGATCAACTCGATTCTTGTCATGTCTCGTTTTGTACTTGGCCTGACTCTTTTCCAATTGCTCTTGCACCACTTGATGTATCGACTGAATTTTTTCAATGAACTTTTCTGTCCTATCAATGTCATATTGACCATCGATAGCAATATCTTTCCCAAATATAAAATCTAAAGGAGATTTGGGAAAATAGCCAAAACATGCTTCAAATGGTGACGTTTGAGTCGAAGAGTGCTTAGCTCGATTGTACGCATGCTGAATGTAGTGTAAATGCTCATCCCAAAGTTTAGGATGCTCGCTGCAATAAGAACGAAGAAGATGCACCATTGTTCGATTTACCACCTCTGTCTGACCATCTGTTTGCGGATGAAAAACTGTGCTATTTTTAAGTTTGGTGTCCATGAGTGCCCATAAAATCGACCAAAAACTTCCAACAAATCGAGAATCCCGATCAGAAATAATGGACTTAGGCAATCCAAAATGCACCCAAACATTTTGAAAGAACATTTGTGCCGTTTGTTCAGCTGTAACCTGCTTAGTACAAGGCATCAAAATACAC
>ML784506.1:873510-896076 GCA_009831015.1 Picea engelmannii
ATAATCAAGTCTTCAAAAACCAGTGCTCTGATACCAACTTGATCTAAAAATGAAGAAGACTTGAAATCTTGAAAATATTTGCAAGTAAATTTTATGTGTTAAAAGCAAATGGATCAACTTTGCAACACATTAATTAAAGGATTCTTCATTTAAGACACAATAAACAACATCATAATCAATGAACATAAGCACATAAACACAACAAGTGATAAAGGAGTTCACCCCTCTCTTGGGTTACATCTCCCGGTCTAGCTTCCAATGGATCATTATTATTAATTTCTCAAAGTGATAAAAAAACGTGCTTTACAATGCTCAAACTGACCAACAGACTGCTCCAATGGATTTAGAGCGTACAAAAACCCCTAGCTGGGCTTTTTCGGCACTTCGTTTGGCCAAAAAACGAAGAAGTTATGCTTATTGGAAGTCCCTCCTTCAAGCTTGCTATCTCTGCATCTACAAATCACACCATTGTTTCATGAACCTAGCACACACACTTATTTAAGTGAAAAAACCTGGCATCGGGCACAATTGCGCCAACGGTGCGAACTGTAGGATGGTTATGGGCGCGCCAGCCCCTAACCGCCTAGCAATCGGGCACATGAAGGTCATATGACCTCGCGCAATAAGAAAAAGGGATAACCGTTGAAACTGTGCCAACCGTATCAACTCCCCCCGTGCTCCTGGTTGTGGTCACATGTGGTTAGGCATATAGCCACGGGCTACATTTAAAAACCCCCTGCGCGCACACCAATACAGAGGGCATGGTCGTATGTAGCGCAAGTGTGACCGAGGGCTCCATTCAAAACACAACTCCGCGTGCGCTCCGTGTGATATGTGGTCACATGTAATAAACAACATGACCACGGGTCGGGGCTAAGCCCTGGCCCGACTCCCCGCCAAATGCAACATGAACCAAACTTAAATACAAATCAATTCATATATACAATAAGGAACAAACGGTGGTACGTTGGTCGGGTAGACTTTGTGAAGGCTTTACATGGTGGGGAGGTCCGGGGTTCGAATCCCACGGACTCCAATATATTTTGATCAAACAACCAATATACCGGTGCCACGTGGCAGCCCATGACTGGGCCACGTGGCACCAAACCACCAACCACATACTGCCACGTGTCGAAACACCATTCTACCACATCTGCCAATCAAAAAATTCCACGTCAACACATGCCACATTAGCATACGGTCGTACGAACTTGCCACGTCACCCTGTACGGACTGTATGGACTATACAGTCATCGTCCTTTTTTTGCCTGTTTGACGATTCAAACAAATCGCAATATCTCTCGCTCCCGACGTCCGTTTGAGATGAAACAAGTTGCATTGGGTTCACAATGATGAGGCCTATGCTCTCATTCAATTGGAAGTGATTCCGAGCACTTTGAATTTTTGAGCAAAATTTGATCCCCTGATCACCAACACCTTTCTGGGCTAGGGCAAGAGGTATACCAAGATCTTGCTTGGCTTGCAATTTTTCAGAACCAATATTTCCCCGGACCATGGAATCAAATGCCATCATCAATCACCAGCCCAGTCATTGTTAGTCATACTAGTGTTGCATCCCCAACCTCTGCGAGTCATGTCGGAGATGGGTCAACTTCTTCTACAAACTACGTCGACAACTTTCCCCCAACCTCTACCAATTATGTTGGAGGCACTGTTCTTTTTTCCTGGAATCATAACCATGTCATGTATCCCAATTATATTAATTATATAGGAGATGAATCTCTTTCCCCTTCTAGTTACATCGAGAAGCTTAGACGCCTTAGACGTAAGCCTAAATTATTTTGCAGGACTTGCGAAGGAAGTCACCTTACTCGCATGTGTCCGATTACTGCCGATATACCAAAAGCATGGAGATCACTCAAGAGCCCTTCAGATTCTGAGGCCTCCGTGGTTTCTCTTCACACCACTTCTCCCTTGATTGTCTCGGTGGTTCCACTGATGCAATATTCTCCCGACCTCACCCCCTTTGTTAAGGGCAAAGCGTCTCTTGCCCCTGTTACCATGCATCCTCTTCAGCCTATAATTGAAGAAGTGGCCACACCAGTGAAATCTCTGGTCAACCCTACTCTCCTTGAAGAGAATGAAACACCTTTCAGTCATGTCATAAACATTTCAAATCCTCCCCCTTCTGAACGAGAGAGATTTATTGTTCCCCCGAATTCTCTCCCTCCAAGTCCTGACGAGGTTCCTTTTGATTGGGATGACCTGATGGGACATCCCATTCCCCCACCTATGTCTTTTCCATTAAGAGACATTATTTGAACCATCACGGAGATTGTATCCTTCATTAGCACCTTCTCCTCCTTGAATTGGAAAGCCTTGGGTTTTCCTAAGCTCTTGTTAGCTATCCACAAGGTACTGACTTTCGGCAGAAGGCCGAGACGTGAGCCTTGGCCTCCCCCTTTACATGTTGATTAAGACCGAAAAACGAGTCTCGGTTAAGCTCTTTTCTTACTCGTCCAAAAACTGAAAAGATCCCTGAGTGATTTTTCCCTTTCACGCTCGTTAAAGTTGGATTTGAAACGTCATGAGTCTTAGTTAATCTCTTTTCTGAATCGCTACCAAAAATTGAAAAGATTTCTGAGTGAACTTGTATTTTTCACACTCGTAAATTGGATTTGAAAAGATGTCTATTTGGCACAAGTTTACCCATTTTTCACACCAAGTATACTAAAAGATATAAAAAAGGACATTTTTTGGCGTTAAGTTGTGATTGCGTCTCATGCCCTCACTTCCAGTATTGAGCCTTTAGCCGGTTCTCGCTTTGCGTTATAAACCGTTACCTAAGTAGTTTGCATCCTCAACCAGGCAGAGCCTTGTTTATATCCTTCGCAATTTGACACCCTATTCCTTGGAGGGAACATCACTTCGAGTGTCCATCTCTTGCATGCATTTCCTTGCATTAAGCATAGGTACGTTCCACTACTGGAACTAGTTTTGCTTACTTGCGACACTCGTTCCCTCCTCTGTATCATAACATTTATTTGTTATGAAAAAAACAAAAAAAGATGGGTGAGAAGGGAGTACTATATTGTAATTGGCAGCAGTCGTGTCGCCTTTGAATAGAGCACAAATTTATTGAGTCCTTGTGTCATCATAATTTTGGGTTTAGCATGGCCTTAGGAAGCTGATCTCGTTACAAAAGTTTTCTCTATCGTCTGGTTACTCTTCCAGCCCCTATAGAGAACGTTATTAATGCCTCATGCATCTAATTATCACATCGTTGTGTCCATGCTGTCGGAGTCCACCATCTGTCTCATGCTCTTGTTCAAAGGAAGTCTATCAACCTGTGTCGACCACTCCTCATAAATCTTCAATTTGCATGTCGTCCATACCCTCAATTTGTCTCAAAATCACATGATACTTTGGTCTTATCATGCACCCTGGCCCTACTTTCATCATTGGTAGGTCACCTTGAACCCAGAAATCGACATTTCATCATTGATCATTGATTGGGTGGTTTTCCTTGTGTTCGATGGCAAGACATCTATTCACACTTTGGGATTCGTGCAGTGTCTTGGATGCCATTAGCCTTATTGGTGTTTTCCTTGCCTTTGTCAATAGTTTTTCATCACTGGCTGCTATTCAGAGGGTCCTTTTCATGTACCACTTGCATTTGGCACACGTGAAAGATGCACAGGGTTGTTGGTTTGTGAACGTGTTCTTCATATGATCTCCACCAAATCATGAAGCTCTTGCTTTGTTCCTCATGTTGACTGATGAGAGATGCCTCAATGCTCTCCTTTCAGTGGGTCTCTTTCCATCGACTTCATCTCATTTATTCTGGATATGGGACCTAGAGTTTTATGAGTACCTTGAGGCTTGCAGTCATTAGTGGCAGGCTCTCTCGCCATTGACATATGGGAATACATCAATGTCTCTTGATCAATGGACTTCTCAAGTGTTCAACATCGACTCCTTTTTCACAATTGTAGGAATGTACTCGGTGCCTTGATACCTACTTTCATTATTGGTAGGTTGTCTCGCGTTTGTTAACGATATACCTCAATGACTGGTAATCAAACGATGTCTCATCGTGTTCGAACTCAACTCCTTTATTCACATGATGTAGACTAGCACCTTTAGCGGATAATGTAGAAGACTTGAAGACATCACTATGAGGCCGCAACTTTCCTGAGCTGTTTCTTCCCCTTCATTGGACCAATACCTATTTGACTTCAGTGATCATGGGAGATCAGATTGTACTTCATGGTATACAAATATCTTCAAAATGATTTGGAGACTAGATTCACTGGGCCTTGTTCGTGACTATGACAACCTTTGGCATGCAACCGCATTTGTATTTGCCTATTCATGGCCATCAACACTTGTTTGGTATATTTTCCACATGGATCTGCATTGTATTCTTGGCAGCCATGTATGCAAATGATCCATATTATTTTTGGCATGAAATGAGATCGGAGATATAATAAATAAGTGCACATAGGTATTGTAGATATTCAATAATATAACAGAAATGTCTCAGAGATGCAACCATAAACACAGATATACAGTAATACATGATTTCTATTAATGAAATAAATGTACAGAGACTGTAAAATACAGAGTGAAAGACTCGATATAATGGTGGCAGCTTATCTCTGAGAAGAGATGTGACGACTACTCGCATTCGCAAGAAGATGATTACAATGAGGCTCTGAAGGCCTTTTTACAATAAGTAGGAATGCAAAAAACCCTAGACATCCAAAAACCTAACCCTAGGATATGAAGTGCCAAAAGTCATGTGGGCCCCGTTTGGGTAAGTGAGTACATCAACTTCCCAAGGTCGTAACTTTTGCATACGATCTCCGTTTTAGGCGTGTGATAGATAGTTGGAAAGGTATAGTCAAGGAGATTCATTTTGGGGGCTCAATCATGCTTCAACTATAATTTAGAACCTCCATCTCTAAAAACCTTCATTTGGGCCCTCAAAATGGCCCCGGAAGTTAAAACCTGCTAAAAATAGTAAATTGCCAAAATTGTCAGAAAACTGTTTTGAGCCAGTTAAAAAGGTGGGTGGCCACAAATATCCACCTGGATCAATACTCCCTCCTTAGGAAGCAATGCTCTCCATTGCATTGAGTTCCTGGGGGAGAGAGAAAAGCATTTGTTGGATTTGCATCTTGGTGAGCTGCTTGTATTGATGGAGATGTCGCACTACTTAGTTTGTGGAAGTTTGTCATGAACCTGTTGAAGCTGAGGCTGTTCAACAAGTCAAGCTACATGAGAGGAAGGTGTGCAAAAGGAATCTTTGTGATTTGCTGCAACCTTGTCGACCTGCTTCTGTAGGATAAAAGGTGCAGGGGGCGAGGCTATAGTGGTTGTAGTGTCCTTTTGTTCACCTTTTGAACAGATTGTGAAGAAGCTGAATTTTGCAATATGAGATACTACCTTGCGACACTTTTTAGGTGGAAAAATAGTTGGAACTACCTCTGGTATTTTGTAGAGATGACCCCCCAAAGTAACAATGACACTATGGGGTCAAGACTCATAAACACCATGGCATCTCCAGATATATGGTTGGCCCAAGAGAACATCACAGACATCCAGTGGGGAAACATCACATAATACCTCATCCTTGAAGGGTTGGATGTCGTATAAAAATCGACACTGTTGGCTGACACGAATATCTAGTCCTTGCTGAAGCCACCCGATGTTGTATGGCTGTGGGTGTGGTGTTGTCGACAATCCCAACTTTTTGATGACCTCTGCTGAGATGAGGTTTTTCTGGCTTCTATTATCAACAATAAAATGCAGCGGGGTCCCCTTCACCCACATCTGTGAATGAAAAATACGCTCCCCCTCTTCAGGATTTGTTGGTTTTTCTGGTTGAATTGTTGTGGTCGTGACAATAGCAGTGGGGTCTGCGTCAATGATCTGTCCTTTACCAGTATTTTTAGAATCAGATTCTGAATCAAGGTTCATTTCCTTGTCTTTGATCTCGACCACCAATGGCTTTTTTGAGCGACATTCATCGGTGTTGTGCCAGGGGATTTTGTGGAAATCACACCATTTTCCAGTGTCCTTCTTTGTCTTCCCGTGACCCTTGTTTTCCTGTGTCTTGGAATGGTTTTCAGGAGACTGTTTGTTAGGGCCATCTTTGTCATACTTTGGTTATTACGGATTTGCAGACATGAATTCCCGTTTTTTCTGGTGCTTAAATTCCTGCTCAATTTTAACAGCATATTGATAAGCAACACCGAGTGATGAGATGTCTAGAAAATCCATTTCAGTCTAGATGTATCTATGTAGAGCCCCACGGTATTTCAGAACCAAATGTCGCTCAGAGTCTTTGATACCCAACTTGGTGCGCAAGGTATGGAAGGTATTGGTGAACTCCGAAATTGCTTGGCCCCTCTCTTGCCGCAGTGTGGTCCATCTCATGTACTGGTCCTCATAGTTTCCAACAGGGTAATAATGTTCCTTTACTGCATCCACAAAAAAATCCCAAGCGGGATCGGACCCATATATTCCAGGCTCCTCTATGGAACTTTGCTCACAGTAAGTTTCCCACCAATGTTTGACATGAGGGAGAGCTTTAAGGAGTGCGAAGGTGATCTTTTATTTGTCGGAAAAGTTGTGAATAGAGAAATAACCTTCTAGTAGAGTTAACCATTTTTCTAGGGCTTCTGCATCTATCTGTCCTTCAAATACAAGAATATCAAAATTAACTTGTACCTTGAAAGGCGAGGTGCCTCCAAAGTGGCTTCTTGATAAATATGCACTTGATGCTATCAGTAGGCGTTTAAGGATGTGGGAAAAATTCTCCATTATTTCATCCCTCTGTCGCGTGAGAGCTTGCTCAAGCAACAAATTGATAGGATCATCTGCTCCGTCGTTTTTATTTTCTTCTTCCATTGAGGGTTTCTTGGGTGTGCGAGAGTGATTGTCTTCAAGAGAGACAAGCTCTATACCCAACTTGCTATACTCGGACCTCGTCAGGGACATGCACTGAAAAAATGATCAAGATCAGCCTGCTCTGATACCACTGATCCAGATTATTTTCGGCACGAAATGAGATCGGAGATATAATAAAGAAATGCACAAAGGTATTGCAGATATTCAAAAATACAACATAAATGTACTAGAGATGCAACCATAAAAACATATATACAATAATACATGATTTCTATTAATGAAATAAATGTATAAAGACTGTAAAATACAGAGTGAAAGACTCGATAGAATGGTGGCAACTTATCTCTGAGAAGAGATGTGACGGCTACTCGCATTCGCAAGAAGATGATTACAGTGATCGTATGAAGGCCTTTTTATAATAAGAAGGAATGCCAAAAACCCTAGACATCCAAAAACCTAACCTTAGGAGATGAAGCGCCAAAAGTCATGTGGGCCCTGTTTGGGTAAGTGAGTACATCAACTTCTCGGGATCGTAACGTTTGCATACGATCTCTGTTTTAGGCGTGTGATATCTCGTTGGAAAGGTATCACCGAGGAGATTAATTTTGGGGGCTCAATTATTCCTTTGGCTATCATTGAGAAACTATATCTAGAAAAACCTTCATTTGGGCCCTCAAAATGGCCCCATAAGTTAAAACCTGCTAAAAATAGTAAATTGCCAAAATTGCCAGAAAACTATTTTGAGCCAGTTGGAAAAGGTGGGTGGCCATCGATATCCACCTGGATCAGTAAATTCAGTACATAGTTTAATGAGCAATTGAGTTCATCCAACTGGTTCTCTACCACTCCACTTATGAGTTATTTATAATGTATTTCGACCATTGCAAATACTCCTCTGATCTCACACATTAGGGGGCATCTGTTATAGCAAGATTTGCCTCACCATTTCTATCTTGAACAAAGGGAATTTTTCCATTTCCCTATGCAGACTTATCTTCCCTTTTTGATGAATCCAGAGCTAAAAATATACATTTTCCACATATACGCTCCCTATCAGTTAGACAAGATGCGTATACGCTTGCTGCTCCAATACAACTCACATATATCGGGATTTGTGCCAGAAAATAAAAAATGAGGTCGGGTTTCCATGTCACGACAGAAAATCTATGATCCTTGGCCTTCCATATACTGGAAATGTTTTGACGCGACCCTTCAGTTGCATTCTAAAGGCTATAAGAGCACAATTTCGAGCTATGGAAAAGTGGAGAAAGCATTCAAATTTGAGAGCAAAGTTACTCTGGAGAAATTACTTCATATTGAGTCTGCATCCCTTTGTCCCTCAAGTATAAACACAATGTTCAGCCCCTAATCTCTTTCCCTATTGTTGAGGGGACCTCATTGCCTCTTTTCTATGAGCTTACCTTTGGTGGAGGATTGAAGTGGTGGAGACCCAGTTGGAAGGAACTTGGTTTCTTGGTTTTGAACCGTGCCGACACAGAATTCTGTAATGTTGTCACTTCTGCTGATCAATTATTAATAGAAATACTCCTTTCCCATCCTATTGGTATCTTGCAAATATATGATTATTATCCATGGGCGTGTTTGTAATGTTTATTAATGGATTATGCTATATGATGTGCTAACCCCTTTTATATTATCACTATGTACTTGCTCTCCTTGTTTTTTGAGAACTTCTTGCAGGTATAAAGCTTTGGGTCAAAGTGATCAACGGTGGAACATCATCAAACATTGGATCAAGGTAGGCCTCTTCCTTGTATTGCACATTAGTTTATATAACATATGTTGGAATTGAGTTGATTTCTGCAGTCATACCTGTCTGTTGTGGTTTACCCTTGGCCATAGAGAGTTTTTCCCTTGTAAAAGTTGATCCTATCATGATAAAAAATAATCACGAATTTCTTCACCCTATCTCTACATTTGCTAACCCTCCTAAGCTTACGTTTTTTTTATTCTGGGATTTGATCTCTGCATACTGTTCGCTCCTCCTCCTGAGATTACGCTTTCGATCTCTACATGTTGTTTAACATCTTCTGCTAACCGATATACTGTTGACATCAATGACAATCTCATCTCTGGTGAATCACAATGATAATTTATTATAACAACAAATAATCACATTGACTGTTGACATCAATGACAATATGCCCAACAATACCCCCCTTTGTCATTGAGGGAAACACACTAACTTCATATACAAAACTCCCCCTGTGATGATTCTTTCCTCTTATGAATTTTTCCTTTTATGAAGTTTCTCTCCCCCTTTGACATCAATGGCAAAGGGTTTTTCCTCCTATGGTAAATCTCTGTATGTTACTGACTAGAATCTAAACTTGGGTAACACTTCTTACAATTATGTTCTTCCTTCCATAACTGAATGACTCCCCCTATCAATATTCTCTCTCTCTATTTCTGACTATTCTCCCCCTTTGTTTCTGAAAAGGTAGCTCTTCCTGACAAGGTTTCTTCCCCTGTTAATTTACTAACTTCTTATCTTAGATGATTGGCATTTTTGTGTTTCAAATGAGTAGTCTTCTTGATACCAATTTTTGTAGTGATCAAGTCTTTTCAAAACTTAATCTAATTACTTTCTTATTTACTAACCAAAATACTTCCCCTAAGTTTTTACTGACTGTTCTCCCCCATTGTTTATGGAAGGGTAGCTTTTTCCTAACATGGTCTCTCCTCTTATTGTCTCTGCAGGATGTCATGTACATCATTTTGTACATCAGAATGCTGCTTCTGTGGATGCTACTGTCCTACTGGAACATTGCGCAATTGTATCTCACATTATTCAAACAACTCTTGGATCTTCCCATTGATTCTCATCGATATCTAATTAGATGTATCCATCTTTATCCAAGATGCTTATTTATTGTACATTCCTCTAAAGTTGTCTGAGAAAGTTTATACTATGCTTGTCACATGAATGCAATTGTTTTTGCAGCAATTAACTTCACTCCTGTTCACTTGTTCATTCTTTGCTATCCACATCTGTGAGTGTCCTGGTTTCTTGAACTTTGTTCTCTGATCTTCTATTACTGAAACTTCATTTTTCTTCCATGTTCCATTTACTTCTTTTGTCGGATTGTATAAATCATTTCTCATTGACTATTTTCTTGAGTTCCAACAGTTATGGGCTTTGTGGCCATATCCACCACAACTGTAGCATCTCATAGTGTAACAATGTGCAACAATATGTCCAACATGATTGTAGTTCCAATATCTTATACCGTTGTTTAACCTACCAAATTGTTTTTTTTCATGATGCCTACAATCCAAGACTTTATGTCCATATTCATTACAAGAAAAACAATATCTATTAAAAACACTCTCATACCTTCTTTGATTCATCCATGAACTTGCTTTGAGGTGTATGACTAGATTCTGGATGTCTTCCTTGATCCGATCTTCTAAATTTTATAGTGTTGCTTTTATTTCTTGAACATGAAGAACCTGAGTCATACCTACTTTCACTTTTTACAAATGAAGGAGCTGTGTCAGACCTGTTTTCATCCTTTACAAATGAAGGACCTGTGTCAGACCTGTTTTCACCTTTTACAAATGAAGGACCTGCATCAGGTTTCTTAGGAGTACTGATTTCTTCCTTGTTGTATCCAAGGCCATATTTGTCATTTGGTGATCTCTTACTATCCAAGATCTCATCTAGGGTCATGGAGCTGTTCAAGAACTTGATTTGAGTTTTTGACTTCTCAACCTTCTCTCTAAGATTCACAACTTCTGCTTCCAGATTATGACATGATTCTTCCTTTTTGTTCAGTTGGTTCCTCACTACCTCCTCCCTTCTTATGGCTTCTTCAAGTTGGATTTTAAGATTGACATAGCTTTCACTTAGTTCTTTTAGATCTGAAAGGGTTTTGCTTGGTTCATCATCTTCCTTCTTTTCTTCTTTTTCTTGACTGATTTCATTTTTCAGTCTCTCGATCTCCTCTTCCTTTGCTTGACTGATTTCATTTTTCAGTCTCTCGATCTCCTCTTCCTTTTATTTTGTTAGATAAACAACTTTTGTTTTCAATCTTTTGATCTCTTCTTCTTTGTTTTCTAACTTAATCTTTTGCTCAGATAAGATTTCTTTATTGTCTTTGAGATTTTCTTTTATTTCCAGGAAATGCCTTTGAATTCTAAGCTCATCATCTTCCTTCTTATTTTATTTTACTTGACTAATTTATTTCTTCATCTTCTCAATATCCTCTTGTTTTTCTTCTAATTGATTATCCTGTTGTTATATTATCTTTTCATTGTCCTTGAGCATTTCCTTTATTTCCAAGATATGATTTTGACTCTTTTCAAGAAATTCTTTAGTGTAGTCATGAAGATATCTATATTCTGAATCATTATGGTCATATCAGTATTCACAGAGACTCCAATCAACCTTTTGTTTGGCCTTTGATAGTTCTTATTCTACTTCTTCCATGAGATAAATGCTAACATAACATTCTATTATTGTATCTGAGTCTTCTTCTTTATTTGTAGGGGAGGATTCAATATCATCATTATTGCAATCGAAATATTGTGGAGAGTGTTTACCTTTATTGATGGTTGATTCTTCATCTTCATCCTTGATAGGAATGCCTTCTGTGTCTTCACTTTTGATTTGATACATATTTTCTAACTTCATCCATAAGTCCTTGGTGGATGTGCATAGTCCTTTGCTTGCCTTGACTGTATCTGATAATCCGTTGAGAAGGATATTCAATGCCACTTCATTGTTTTTCCTTTCTTTTCTTTGGACTTTAATCTTGGATAGATTCTTTGAGATAGTTAAGCCCCAGGGATTTCTTACTACTGAATTCCAAACTTCAGATCCTTTTGACTTCAAATACTATTTCATATTTTCTCTCCATGAGGAATAATCTGCTCCATCGAATAAGGGAGCTTCAATTGCGGAGAGAGCCATCTGTCCACCCATTTCTTCAGGATCTACCTTCCAGTGGTTAAATTGTGCTGAAGGAACCTGCTCTGATACCAATTGTTGAACACACCGCCCACACTAAGAGGGGGGGGGGTGAATTAGTGTGTGGAATTTTCTAACTTTTATTCTTCTTACAAGTTAGCAGTTAAAACATATTTGAACATATTAAGAATAATCAAATCATAATCACAATGGACATAGAATATACTAGATGTTTGTATATAATTTATATGAATATATGTGAATATAATGATAAAGATTTTCCCAGCACCAACTAATTTTTTTCAACACCAACTTAAGTAAGGAGAACCAACTCCTCGGAGAGCACCAACTCTCAAGAAATACCCAACTTGCTACAAGACCCAACTATTTGATAGAGCACAATCTATCCAACTAGAGTTCAACCAACTCTAGTAGCAGTGGTTCATTAATGAATCAATTCTGTTTCATGATCAGAAGTATACAATCAACACTAGTCATTGCACTTCATCTTCTCTCTGAAATCCACGCCTTTTTCACTTTGTCTTTCCTCTGGTATTCCCGCCTTATTCAGTTCTTCTTCTCTCTAATATTCGCACGGACCTCAAGTCCGTATCCCCTTCAATTTCTCCACAAGCCACTCTTTCTCAATGAGCCTATATTTTCCACAAGCACATCTTCTTACCAAGCACTCCTCCAAGTGAACCAATCATGGTTGTATTTATACTTGTTTATGATCAAAAGTTGTTTTAAGTTATTGGGCCGACTTGTGCAACAAGTTATAACTAACTTTTTCATTTACAACAATTTTTGGGACCACCAGAGATCATCGTTCCGGGTCTTCAACTTTAAACCAGGCATCACCTTTTACTTTCATAAATCGATCACAAGCATGGATTGGTTTCCTTTGTTTATGTGATAATAGAAATCAACGCTTCCTTCAAACCATGTTCATATGATCATAGGCGTAGAACCATAGGCTTATCAATTTAAGCAACACATTCCATTCTACCCTTTTTAAAATCTCTTTACCATATGACCAATGTCATTAATCAAACATTAGGTGAGACGAGCACTTGAGCGCTTATCAATTCGACAGTCACGATTCAACCTCTCGATGATATTGACGATTGTCGGGACTTTGGGAATTTTCCCTTCGGGACTTTGAGACTTGCAACATGTCAAATCTCCCAGAGTGGATTTCACCGAATAGATCGGACGGTTGACGTTTACTTCATGGAACCAGATCAATAGTCAGATTCGATCCTTGGACCTATACTTCATTGCTTAATCCAATGGCCAGGACTTAATCAAGAAATGATATGGATAGCTACCATTTACTCCACAACTTCGTCTATTATAATTACACTATCCTTCCACTATGTTTTGATCAACGGTTGCGAGTATGCAACCAAACAATAGATCGACGGTCGAGATATCCTTCGGGTCTCCAGACTTCGGAGAATTTGAGTCTCAACCCCTTCTTTCCTCAGTACGTCAATCTTTCAGAGCAGACAAACCACTGAAGCGTGTCCTTATCGGATTAACAGTCGAGATCTCCTTCGGGTCTCCGGACTTTAGAGATTTCAAATCTCAACCCCTTCTTTCCTCCGGAGTGATCACCTGTTGAGTAAGTCATAAACGATGGAGACCGCTTTATGTTGGGTAATGCTTCCTCTTACACTATCCTTCCACTATAGTAGATCGACGAACGAGAATGCTCTCGAAGTGATCTTCAGATTAGACGTCTCGTGTCCACTTCGGGACTTCAGGACTTTGGGCAAGTGCTGGTGGTAAAACTCCCGAAGAAAAACTCTCGTAGTGATGTAACTTGCTTACATCACTTGATGACGTGTCACGAGCTGATTAGCTGCCACATGTCACTCAAATTCGTGATTCACATGTACTTGAAATACTGAATCAACTTGACACTTGTCATTGTTTGATTGCACCATGTGTCCTTGCTGACGTGGATCTCCTCATGTGGCACATGCTCATATCCTTGATCTAACGATCAAGATAGTATCGAAGGGCATCTCAAATCGACGACTAAGAGTGACTTTGGACCTTCTTCCTTCGAGACTTTGATACTTTTGACATTTCTTGGTTGTGAAACTCCCGAAGCAATTCTCCCGGAGTGACGTAACTTGCTTACGCCATTTGTTGACATGGCACGAGCTAATTTCCTCTTGACGCTTGTCATCATTTGATTATGCTATGTGTATTTGCTGACGTGGTTTGCTGACATGGTATCCCACATGTCTTTTGTTGACGTGGTCTGCCACATGTCCTTGTAGACGTGGTTTGTTGATGTGGTCTTTTGACATGGTCTTCCACGTGTCCTTATTGATGTGTTCTGCTGACCAACAACCCTAATCCAACGATCATCGTATGTCCTCCAAATCCGATGGTCCTTATTCATTTCAGATTTTCGGGATTCGGGTATTTCGAATCTCAAATTGAATTCTTGAAGTGAGATTTCTTCAGAGCATAACCTCCTCGCAACTTTAGATCTGAACTGAATGTTGTTCATTGATCAAGATCTTAGATCAACGACTTGATATTTCTGCGATGCAGATGTGATAGCTTATCCTGTCCTTCCACTTAGAATGATCCAACATCTAACGAAAATTTGCACAAATGAGATCTAAGATCTTATCTCGCTTATCCTATCCTTCCACTCAAAATTATCCGACTGTTGAAGAGAATCCGGGTTTGATCTGACTGATGATGGGTATTCGGTTAATCACATTCTCAATCGTTTTGCCCGGCTTATCCCCTCATTCCACTCAAAAGTGATCCAACGGTTGTGAATATTCTTGAAGCAGATCTGTGATCAAGGATGATTGTGGAACCAGTACTGGCGAGTGATTTAACTCATCACCCAAACTACGCAATTGGAAGTTGTGCGATGTTGGTGAGTCAACCACATTCGTCGATATTCGAAGATATAATATCGGATGGTCTTGAATAATTGTGGGATTGAAACTAGCGTGATATTTAATTCTCCTTTCGATTTCCGCAATTCATCCCTGCTGTTGATCTGGCGATTGTGCATCCGACGGTCACAATTAAATATGGATTAATCTGATCACTTGTTGGATCAACCACATTCGTCGATATCCAAGTCTATGAGATCTAATGATCTAGACCAATTGTGGGATTAGAACTAGCGGGTTGTTTAATTCTTCTTTCTCTCCTCGCAATTCATCCTTATCGTTGATCTGGCTTGCAGATTTGACGGTCACGATCCTCCAATGGGCCTCAATCCCACGATCACTCATATGACCGATGTCTATAATATGAGACAATCAACATGATCAATCTCTTGATCAGATGACTGTTGAGGCTTCTTCACTCTGATTGGACGGTTGTTGAGGCTCTTCACCCTGAGCTTACGCTTTTCCTTTCGATCTTTAATCTCTGCATTTTCTAACCCTCCTGAGATTTTATCATACGAGCATTGTTGATCCTATCATGATCAACAATAATCACGAATTGCTTCAACCTATCTCTGCATTTGCTAACCCTCCCGATCTTACATTTTTTATTCCGAGCTTTGATCTCTGCATACTGTTCGCTCCTCCTCTTGAGCTTACGCTTTCGATCTCTTCGTGTTTTTTAACATCTTCTGCTAACTGCTATACTGTTGACATCAATGACAATATCATCTCTGGTGAATCATAATGATAATTTATTATAGCAAAAAATCATCACATCGACTGTTGACATAATTGAAAATATGCCCAACACTTTCATGAAGTCATCCTGATTCTATGGAGGGATTTCCTTCTCCACCACACAACCGCCCATAGTAATACCAAGATAATTCAAAGGGAGGGTAGTGCAGGTTGGTGTTGTCATCTCCTTGATGTCCTCCCCCAAATTTGGCCGAATCTCCTCCTCCACTATACAGTTTCCATAATTTAGCTTAGGGTAGGGCAATTAAGGCATAGACTGGTCATTATCGTGCCAGTTTTGGTTGGAGTAAGGATGGATGACAAAGCTGCTACCATGATTGGGAGGTAGAGAGGGTGAGCCTGTGCGTTGATGCCGGCCTACCAAAATGTAGTAGACCGACCTACTCTTGGGCTTGCCTCTCTCACGAGGCATGGCATGGACACAACTGGGGGAGGAATTGAGGAACAAGTTAGATGCGGGGGAAGGAAAATTAACAGAGGGAAGGAAATGTGCAGGTGGAGAATGAAGGGCTAAGTGCAAACACAGGAGAAAATAATCGCACCAAGTGCTTACTTGTAGGATGAAAAGAGAAATGACAAGGAGGCGCGCCATGAAAGATTAGGTGATGTTTCCCTGCTGCATCATACCAACTCCAGAAGGCCAAGACTGGTGCAGACTGTGTGCCATTAAACTCCCCTGACTGTCGCAACACACTAATTCCTTCTAGGTTTGAATGCTAGGCATAGTGGAATGACAGAGGGGAGGATGGCGACGAGGGGATTTAACTGCACTCATCGCCAGAGTGCCATGTATCAAGGGTTAGATAGGTTTCACCCCATCCGAGGGTTTTTAATTTAGGTTTTGAAAATATTTTTTTTCTTCATTAAAAAAAATTTGTGAAGATTTTCTCCCTTCTCTTTATTTATTTTTTAATGTAAAAAAATAAAAATTAGTAAATAAATTTTCAAGTGACCAATTATCATCCAATTTTGGTTTTTTTATTTTCATAGGGATTTGTTGTCAAGGCCAAAATTTCAATTAGGTCATAATTAGCTACAATTTTAATGTTTAGAAAAAATATTTTGCTTTAGGTACCGTCACTTTTTTAATTTAGGTGTTGATTTTAAGGTTTTTCTGATAAACTGTTTCATTTTTTAAGGGCATGCTTGAAAAAAGTTGTAATTTTGACCAGGTTAGAAAAATGGTGATACCAATAGCACCACTTTTTGATTTGGGGGTTGATTTTAAGGTTTTTCTGAGCAACTTTTGATATTTTAAGCCCATGCTTGAAAAAAGTTGTAATTTTGACCTGGTTACAAAAAATTGTGCTACCAGTAGCACAAATTTTTGATTTGGGGGTTGATTCTCATATTTTTTATGCAAAAATATGGGTTTTAAGGGCTAGAGTTCTCGTTTTGAGGTTACATTTATCGTTAAGTCGGTAACTGTGTTTCATGGGAAAAAAACTAGCTTTACCTAATTTCATGGTTCCAAGTTATTGAGTAAAGGTACTTTATACAAATAATTAATTAAAAAAAAACATATTATATCTTTATCTAATCTCATGGTTTTAAGTTATTGAGTATAGATACTTTCTATAATTAAGTATAAAAAACACTGTAAATTTTGTCGAATTTTTTTAAAACATTCATTTTAGTAACAAAAAAAATAAAATAGTAATAATAAAATAATTATCATTATGATGATGACAATGATGATTAATGTTCATTGACATGAATCGGTCTATCAAACCTTTTAAAGAAAGGTAATAGATTACTTATATTCCCTTAGAATCTTATTTGTGTGATAAAAAAACATCGAGAGGAATGTTCCAAGATCACCATAGTTTTGTTGACTTAGGAGGTCAATATTGTGACAACCATTTTGAAATTGGAATCTAATTTGGGTATACACATGGCACTTTAGGAGAAATTAGTTTTCATCTTCAACCCTCTTAGTGTTACAAAGATGACAGATTCTTGCGTCCCACAGTGTTTTGGGAATTGTCCAATGCCCAGTTTTGCTATGTAGCTTGTATCTTGGGAATGTTGTTTTTCTTCTTTGCGCTAGCTATAATTGAGAGACACTTTTGATCTTCTAGATTAGGGTTGACCACCTCCTCATAGTATCTTAGCTTCATTTTATATTCTAATTTTTTATTGCACCACAATTTATATTAAAATTTAGATGTAATAATATTTTTAATATTACCAGTATTTTACAAAGTGACATCTTCTTGTATTCCCTAAAGATTTAGCCAAGACTTGGTGTCTTGATGCCATCTTTTCTTGAGCCACTGGTGGTTTTAGATGGAATTTGAAGAAATTTTTGGGAGCCTCTTTTCATCCATGTTGTTTATCTTGTTCTTGTACATTAAGTACCTAATCATGGCCATGGACTCAATAGGGGAAATTATTTCTTCAATGAGGAGGATAAGATAGGGTGTATTGCCTTTAATCTTAAGATTATAAGTTATAAAATTCTTTTGTATTTGATCTATCTTTCTCCAAGATTCTCTAGAGATACTGCATCCCCAAACTTCATATCTTTATAAGATAACTAGGGTGATGAGAGTATCAAAGAGGATTTTTTTTCTTATCCCACAACCACATGTTTACTAATATACACTTGTTTTCAAGTCCATAATAAGCTTTTCACCTTCCATTTATCCTTTCTCAACACTGTAATTCCAATTGAGCTTGTGATGAATATTGATTCCAAGATATTTGTATGAAGGCACTTTCTCCATGTTATTGTTGTAATATACAAAAGTGTCATAAGTGATCTTTTGGGATTTGATTATCATAATCTTCGCTTTGTCAATGTTCATAGTCATACCCATACTAGAGAGGAAATCCTCAAGGATTATCAGATGCTTACCGAGGTTCTAGGGATTCATTTCCATACAAACAATATCATCAACATAAAGAAGAAGGATTATGACTATACCAGTGAGAGTTGGGCCAGTACAACCAACATCTTCCAACCAATGTTCTAACTTATCAATGCATATGCCAAAGAGGGCAAGGGATAGGGGACAACCTTTATTGACTCCAACATTTCCATTGTCCATTTGAGATGAATTTTTTTTTATCGGGCTTTAATAAATCCCATTAGTTATTATGTTTTATTATGTTGTTTCTAAGGTCTAATAATTTGGAAATAAAATTAGTGAGCTCACTTTGGTTTTCATGGATTAACACATTCTAAATATCTACGATATTAAAAATGTTTTGAAAATGATATTTCATATATATGTAGGTTGTGCATTTCAAAAAGGATGTTTCAAATCTCTTACCTCATTAGGATTTCAAATTTTACAATTTCTTTCTCTTCATGGTGTTTTGGACCTTCTAGTCATCATGTGAGTTTGTTCTTATTTTTTTAATAGTTATTTTTTCCAAGAAAAAAAAAGTTTTTTTCATTCAAGGAGAATTGAAAATACATTCCACACGGTGCATGATGCATAGTTGTCAAAGTTTGTGCTAATGTCAATACATATCACTAAACATCATATAGTTCTACCCACTATTCATCATAAAGTTATTCTTAATATTGACATGTCTAAAGGACTTACATTACATTTAATCAAAACACCTATCAAGTAACCAAATCAAAGCCTGTCAAAAAATTACTTTGAAACCACCCACATAAAAAATTAAAGCTCAAAAACATTAGTGGACTTGGAGAAGACTAAAATCCCCTCTTGATATTCATATTCATTGATATGATTTTCCATTAATTGTAAACCATCTTTAGAGAGGGTATCAACCTGAAAATTGAGCTCCCTGTAGACATGCTTGAAATATACCTCCTAAAACTTCCTTGAAATATCCTTCAAATGATTAGCCAATGGGGATAAACCAATACTATGGACTTGAAGTTGTTCCTGCATACAATTTATAGTGTGACATGAATCCCCAAATATTTGAAGCCTACAAATCCCTTTGTTAAGTGAAGATTTCACAAAGAAAAGTAAAGCGTTGAATTCCCCAACATTATTTGTTCCTTTTCCCAGATTATCCTTTGCAATGAATAATTGAGAATCTGATAGAAATAAAACAAAACCCAAACTGGATGTCTTCCTTGGCCCCTGACATACCCCATTGAAAAAATCCAAGCATAAGACTTATCCACCGAAAGTGCTCCCATAATCCCCTGCTCCTTTATACTCTCATTAGGTTTCTAAAATGATAACAGGGCCAATGCCTGGGAAGAGATTTGAAAATATGGGATTGGTTAATATTCAAATAAACTAGAGTTGTGAGACACCCTTATTCCCCAAGTGACTAAGAAGGGAACTTCCCTAAAAGGATTCAACTCTCTTCTTATAAACCACTCTCGGAAATTCATATCCACAATCTCTTTATGCCATAAATCATGGCAACCCAATGAAGTTTCCAAATACCTCTAGAACTGCATAGAGAACGAACAAGACAAGAACATATGAGTGGTAGCTTCCTCATTTTCTTTACACAATGAACACCTTTTATGGTAAATATTTTTCCTCTTTTGAATCATTTTCAAAGTTAATACTCTATTATTCAGAATCAACCACATGAACAATATACTCTTAGGTGAAGCCTTAAATTTCCACAATTTTGACCACCACCATCCGATCTTAGTAGGGTTGAGGGATTGCAATGATATATAGTTGATATTTGCAGTGTAATCATTGGGATCATTGACCATACTAAATCGTTGGGATCCCCACTCAAACTTACATGGAATATTCTAAGTTTAATAAGAAAGGAATCCCATCCTAACTCATCTCATCATTCATCTCTAATTCTTGAACTGAAAACCAACCTTGGGACCATAAGGTAGTTTCAATTGGATTGCTAAAAATATTTAGTGTGCACCTCCCCAAGTCCTACAAATTTAAGACTGTATTTTTAGCAAGGATGACCTCCTCCCCACATCCCATGATTTCATCAGTCCCTACCCTCACCTATGCCCCATTTCTAACCCTCCATGCCAAGTACTTAACAATCACATAGAAGGACAATGTGATGGATTTTCATTGATTTTGACCCATTCTAGATACTTTTCCTCTCCATTCTTACCTAGTTCAAGAGTGTATTTGGTGCAATGTATTTCTTTATGATGATCCTTCTCCAAACACTATCTTTTGTAAGTAAATTCCATATGGACTTTGCAACTAAGGATCAACAAAACGAGTGAATATATTTGAGCCCTCAACCCCCCTTAAGATTCAGGAGTAGCTATCAACTTCGATATGGCCAAGTGAGATCCATTATATTCACTGCTTCCTTTTCATAGAAATTTAAAACAACATGTCCAGATCCTTTCCAAAACCCCCTTCGAGATGTGGGCTAAAGTGTGTTAGAAGACTTAAATTGCCTCTAATACATAGTTTACAAGAACTAAACTCCCCCCCTTGGAGAGTCACCTATTGCACCAGAAATAAATGTGATTTTTGATCCTTTTTGAAATCCATTCCCAATCAACTTTACCATAATTGTTTGGTTTTAGAGTGAAACCAAGGTATTTTACCCTTTCATTAATATCAATATGTTGGAAAGGAAAGATTGTTTACATCCTAGTATTCTGAGTGTCATCTAAGATATATGTGAACAAAGTAGATTTATTCTCATTAATATCCATACTAGTAGAAAAAAAATAGAGTTGTAAAATATCCTTAAACACCTAGCCTTCACCATCATTACTGAAAATGGAAATAAGTACATCATCAACAAAAAATAGATGTGTTAATGATTCACTCCTCCCCACCTTAATGCCTGAAAGTTACCTTTGTATATTAGCCTCCTTAATCAACCTACTAAGTCCTTATACCACCAATAGGAAGAGATATGGAGACAGAGGGTATCCCTTCCTGATCCCTTTGGAAGGATTAAAGAAAGAAGATGCAAACCCATTTATCAACACAACAAAGAGAGTAAAAGACACACCCCATAGTCCATTTTACTAAAGGAAGATAAAACCCTAAATGAATCAACATAAGTCAAATATACAACCAAGAGACCTTGTCATAAGATTTGGACAGGTCCAACTTGATAAACACAATAGGAGACTAAGAGATATTGATAGTGTGGAGATGCTCCTAAGTAGAGCCCATGGCTTCATGAATCTTGCACCTCTCAAGAAACCCAAACTGCTCATGGGAGATAAACCTAGAGAGAATGGGCTTAAGTCTAATAACAATGATCTTAAAAATAATTTTGTACACACAATTACATAATGATATTGACCTAAAACCATCAAATCTCTCCAGATGATCATACTTAGGGATAAGGGCTATAAATGTGGAGTTGATGCTCCTAGGAACTTTCCCTGATATTCTAACCTCTTCAACTACCCTTAATAAATCTTCCCTAATCAACTTGAATAAGTCCAGATAAAATTCAACAGTCCACTCATTTGGGCCATGAATTTTATCCTATTGAAAAATATTTAAAACAACGATCAATTTCTCCCTGGAGATTGCCTTGTGCATATTTTCATTATCCTCCTCCTCCACCATCCTAGGAAAATATGCAATTACTCTAATAATTTCTCCCATCTTTTCCCTCTTAGGTTCCTTAAATATATTGCTAAATTATTGCACCCTTAGCTATGCCAACTCTTGAAACCCTTGAACCTTATCTCCTTCTTGATTAAAAATTCCCAAATGGTGTTATGAATTTTCCCAAACCTGTCATAATTATGGAAAAAATGGTATTTTGGCCCCCCTGGTTAAGCCAAATTGCCCTACTTTTTAATTGCTATTCAGACTAGTCAATTATATGACTAGAATCATGTATATATTTCTTCAATAATGAAACATGGGAAAAATGTTGTGCTTTCACCGTGGGAGGAAGTGCTAGTCTATATTATACAGGTCCCACTCTGTCCAAAATTTCAAAGGATCTGCGTAACTGAGGTGAAAACTTGGCACAAGTTCTTGTTATTGCTCAGTTTGTAGGAAAGGTTTAGGTAGCTTGAAGTCAAGGCTCAAACTGGCGTAACAGGAGCTTCCCCACCCACTGTCACCTCGATGGGGAGCTCTTTCTATTCAGGGTGGCTAATCCCAAGGGAGACGTCCCTAGTAATCT
>ML784506.1:916014-980281 GCA_009831015.1 Picea engelmannii
TTTTTACCGGAAACCCTCAACCGGGAAAACCTTTCTTATTTTCATTATCTCGAATTTCACCATTCACCATACAATATATACAATGTTTTTAGGTATTCCGTAGATACCAAAACCCTAATCCCTTAATCCAGGATTAATTTACATATCAGCTAAAAATAACAAAATCCGCTAAAAATAGCAAAAACCGCCCAATTTGTTTTTTTACATATCTAGTTTGTACGGATCGTCAGACACAGTTGTCGTATCTGACGCACCCACACACACACACATGCAAAGAATATAACACATACCCAACAACTTGCATGCTGATTTGTTTATGTTAGGTATAACTTAATTTATGTTTTTGTTTGATTTCAAGTATGGTTGATTTGAACGAGACTTTGTGAGTTGAGTCCTTGTAAGGGGACTGAAGTTTCCAACGAATCTTAGGAATTAGATAACATATTTTAGTGTGTGTAAGAGATTCTGTGAGTTGCGTCCTTGTAAGGGGATTAGAATCTCAGGCAGACATAAGCACTATGTTTTTAGTAGGTAGATTTGTTTAAATTGCAGAGGTGTTTAAGTGAGAAGGAGCCAAAGTACAATCTCTTGTAAAAGAGTATTGGCTCCTGCTACATCAAACCCTCGTGAGAAGGAACCAAAGTACAATATCTTGTAAAAGAGTATTGGCTCCTGCTACATCAAACCCTCGTGAGAAGGAACCAAAGTACAATCTCTTGTAAAAGAGTATTGGCTCCTGCTACATCAAACCCTCCTTTAGGTAGTTGAATCTTACTAGATCTATATAGCACTTCTAAGTTTACCTTCCCGGGTTGACATTAAATGAACTCTGATTGACATCATCAATTAGAACTAAACAGAGGTCGGCCCATGGGTTTACCCATGCTTAGGCCTATATTGTAATGAATAAATAGAAGTCTAGGCGATGTAAGAAGTAGTGACTAGTTAGTGTGAGCCATTGTTGCTAAGTGCAAAAGTAGATATGTGTGATTTGGCTTTGTGCGTATTATGTGAGACTTGCAAGGCTAAGTGGAAGCGACTATAAAATACTGTGTATGGCTCTGTGCCTAGATCTACTCGGGGAAGGAGGATTTGGCGAGGTGCACAGATATCCTATCCTCTGCGGAGTTGGTTTGGAGGCTTTGTGCATGTAATAAGATTGAAAGAAGCTAATAAAGAAGATAGAGTTGGTGGATGTAGCCCTAGGGAGAGGGTGAACCACGTATATCCTGTGTTATGAATGCTTTGTGTTTTATGATTGCTCTCTTGTTTATGTGATTCAATGCTTAGTGCACTGTTAAATAATAGATGAATTTGATATGATTGCTTAGTGCTAAATAATGTGAATGAATGCTAGATCTGATCTCTGTTGGTATGCTTAGTGCTTGAATCCATTGGATCTGTGTGAATGTTGCGCTGATCGGTTGTTAGGGTTTAGCTACGCTATGAAGTAAGGCTGAATATTAATGAACTGTAATTACTAAGTTCCCTATTAAGATGTTACAATCATAGATCTGTTTCCCATCTAAGGTTGCAGACATCTGAGTCCTGCAACCACCCCTGCCTCTACCTCGGGTGAGATTTCATTTTCTTTGTAGGTGTTTTCGAAAGGGCTAGTAGTTAGGGTTTTGTTGGTGCGCTATTGTAGCGTTGAACCTTGGGTCTACCCCCGTGTCAACAAATGGTTATGTTGTCGGGACCTGAAACTGTGATTGTTGGGAACTGAGGAAGAAGAAGATTTGTGCGAAAAGATGACCTGAAACTGTGATTGTTGGGAACTAAGGAAGAAGAAGCTCTGTGCGAAAAGTTGACCTGAAACTATGATTGTTGGGAACTGAGGAAGAAGAATCTCTTTGCGAAGAGCCGGACTGAAACTGTGAAAGCTCTGTGCGTAGATCTGTTGCCCTGGTGCGCAATACCCTACTTGGATTTTGAAACTCTGTGCTAAGAAGAGAATTCCAATATGAAGAAAAGAGGTAAGATCTTGAAGCTTTGTGCTCTGAGAAAGGTAAGAATAGTGAGAAATTTTGATTGAAAAGGTAAGATAAGTAGAAATTATTTTTTCAAAAATATGGATCTAGGTATGTTTGATAAATTTTGTCCTAGCCTGAAAACTAGGGCACATATAGAAGAAAGAAGATTTTATATGAATAGATATGATAAGAATAGTGAAGGATATGTTATTCCTATGCATAGAAAGAATGTTTGGACTAACAAATGGATGCAAGATCCTAGAATTTTTTTTTTTCATGTTAGCTACCATGATCCTAGTGTGTAGTACATGAAAGGATGGGGATCATTTAAGAGAAAGAGAGGATTAACTCTTTGTTACAGTTGCAGAAGACCGAGACATCTTGCTAAGGAATGCCTTGGTAGAAGACCCAATTGTCTTTGTTGTAAATCTATGGATCATGAAGTTTTGGATTTCCCTAGAATGATTGCTAAGGTTGGAAGAATGAATATGAGACAAGAAAACCCTGAGGAAGGTCCAGAAACTAAGATCTTGGAAGAACCCCAGAAAGAATCAGAAACTGTACTATTGCAAATGAAAGAAACCCTGAATGATCACAGAAACATCAACTTACCATATATCTTCAAAGAAAAAGAATGCATAGAAACAAGAATAAGAGACTTTGACATTGACTGCATTTTGGATGAGGAAACACAGGTGAATATCATGACAGAAAGAACTAGGGAAATTTTAGGAAAGCCTGCTATGATTCCTTCATTGGGAGGAATATGATTATTTAGAGGAAAGCTGATAACCCTATGTGGAAGACTTACCCAGATATCTATGAGTGCTCATGGAACCTCGACATAAGAAGATTTTGAGGTTGTTAAATTTATTGAGAACAATGCCCCATTTTCTATGTTACTAGGAAAATCTTGGATCAAAAAGGATCAAGCCAAAAGAAAAGAAGAGGAAGTCTTAGAGTAGAAGAAGCAATAATTAAAAGATTTTATGACTAGGAGGATCACACATTTGATTGAAGAACAAGAGTCGAAGTTATGCAGCACCAGAAACTTGGATGTCGAAGTTGAAAGGACACATAAGGACTTGATACACCTATATGTACAAGAGAGTAGAACACCTACACTAGATAGAGAAGAAGTATTTCCCTTGAACCCTAGTAAAGACCATCAACAATGCGAAGTTACTATGTCTAGAGAAGATCATAATCATAATAGAAAGAGGAATATCGAGACGAAGATCACCGGGAAGAAGGCTAGAAATCTTAATAAGAAGAAAGAAAATATAGAAAAGTTACAAAAAGTTATAGAAGGAACTGTGCAGAAGAAAGGATTCCAGAATCTAAACTTCGCTAAGATACCAGTACAACACAGCATGACACTTCGCCATGATGAAACAATGTGACCATTGGAGACATTATAATTGTTATCCCGACAACCCGAATGGTTAGAACAACAGTTATGGCTAGAAATCTTGCCATCAGACCGTTGGGACCACGCTGTAATGAAGACAACTTCATTAGTGAAGGCTTCTCGCTCGTTGGAAAGATCCATTACCTAGTTGTCTACTTATTCCATTGAGCCTTGAACCAAGAAAACTTTTTCCACCCGTGATTATGTGATCTCATAGATTATTTGATTTCACGCAGTGATTATCGAGCTATCTCCATCCATCCTGTTGCATTGAGTAGTTTCTCTCCAATCCGAGATAGTCAGCCACGAGCGTGTATGTCCGAAGAACTTAGCGCAGTCGAAGAGTCTGTGAAGGAGATACTCATCAACCTCATGACTGAAAAGGTAATGTCTGTGGGCGTACAAGCTTCATCAATGAGAGTAGTGCAAGCCCCCCCGTCGACTGCTCGTAGATCCAGACCATCCCGATCTGTGACTGAGAAAAGAACCAAGCATAGAGATGACTTGGAGAATGCGAAGTTATTACCGTCCATCCAACCTGAGTACATATTTCCCATGACCGGTGTAGTGAGTCGCGACAGTGTCCCGAGGGACTTCGACTACACTGTCATCACTGCGTATCTCCTGAAGGGGATATGCGCAGTCAAACCACAACTAGAGAGGATTCCAACCTTGAAGATTAGTGACTATAACCTAGGAGGCCATAAGATCTATGGCATGCTTGCACCTCACAAATATATAACCAAGACGAAGGGAAAGAAGACAAAAATCATCCCTCAATAGTGGACCATGAACCTTGCGCAGTCCACCCTATTGAATGTAATGAAGATTCCACATTTTGGAAGGCACCAAGAGGTTAACGCTTGTGTTAATCTCCTACTATCATGCTTCCATGGTGGATATCTATGGTTGGAAAGATGTATCACTATTGATTTGACGCTGATCCATAGGATCACTGGATTGAGCATGCAGGGACTAGACCCACAAGACTTCTACCCAGGAAAAGATGCAGACCGCACCTTGGCACAGATGATTAAAGAAACATACGACGATGTTGAGAAGGCGACGCGAGGCTACAAGGTAGCCTCCATCTAGAATGGCGCAGTGTGCCTAGCATGTCAATTAATTGCAGGAAAGATAATAAGAAAGAACAAACCCACGTAGGTTACGGGGTTTGTCGTTGACCTCGCTAGGAAATGCGTGGACAGCCTACAGATGAACTGGGCAAAGTACCTAGTTAACCAGCTCAAACTAGATTTCCGCGAAGCTCAAGATCAGGGCTATGAGTTTCACTTCATCTGGCTCCTGATCCTCTTCACGTTTACTGCTTGGGAGATTCCAGAAGGTGTGAACTTCCCTGAGATCGAGCCATTCGATTTTCTCACCGTGAATTTCACCACGCTCTGGTATTCGAGCGATATGGGAAAGCAGTGGCAGCCAAACGCAGTATTTCATACCTACTACCTGCAGCTTAGGAGGGCTATTGAGTCCTTCCCTCGTATGACGCCGAACACCTTGGATAGGTTCAGGCCTCTTATGAAGTTCCTCACAGATAGGCGTTTTATTTATATTACTGCGTGTGCCGATGAAATCAAAGAAGAACTTCAGTAGTACTACAATCTCACTACAGAGGACCTGGAAGAAATCATTAAAGACTGGCCTATAGAACTCCTTATCCCTGCTGACCCCACAGAGCTGTCTGACCTAGACCTCATTGGAAACCCGATGGTTACCCATGAAGAGTATGATTCCCCGAGCAGCAGCAGGAAGAAAAATAAGTAAGATGTACAGGAAGTACACAACACATCATAAGAGACCGCATCTGAGTCACCTAGCGGGAGGTGATGCCGAAGTGAACAAAGAGGAAAAAGAAAAAGAAGAAGATAAGAAAGGCAAAGTAACACTACCACAAAACCTCCCTGATGACACCAATCCATCTAATAAAAGGAAGGTCTCCCCCACAAAACCTTCATCGTGGAAGAAGTTGATCTAGATTATTTTCGGCACGAAATGAGAGCGGAGATATAATAAAGAAGTGCACAAAGATATTGTATATATTTAATAATATAACAGAAATGTATCAGAGATGCAACCATAAACACAGATATACAATAATACATGATTTCTATTAATCAGAGAAATGTACAGAGACTGTAAAAATACAGAGTGAAAGACTCGCTAGAGTGGTGGCAGCTTATCTCTGAGAAGAGATGTGACGGCTACTTGCATTCGCAAGAAGATGATTACAATGAGGCTATGAAGGCATTTTTACAATAAACGGGAATGCCAAAAGTCCTAGACATCCAAAAACCTAACCCTAGGAGATGAAGCGCCAAAAGTCATGTGGGCCCCGTTTGGGTAAGTGAGTACATCAACTTCCCGAGGTCGTAACTTTTGCCTACGATCTTCGTTTTAGGCGTGTGATAGCTCATTGGAAAGGTATCATCGAGGAGATTCATTTTGGGGGCTCAATCACGCCTTTGGCTATATTTGAGAACCTCGATCTCTAAAAACCTTCATTTGGGCCCTCAAAATGGCCCCGGAAGTTAAAACCTGCTAAAAATAGTAAATTGCCAAAATTGCCAGAAAGTTGTTTTGAGCCATTTGGAAACGGTGGGTGGCCACCGATATCCACCTAGATAAGAAGTCCAAATCAAATAAACCAAATATTCATAATGTACTCATGGTCGACGACTTCGAATTCATTATTTCAGCTGTAGGATATTCCTCAGAAGAGATTTTGCAAAGAAACAAATAAAAACAAGAATCCATGTATGATAGAATTGAAGCAGAACTAAGAGGTGTACAACAAGCCCTTTATTCGAGCCTCGCAATTTCCACTACACCCCCACCCTCAGAAGAACCAGAGTTGGGAGATGAGCTTGCTCAACTCCGCAGACTGGCTGATGTGACTGAAGTCCTCTTTCATCGAGCACAAGCTGAGAAAGAACATGCAACATAGGCCCTGAAACAAGCACAGAAGGAATTTATAGAGCAATGCAGGATTGCACAATAGGAGAAGGATGCTCTTAAAGAGAAGTTTGAAGAAGAGAGAGCGCAGATCCAACAGGAGAAAGAAAAGCTGTTTGCAGATCAGGTCAGATTAAAAGAAGCAGTCAATAGATCACTTCGCTTTGTGACGGGCTTGGAGCAGTAGGAGGAAGAACCAATAGAACACCAAGTAGCACAGCTTGCAGAAACCATCCAGCAGCTTCAACAGAGAATCACAGATCTAGAGCTAAGAACAGTTCCCAGTACTCCATAGGATGTGCGAGATCAAAGAGAGGCGATTGCTCGAGGAATAGTTGAAAGACTCAAGGGCCTTGCCATGGAATGTAAAAAAATGAGTGATTCCAGTGCCCAAACCTATGAGCGACTCGCTGAAGATCCTAAATTGAAGGCACTGGAGTCACAACTCTAAGAAGAGAAGCAGCAAGACGAAACAGTATAGGCGCAGTTGAAGCCCCTGTTAGCCATCGAGAGGATGAAGCGATCCCAAGAACAACGCACTACCCAACAATAGTTCCACACCATTCAGAGCAGAGTCATGGAAGTAACTCAGAGGCTCCAACCAATACAGGACAAGGCTTACAAACTATTCACAGAGATCGAAGGCCGAGGATCAGAACTGGAGCAAGTCGTCACTGCAGCTGAACAACGCTTAGAGGGACCTGTCAACGAAGTAGTAATACAAGAGTTTGCTTAGCAGGAAGTCGTGGCACAACAACAGGTCGAAGTCGCTCAAGCTAAGCTCGAGGCTTTTGAGGTAGAGCTACCTAGATTGGAGTGACTCAGGACGAGTCACAGGTAAGTGTTGGGGGTCTGTTGGCCCTTGACCAAGCTTTGAGGACCCTTGGTCATTTTTTACCATTTTGGGACTTCGACAGGCTGTCGAAGGTGGAGCGCAAGTTGAAGCGGAGATCACAGGATCTCGACCCCTTTTTACGGATTTTTAGGTTTTGGGATTATGTAATGGGTATGGGGATGTTGGCCCATGGGTTTACCCATGCTTAGGCCTATATTGTAATGAATAAATAGAAGTTTAGGCAATGTAGGAAGTAGTGACTAGTCAGTGTGAGCCATTGTTGCTAAGTGCAAAAGTAGATCTGTGTGGTTTGGATTTGTGCGCACTGTGTGAGACTTGCAAGGCTAAGTGTAAGCGATTGTAAAAGACTGTGTACGGATATGTGCCTATATCTACTCGGGGAAGGAGGATATGGCGAGGTGCGTAGATCTCCTGTCCTCAACGGAGTTGATTTGGAGGCTTTGTGCATGTAAGAAGATTGAAAGGAGCTAATAAAGAAGACAAAGAGTTGGTGGACTTAGCCCTAGAGAGAGGGTGAACCACGTATATCCTATGTTACGAATGCTTTGTGATTTATGATTGCTCTCTTGTTTATTTGATTCAATGCTTAGTGCGTTGTTAAATAATAGATGAATCTGATATGATGGCTTAGTGTTGAATAATGTGAACGAATGATAGATCTGATCTCTGTTGGTATGCTTAGTGCTTGAATCCATTGGATCTGTGTGAATGTTGCGTTGATCTATTGTTAGAGTTTAGCTGTGCTATGAACTACGGATGGATATTAATGAACTGTAATTACTAAGTTCTCTATTAAGGTGTTACAATCATAGATCTGTGTCCCAGCTAAGGTTGCAAACATTTGAGTCTTGCAACCACCCATGCCTCTACCTTGGGTGAGATTTCATCTGCTTCATAGGTGTTGCCAAAAGGGCCGGTAGTTAGGATTTTATTGGTGCGTTGTTGTAGCGTTGAACCCTGGGTCTGCCCCTGTGCCAACAGTAGGGTAGGGTGCCCTCCCCTTTAAAAGTTCTCTAGTAAAAGTTTCTCAACTTTTTCATGAGCCCAAGAAGGCCAAGTGTTTTTTCCTGCTCTGATACCACTATGTAACACAACCAACCCCTAAGTATCCTTTTTAGAGACTGGGCATTGAAATTTTTACTTTTTACTTTTGGAGAGACATTTTGGATAAGTTTCGGGATTTGCGCCAAAATTAAGTCAAAGAGTAAAAATAAGTTAGAATATGGAACAGAGTGCTCGACAGGAGCATAATTCAAGGAGTACAAAAGAATGATAGAAGGATGGGCGACAAAGAAACACACAAACAGAGGAAAACGATTATAAACTGTTGGGTTTTGGGGGACATTTTATCTACTTTTGTAATGAGATTAGCCCTATTTTTATGTATAAATATGTAAAGAGGTTTTTGGGTAAAGGTGTGTTTGGGTGTGTTTGTGTGTGTAAGTTGTTTTTGAGTAATTCGACATATAAGAATTTCCTAGTGCTTTTTGGGTCAGGGAGTTGAGTGAAGGAAGAGGTCGAAGGTATGACTGAGGAGTGACCTTACACTATAGAAAAACAATTAGGTAGATTTGGGTGATGTTACTAATGCATATTTTTTAGTGTAGTGCACAATTGTAAGAAAACTATTAATAAATAATATAAGAAGCCAACCATTGTGGACGTAGCCCAAGTTGGGTGAACCACATAAATATGTGTGTTATGATGTGGTTGCATGTTGTGTTGTTTAATGTTATTGCATACTAATGATAATTCTTAACCGAGATGATGAATGTGATATATGATGTTATAATGTCGCATATAGAATATTTTTAATAATAAAGTAACTATTAAGTATCGAGGACTCCACACATGTGTGAATGGTAGAAAGGACATAAAGAATCACACACTTCCCATCATCACTACAACACCTTGGTTCTTGCAGCCCATCTAGATGCCTCAAGTGAGAATTCAATTTCTCCGCAGGTGATGCTGAAAGGGTTGGTGTCTAAGGGATTTTTTGGTATTTGAATTATTAACCCTAGGTCTTCCCCCTGCATACCAACAAATGGTTTCGTATTCGCGACCAGGAACTGTAATTGAGTGGAATGTTTTGGAGGACAAATAGGGAAGAAATTGAAGAATGTCTAGAGAAGAAGTAGCAAGACTTTTCCAGAGAAAAAAATAGAAACCCTAGTCTCAACAATGAACAATGGTTAAAAAGGTATGTTTTCACAGATCTGTATGAAATTTTCTTTGGTGAATTTCCAATTTTTGTGACTGAATGGTTAGAAATGCTAGTGGAAAACGTTGGGAGATACAAAGATGAAGCTCCAAGAAACTGGACTCCTGAAATGATAAGACAAATCAATACGATAAGTAATACAATTTATCGTGCAATAGATTTATGGTTGAGTAGTATACTGGGGGGTTATATTACAAAGTTTGCAGTAGATTGTACCAAGTCTTATAGTTTAGTAGAGAGGGAATTTTTCAAGGGTCCACGCGAAATTTATTTTAGCGCATTATCTACTTAGATAAATATGTTATTGTGTGATAATAATGTCATGAAGATGGAGTTTGACAACTAGGTGCCTTCGTGCACATAGGGGAACTATTGGATGATCATATGATGATCCTAAGAGTGGGAAGCATGAGTAAGGAGAAGATGGAATGAGGATGTCGAGAGAGGAAATTGACTCAGATGGAGAGGTTGGAGTATTGCATTGTGAGAAATGGTTTAGATATAGTAAGAAGGAGTATGTGGTTGGAAAAGGAGAGAAACACAAAGAATTTGAGGAAAGTGACCCTTGCACAATACTTCAGATCACACCGTATAGAGAAAGGAAAAGGAAAGAAAGAGAGCCTCAATATTGTCCAACAGAAGAAGGGACTCCATCTTAGATCTGAATATGCATCGAACCCATGACCCCATGTGCGTCATTAATAACTGAAGCATGAACTGAGAGTTGTTCAAGAGCAATTGTAATAAGTAGAGGAAGTCAGAGAAATAATCAGATCAACGGGAGCAACACTGAAAACCAGAGTCATTCAACATCACCAATGGTAAGTAGAACACATAGTGCAATGACAGGGATAGATCATACATTGAGAATGCCTGGGTTTCAGGGAACAAGGTCGGAGGACCCTAAGAAACACTTGTTTGTATGTGACACAATATGGATTGCAAAGAATGTCTTGGACATTGTGACAAAGATCGTACATTTGACCACGATTTTTAGAGGTTGTGCATTGCTATGGTGTATGAAGTTTCAGAGAACTACACTGGAAGGACAATCAATAACTTTGGCATATATCAAACAAGTGTTGTTAAAGGAATTTAGGAAGCTAAAATATGAATCTCAATATATTACAGAACTGGAGGAAATTAATCAAGTACATAATGAAACAATGTGGGACTATGGTTAGATATTTAAATATGTAATGGGTCGATTATCCTTTTAGATTCCTGATGAGTAACATCGAGAATGGTTTATAATAGGCCCAGTGCCACACATTCACTGTCCGTTAACACAACAAAAGGTCACATCGCAACTAGAAGTGTTGAAAATCGCGATGAAATTGGAAGCATATCCTGTAGGAGATGGTGCAGGTATGGCACGGGTACATTCATAGTTGGTTGCGCTGAGAATCCAATTATTATATATGACAAAGGAAAAGGAAAACTACGAACATGTCTGGTGTATAACATGTAAATCATAAGGCCATAGGAAGAAAGAGTGTCCAACCTTCACGCAGTATATGGCCACAGGAGCACCAAACCCATTGGAAGGAGGAGTGGGGTATTGTGAGATCTGTAATACCTGGGGGAATCATCTGATTTCTTGTCCCTTACTGCAGAAGTATCATAGCACCCCGAGAAATTTATTCTGCAATTTTTGCAAATCGATAGGACACGATGATAAAGACTGTGGCACATCCAACCTAATGAGAGAGAACGCTTTAGATGCATACATAATCCAAGAAGAAAATTTCACAAAAGAAGGAGGAATTCCATAATACAATACTCCAAGAGGATTTAATCAGGTTGGACGTGGAGGTTTCGGTAGAGGTCGAGGACATGGAGGATTTGGTCAAGGATGCAAATGACTGATAATTTGTTACAACTGCAATCAACCAGGAAATTTAGCAAGAGATTTCCCAAATCCTTTCACAAAGTGCACGTATTGCACAACCTTGGATCATGTGACATAAGACTATCCTCAACTGATAGCGAAGTGGAAGGTGAGAGGGAATTAGAACCAACATTAGACCCAACATTAGAATCAAAACTAGATCCTACAGATGATAGCTTCTAAAGAACGTGACGATCAACCAAGAGTAGCAGTTGTTACGTGTAGTGGAACAAGAACAATACCTGATGCGAAGAAGAAAGGAAAGGGAGTGGAACAATGGATAAGGAAAGAAGTTGAGCCAATGCCAAAATTCAATCCACAGAAAGAAAAAGAAACTTATTATAAAGCAAGGAAGCAAATTCTAGAGCCAGACTGGATAACCTCAACATAAAAAACACCACTAGTATACAATATGTTGTCGGTTTATGATCACACTATTCCAGAAAGGCCAGTCGAGAAGGTAAATACTTTGAAAAAATATCTGAAAAGATGTTTAGAATTGATGTAGGATGAGACAACACTAAATGCACTGTGTGGGATGATTGATTAGTGTACATAAGACAAAGAAGTACCTGCAACGCATAAAACAGTGAATCAAGTCTTAAGCAAGAAAAGGACAAATAGAGAGTTCATATTAAGTGCATAGATAGTAGAATATCGCATGGATAATTTCATATTGGAATTATCATCATATCTCACTGTTATTCCAAGATAGACGTGGGAGATGATGGCTAAACTAAAGCTAGTTTGGATGATTGTTTAGTTGAGGTCAATTAACCAACCAACGATAATACCAATCAGGAGACTGGTAGGATTAACTGTGAACATAGATAGAGTGAGCAGTGTAGCTGACTTTGAAGTCATCGAGATTGTGGATAACAGTCAGCCATAACCAACTTTGCTTGGACTGGATTGGGCCTTTGAAAATCAAGAGATTATCAACTTGAAGAAAAGAGAGTTGATTTTTGAAGGAGGAGGCTTAAAGGTCATTGTTCCATTGGATCCTATGGAGGCAAGGAGATATGTGGAGCCATCGATAAAGGAAATTGATAAATTATATAATATGAAAACATGCATGGATGACTATGTCAATCCAACTGCATATGGTGTGCTTAGTTGGATAAGCATAAGCTCTTGCGCATCAAACTCAAAGGAAGGACTTGAACACTGGAAGCACCAGTTGAACGAAGTGTCGACTAGAAGGTGTGTGTGCATTACTCGTGCATTATGATGGATCAAAATAGAGGTATGAGATATGTCAAATTTCGAAGGATTAACGGAGGTAAGTTATTTTTTTAATGAATTTGAGTTGTAGATACCCAAACAACAAAGGTTATTAGCATTAGATGTTACACTGAGAGTGACCCCAGCGAGATGGTGGGCGACCCACAAGGAATGGATAGAGGATTGGTAACATTGTAAAACGATGATGTAGATCAGGTTTGGAACAAAGAACATTATGGACAAGTATACGGGGATGAGTGATCCGAAGGATCATGTTGCACGATGTATTACAACTTGGAGGCAAGTGCCGAAGCAGGAATGGATGCACAAGTTCATACATACTCTGGAGATAGTTCCCAAGAACTTGTATTTATAGATATAAGTGTGATCCAAGTGGATATCGGTGGCCACCCACCTTGTCCAAATTGCTCAAAACAATTTTCTGGCAATTTTGGCAATTTACTATTTTTAACATTTTTTAACTTCTGGGGCCATTTTGAGGGCCTAAATGAAGTTTTTTCAGGATCGAGATTCTCAAGAATAGACAGAGGCTATTATTGAGCCCCCAAAATTAATCTCCTCGATGATACCTTTCCAACAGGCTATCATGCACCTAAAACAAAGATCGTATGCAAAAGTTACGACCCCGGGAAGTTGATGTACTAACTTACCCAAACGGGCCCACATGACTTTTGGTGCTTCATCTCCTAGGGTTAGGTTTTTGGATGTATAGGGTTTTTTACATGCCTTCAGAGCCTCATTGTAATCATCCTCTTGTGAATGAGTGCAACGGTCACATCTCTTCTCAGAGATAAGCCGCCACCATTCCAGCAAGCTTGTTTTCCACTGCATTTTACAGTTTCAACTTATTTCCGTATTGAATAGAAAACCAATTTTACTTTATCTCTGTTATTTTGTGTTAAGCATATTTTAATAATTTGTATTCATTTTGTTCTTCTCATAAAATCTAGATCAATGTTATCAAAGTGGTCTGCTCCTTGTCGTCTTAATGCATATCCCCAACGAGGTCAAGGTACAAAGAATTGGGTCTCGAGCTTGTCTCTCTTGAGGAAAAAATCTCTCGCACGCCCAAGTGACCTCTCATGGAAGGAGAAAAGAAAGATGATGGGACATGAGATCCGTTACAAATTTTTATTGAGGAATCCCTCACGCAACATAGGAACGAGATAATGGATAGTTTCATGTAAATCCTTTGACGACTACCAACAGGAGACGCATCTTCTTCGAGCAAAGGCGCCGCCCCCTTCAAGGTACAAATCAACTTTGATATTTCTATATTTGAAGGTCAGATAGACACAGATGTTGTAGACAAGTGGTTAAATCTAATAGAAGGGTATTTTTTTGTCCATAACTTTTCGAATAGAGAAAATATTACTTTTTTTCTCCTCAAAGCTATTCCCCATGTCAAATATTGGTGGGAAACGTTCTGTTAGAAAAAGGAAATAGAGGAACCCTCATTATTTATAGTCGTGGCCACCTGGTAATCCTTCAGGGATGTTATTAAGGAACAATACTACCCTGTCAGAAGTTATGACGACTTGTATACCAATTGGACCACACTGCGGCAAGAAAGAGACCAAGCAGTGCCAGAGTTCACAAATATATTCCATACCTTGCGCACCAAGCTGGTATCAAAGATTCAGAGCCAAATTCTGGTGCTCAATTATTTTGGTGCTCTACATAGATACATCCAGACTGAAATGGAATTTCTGGACATCTTGTCCTTGGGCGCGACCTACCAATATGTCGTCAAAATCGAGCAGAAGCTCAAACAAAAGACGCAGCAATTTGGACCTGGGAACCCCTGACAACAAAATCCAGGAAGGGGCGATCCCAACCCATAGAACAAAGGACAGAGAAAATATGGACAATATCAAGACAACCAGTTCAAGCCGTAAGTAAATAAGGACACCAGAAAGACAAAGAAAGATACCGGGAAGTGGTGCGACTTCCATAAGATCCCTTGGCATAACACTGTTGAATATCGCTCAAAGCAGCCACTGATGGCCGAAGTGAAAGCCTCTAAATCAGATGCGGGTTCTGACTTTGATTCAAAACCAGAAAGGGGAAGAAATACCATTGATGCGGAACCCAGTGCCACCGTTGCTACCACCAAGCTCCATCCTGGTGAACCAGACGAGCCAGAAGAAGGTGAGCACCTCTTCCATTCACAGATGTGGGTAAAAGGCACCCCGCTGCACCCCATCGTTGATAGTGGGTAAAAGGCACCCCATCGTTGATAGTGGTAGCCAGAAGAACCTCATATCAACAGAGGTTTTCAAGCGACTATCCTTACTAACAACGTCACACCCACAACCCTACACCATTGGATGCCTCCACCAAGGAAGCGATATCCACATCAGGAAATAGTGCCAACTATCGTACGCCATCGAGGCCTTCAAAGACGAGGTATTGTGTGATGTTTCTCCTCTTGAAGTTTGTAATGTTATTTTAGACCAACCTTATTTATGGAAACATCATGCTGTATATGAGTCTAGGCCTCGTAGTGTTATTATTACTTTGAACAATAAATTGTACAAGATACCCAAGGCAATCCTTCCTAGTGCTATTTCCTTGATCTTTGCCAAGCAATGCAGGAAGGTCATCTCTTAGACCGAGAAATTTGTCTTCTTCGTGATTCGCTCTCAGAGTGAGTCAAAGATCATAGCCACATCCAGGGACTCCACGACCAATCTATCCACACAATAAAAGAAAGTGGACAAGGTTGTGGAAGAATACTCAGATATATTCTCCTCTCCTATCGAGGTGGCTCTGCACTGCTAGGTCAAGCATCCCATCGATATGACCCCAGGTGCACCGCTACCCAATGGGACAGTCTAACGCCACTCTCTTTTAGAAAATGAGGAGATCAAGAGGAAGATCCAAGAGCTACTTCACAAGGGGCACATATGTCCCAACTCATCGCCTTGTGGGAGCCCAATCGTGCTAGTGCAGAAGAAAGACGAGACCTGGTGACTCTGCATTGATTACCGGGCTCTGAATAAAATCATAGTCCGAAACCGGTACCTGATTCCCCGAATCGATGACCTCCTTGATCAACTCACAGTGGCCAACTAATTCAATAAGATTGATCTGAAGTTTGGCTACCACCAGGTCCCAATAGAACAAGCAGATGTATGGAAGATTGCCTTCAAGTCAAAATAAGGTCTTTTTGAATGGTTGGTCATGCCCTTTGGTTTGACAAATGCTCCAACAACTTTTATGAGGATGATGGATGATATACTACGACCTTTCATCAATACTTTTGTAGTGATGTATCTGGATGACATCCTCATCTACAACAAGACTTGGGCGGAACACTTGCAGCATATTCATCAGGTTCTGCACACCCTTCGGAAGCACAAACTATATGCAAACTTGGAAAAATGATCCTTCGGCATGAACATGGTCCATTACTTAGGCTACATCGTTGATCGACATGGTGTGTATGTGGATCCAGCCAAGATCTAGGTCATCTGTGACTGGCCAGCCCCAACCACACTCAATGAACTTCAGAGCTTCTTAGGCCTCGCCAATTTCTATCGCAGGTTCATGTTGGGATTCTCTCATATCACATGGGCCCTTAGCCAAGTAACCAGGGGTGGCAGTAAGGAAAAATTTGTGTGGGGCCTTTCCCAACAACAAGTCTTCGATGACTTGAAGAAGCATTTTTTCTCATCCCCAATACTTTCATTACCAGAACTGCAACATCCCTTTGAGATCGAGACAGATGCTTCAGACTATGATGTGGGTGTCGTTCTCAGTCAACACAGCCACCCCATGGCATATCATAGTGAGGCACTATCAAATTCTATCCGTAAGTACCCTACTTACGACAAAAAAAATCACTCCATTGTGAAAGCCTGCCGCCAGTGGAGACATTACATTATTGGGAAGGAAACAATCATCCACACAAATCACAAGCCACTACAGTTCATGCAGACCCAAGGAAAATTACAGATTGACCACCATCAGAAGTGGTCCACATACTTACAATACTTCCACCTCAAAATCAAGTATAAAACAAGAAGTACAAATGGAGTTGTTGATTGCCTCAGTCGACCTCGAGTCACGACACTCACCACGGTGCTAGACTCTTGTGACCATGAGACCTCTGGATGGCCCAACCTCTACGAGACAGACCCTCACTTCTCCACCACCTACCAAATGTTGGGCGCCAACTCAGTGTTCGATAATTTCCATCTTCAAGATGAGTTGTTGTGCCATCTGGTCCATCTCTGCGTTCCATCAAGCGAGCGTGCAAACCTGATATGGGAAGCTCACTATAGTCGACTGGCAAGATACTTTGGTGTCGAAAAGACAATGACAATGTTGCAAAAACATTTCTACTGGCCGAAAAATCGACAGGATGTCGGCAAGTATATCAGGTCCTGCACCACCTGCGCTATTGCCAAACCAACCACTAAGAAACATGGCTTGTACACCCCTTTGCCTACACTTGAAAGGTCATGGGAATCCATCTCAATGGACTACATTTCGGGCCTCCCGTCCACCAAGAGGGGAAATGATTGTGTTTTTTTGGTTGTTGATCGCTTTCCCAAGATGGCGATTCTAGCTGCCTGTAAGAAGAACATGACAACAGAAGCCACTGCCAAGCTCTTTTTTGAACGAGTATGGGTACATTTTTGGATCCCACAAACCATTATCGCAGATCCTAACTATCAATTCCTCAACACATTCTGGTTGAGCCTCTGGTCACTGCTAGATACCAAGCTCACCAAATCCACTGCCTTCCACCCCCAGACAGATGGAAAAACTGAGGTTGTCAATCAAATGATCGTACATATCCTGCACATGTACAATTAAAAACACCCCCGCAGATGGGATGAGAGTCTTCCCTATGTCTATCATAGCTACAACCGATCCTTGCATAGCTCAACTAGCCACAACCCTTTTCAGGTGGGGTTGGGATTCCAACCATTGGGCCCCATGGATGTTGCACTACCCCTGGTGACCACCTCGACTGATTCGTCCCATGCTCCACTAGAATCTGACAAGGCCAACTGGTTCAGGATATTCTACAAAATTCTAATGCTAAGTACAAGCAACGCCATGATCAACATCAGGTGCCACATAAGTTTCAGGTGGGAGACAAAGTTTGGTTATAATTACAGAAAGAGTGCCTTACAGGGCCCCATAGGAAGCTTTTCCCACTCTGTTATGGGTTGTACACCATCACCAAGGCTTTGGGTAAAAAATATTTTGAGCTCAACATTCCCCCTTTCCTTGGCTTGCACCCAATCTTCAATGTGGCTCTCCTTCGGCCATATTTCCCACCATTATTGGACACCTCAGAGATAGGAGAGAAGTTGAAACCAAAAGAGATCAACCTTGACTACATGAAACAAGAATCCGATGATCATATTGTTGACACACAGATCAAGGGAACTCGACAGCAAAGGATCCATGTTTATTGAGTCATCAAAGCAGGGCAACTCCTGCACCAAGGAAAGTGGCTCACTCGGGGCCAAATTCAGCATAAATTTCCTCATATGATGGGGGAACTAAAAGAAATGGATAACATTTATTTCTAAGGATGGGGGATTTATCTAGGTGGATTTCGGTGGCCACCCACCTTTTCAAACTCGCTCAAAACAGTTTTCTGGCAATTTTGGCAATTTACTATTTTTAGTAGTTTTTAACTTCCAGGGCCATTTTGAGGGCCTAAATGAAGGTTTTTTGGGATCAAGCTTCTCAATGATAGTTGAAGGCTTTGATTGATCCCCAAAAATGAATCTCCTTGACGATACCTTTCCAATGGGCTATCGTGCACCTAAAACGAAGATCGTATGCAAAATTTACGACCCCGGGAAGTTGATGTACTAACTTACCCAAATGGGGCCCACATGACTTTTGGCACTTCATCTCCTAGGGTTAGGTTTTTGTATGTCTAGGGTTTTTGAAATTCCTGTTTATTGTAAAAATTCCTTCAGAGCCTCATTGTAGTCATCCTCTTGCAAATGAGCATCGCTGTCACATCTCTTCTCAGAGATAAGCCGCCACCATTCCAACAAGCTTGTTTTCCGCTGCATTTTACAGTTTCAACATATTTCCTTATTGAATAGAAAACCAATTTTATTGTATGTCTTTTATTCTGTGTTAAGCATATTTTAATAATTTGTATTCATTTCATTCTGCTCATAAAATCCAGATCAAAGTGCGTAGAGGAACGACGGACTGGGAGGAGCTAATCCTAAACTTCAAGGTAACACTTAATTTTGAAGTTGAGTCACCTTTAGTAGATGCAACATTACAAGTCATTAGAGGTAAAAATTTTATGGAAAAAGGAGAATTAGAAATAGTACCTACATGTAGTGCGCACAGAGAGTTTGCAAAAACTCATGAATTATTGGAATGTTATAACATTACTAAGGATGACAAAGAAGAAGAAGACCCAAGAAATGTACATGTATCAAATATTGAAGGGGAACATGATGTATTATGTCCAACACTTGAATCTGACACATACGTGAAGCCATTAAGAGTGTGTAAAGTGAACATTGGAACGGAGAAGAAACCAAAGTTTGCAAACATTCTTGATTATTGGAACGATGAGACTGTGGAAAAGATCGTAGACCTATTGCGCAAGTACCAGGATGTTTTTCCATCAACCTTTTCAGAGATGAAAGGAATAGCTAGAGAATTGGGCGAGATGAAGATCCCATTAAAACCAGATGCTAAAATAGTAAGACAAAGACCTTACATATTAAATCCAAAGTACAAGGAAAATGTGAAAGCAAAGCTTGACAGAATGATATAAGCTATTATAATTGAACCCATCATATAATCCGAATGGATAAGTCCAATGGTGGTTCAAGATAAGATAACAAGGGGTATTAGAATTTGTGTATACCTAAGGAAGTTGAATGATCCAGCTTGCATGATCCATTCCCGACCCCCTTTACAGATGAAGTATTGGAAAATGTAGGAGGGAAGGAGGCCTAATCGTTCACCGATGGCTTTTCATGATACCATCATATAAATATTGCACCAAAAGACAGACATAAGACGATATTTGCGATGGAATGGGGAAGCTACTAGTACAAAGTGATGTAGTTTGGGTTAAAAAATGCACCTGTTGTGTTTTCTAGAGTAGTTGTCGCAGCCTTTAAGGAGTTTATTCATCAGTTTCTTGAAGTGTACCTAGATTATTGGATTGTCTTTAACCCGTTTAAAGATCACATAGAAACTATAAGGTTGATGCTTGATAGATGTAGACAATATCGAATTTCATTAAATTTGAAGAAATGTATTTTTTGCGCATCGTTTAGGATACTGTTATTTCATGTGGTATGCAACCAAGGTTTGTTAGTTGATCCATACAAGATAGCAGTAATTGTTAATTTCCCCCCACCTGAATCAATGCAACAATTGAGAACAACGTTGGGTCATACATGTTACTACCAACAATTTATTAAAGGCTATGTGCAGATTACAGCCCCACTGGAGAAGTTATTGAAGAAAGAAGCTAAGTTTCAGTGGAACAAAGACTTTCATAAGGGTTTGGACATATTGAAACATAAGTTAGTAACTGCGCCCATTTTGGTATGCTTGGATTGGAAGAATTATTTTCACGTCCATGTAGATTCATCATCAATAACGGTCGATGTAGTTTTATCCCATCCTGGAGAGGGAGAATTAGATCATCTGATCGCTTTTTCTACTAGGAAGTTGTCGATTGCCGAGAAAAATTACACGAAGACAGAAAGGGAAGGCTTGGCAATGGTTTATGCCTTGCATAAGTTCATACATTATTTGTTGGGGTCCCACTTCAAGATGTATACAGACCATTCTGCACTCAGATATCTAGTGAACAAGCTAGTGTTGGGGGGGAGAATCTATAGATGGCTATTGTTTTTCCAAGAGTATGATTTCAAAGTTATTGTGAATCTAGGAAAACTGAATGCAGGACCAAACCATTTGTTGCAAATACTAACACTGGAAGACGCAGGGAACCTAGACGATAACTTACCATATGCGCATTTATTTTCAGTCCAAATGGTAGACGACCACTTTGTAGAAATTATCCAATACTTGAGCACATGAGTGGCTCCATCCGATATGATAGTCGCATAGAAGAAATAACTAGTGGTTAAGGCAACAGATTATGAGTTGATCGCAGGGAACTTAAATAATTTAGGCATAGATTGGATACTGTGACGATGTGTGTTAGAACACGAAAGACCCATGATCTTAGCAGATGCAGATGGTGGAATTGTAGGAGGACATTATGTAGGAAAGGAGACAACACAAAAGATATTGTGCACAGGGCTATGGTGGCCTGGCCACCATAAGGACGTGAGATAATATTTCCAGAGCTACAACATTTTCTAGAGAGTAGGAAGACCATCGTGAAGGGAGGAGATTCCCTTGAATCTGCAAGTTACCTTGCAGGTGTTTGAAAAATGGGCAGTGGATTTTTTCGGGCCAATTAACCCACTAGCGAGAAGAATAGGAGCCATATACATAATAACCACAATATACTAATTGATAATATGGGGAGAAAGAGAACCAATTACATATTGCAGCGTGGAGACAACTACATGGTTTTTTTTGAGAACATAGTTACAAGGTTTGGGTGTCCTAAAGTACTTATGAGCGACTAGGGGACTGAGTGATTGAACAAGAAAATTGTAGAATTTACATAAGAGTTCTAGATACATGATCGAAAGAGCACTCCATATCACCCACATGCAAATGAAACTCTGGAGGCCTTCAACAAGATACTAGATAATGCATTGACCAAGGTGTGCAATGTAGGGCGAGATGACTGAGATTTAATGATCCCTGTAGTGCTTTGGGCTTACAGAACTACATGCAAAAATTTGACAGGAAAAACACCCTTTATATTAACATATGATCAAGAAGCGGTCATGCCCATGGAGTTTCTTGTACCGAGTCCACACATTGTTGCGGTGACAGACCTTACAGATTCTGATGCAGTAGAAGAAGGACTATCACAGTTACTAATGCTAGAGGAAGATCGATTTATCACAGGACTCCAACAACAAGTACATAAAGCACGAAAAAATACATGGCACGATAGACACTGTTAGAACAAATATTGAAATTTCTAAACTTTGTGTCCCTCGCCAATTTTTTTTGTCAAGTTTCACTAGCTTCAAACCCTTGTGTCACCTGGTGTAAAATTTTTAGTTGCAATAAAACTCTAAACCTTTCGTCATTTTCGCCAAGCTTCTCTACCGTCAAAATCTCAAATCATTGCATTATATTTTTTAAGGCCCTTCTGTTAACGCTCAAAATGTAACATCGAAATTTTAAGCGCCTTCATCGGATTAAGGCTAGATTTACCCATTCCCCAGGTTTTTAACTAGTTGTTATAACTTCCAAATTCTTCATTGAGTCTTGACGAATTCCCATCCATCACTTTTTTCTCAAAACTCCTATGATCTTGCAAAAAAAAAAAACATTTTTTTGTCATTTTTCTTAGAGCATGAGTTTTTATATATTCAAATAAAAATATATATTTTTCATTATTATTTTTTCAAAAAAGGTGATGTGTGCTAAGTGTTAATCATCTATCCTAAGTCAAGTCTAGCACATATTACCAAGCCCAAACTCTTTTATTATTTTCAATAAAAGAGTTTGGCCAATTACCCCACGCGCCCATTCTCTAAGTCTAGCGCATATTACCAAGCCCAAACTCTTTTATTATTTTCAATAAAAGAGTTTGTCAAGTCTAGCACATATTACCAAGCCCAAACTCTTTTATTGAAACCCAAACTCTTTTAATATTACCAAGCCCAAACTCTTTTATTGAAACCCAAACTCTTTTATTATTTTCAATAAAAGAGTTTGGCCAATTACCCCACGCGCCCATTCTCTAATCCAAGCATTTGAATTCAACTTAAGTCTGCTAAGACAGAGCACTCAAGTACCACGCATCAAGTACATGGAGGAGGAGGTCACGAGGCGAGCCCAAAAGGGTAGTACTACGCATAGTTGAACTTCGTATTTACCGACACATTTAAACAACAACTTTTTATCACTCCACAGCAATGTGGGATAATCCCCATGGATTATAAAAATAAAATGCAACGCTTTTGAAACCCTAACGCACCATCTGTCAATATGGAACACCTCTAAAAGCATTCATTTACCAACACAGATTGAGAATACATTTGTTCTTGAAAGACTGTGATGAGGTTATACAACGCCAAATCTATCGATCGCCAAGCAAATGTCCAAGCACTCGACAGTTTCATTGAAGGAGGTAGCCACTAAAAAAGGTTCAAATGAAAAACACGAAGTGTAGAAGATGACGGGAAGTCTAACAATGAATCTTCATTATGGAATAGGGTGCTTCTCGCGCGCGTGATCTCTTTGAAAGAGCCAATATGGATACACCTTCGATTATTGTGTATCCATATTGGCTCTTCGATTCCGCGCCAGTCGTGACGGTCGAATCCGCGCCATCAACAATGATTGTGCTTGGAAGCATTCTTTTTTATCTTCGGTAGCATTCTGGGGGCATACTTGCTGCTCTTTCCTGGCATCTGTGATACCCATCATGCGCGCACCACGAACAATTATGAACACTATCCAACCATTCAACGGCCAAAAGATTTGCAAAACATACAAGAGGGTGCTTTTGTAGAACACTCAACCCTGCTTGATCAAATACTATATCAGATGTCTGAGGGGCCTTGCATTCAAGATATGAGTCCAGTTCGGTATTTCCCAGATGAGTTTCAGCAGGCATCTGAGTTACCTAGCATAAAAGACATGAATCCTGTTCAATCTTTTCCAAATGAGTTTCATCAAAGATCTGTGGGGCTTTGTGTAGAAGATGTGAGCCCTGTTCGATCTTCACCAGGAGAGCTTGAGCATACACCTAGGGGAATTCTTGTAGAAGATCTGAGCCCAATCCATTCTTCACTGCAAAGGATTCAACAAAGGTACGATGGAACATCTATAGAAAGTCTCAGCCCAGTTCAATCTTCACATAAAGAACTTCCACAAATGTATGAGGGACTTTCTGTTGAAGATGCGAGCCCGTTTCAGTCATTGGCTGAAGACCTTTAACAAACATTGACAAGGAAGGGCACACATCCTCTGCCTCCAGGGAAGAACCATCTGGTGAATTGAATTGCAGAGCAGGAAATGGATTTTTCAATGAAAGAACCAAATGCGGTGCTTTCAGAGCAGGAAAGGGATTCTTTGATGAAATAACCATTCGAGGGGAGTGCAGAGAAGGAAAGTCATTCATACATACTCATATCGACGATGGATGGATTACTCGGGTCTTCAAACGTCCCCGCTGTTTAAATCAAACACTGATGTGCCTTGGTCATAGTTCCGAGCGCCAGGTTCCACTTCGGGAGCTTTGACCACCGGGTGAATTTAATTTTCCACTCCTCTTTTCCCCCGAAGTATGAAGGCCCGAAGTCGGAGTTCCTCACTCTAAGTTCCATTCTATTCTGTCTGCCCTGTTGATGAATAAATACAGAGGCAATGAACATGGTGTATCTAATGACAATAGAAATTGATTTTCCAGACGTTGCACACATTAGCTATGGTGAAGGAGAAGGTGATCGTGATTAAGATGCTCAAAATATTCTTGTGAATACCGATAGCAGTGGATCCCTCATCATGCATAAAGGCTATACAAACTTCATTTCAGGTTCTTCTTGCAAACGAGAAGCGCCTTTGTGTTAAAATATGTTTGAGAAACTAGGTTGTATTCAAGATACCTGTTTTGTTGAGATTGCAAAAGGCACTATCGTGCATCTTTTGAATTTTGTTGAGGAAATTGCAATAAGTCATCGGTCTCCAGAAAGGCTATTTAGGATTATCAACATGTATGAGAGCCTCTCGGATCTTCTTACAGTCATTAAATCAATTGTTTTGGGCAAGTACTGCACCTGCATCAGAGCAAAGGCTGATGGAATTTTGACACGATTAGTAGAGGCTGCAAAAAGTGGACATTTGTTGAACTTGAAAATACGATTCCTGGAGATCCTCAACTCTGGGAGGAGCTTCACATCTATATTGAAGAGAAATTGCTTCCAGCATCCTGATGAACCATGGAGAAGATTTAATATGACCGTTGGCCAGTTTAAAAGGGCAAGATTTCCAGCTCCCATTTCACAATCGGCTGAACTCTTTCTTCTTGCAGAATGTGAAGATCACTCTGCAAATAATATATCAGAATGTGGTTACTTATAGCTCTCGATAAAATCAGTTGGAGATGTTTTTGGGCATGTGGCTTTGCAAGTATTTTCCTTCAGTATCAGATAAGCCTTTGTAGATTTTATCTAGGCATCTAACAGGCTTCCTCAAGCCTGTGTCAAACATGTTTCCAAACCTTAGTAGTTGAAGTGATGTTCTTGGCTTCAAAATCAAAAGAGCTTACATGGGTTTCTCCTCCAGTTGTAGATATTATAGAACTCTTTGCAGAGCCTTGTCATGCATCCCAACTTCTTCTAACTATATCGCATGAGGCAGTGATGAACTATGCACAACTAAGATAACAGGAGTTCTATGCCTTATTTGAATGGTTGCGATAATGAAGGTCAATAAAGAGATGCCTACTCCTATTCCAAGAGCGTGGATGTCAAAGCTAGAAGGAAGTTCACATCAAAACCAAAGTTGAAAATCAAAGAATGCTAGTGATAACCAACAATCATAAAAGACTTGGTGGCAGAAAATTAGGAGGCAAAGCACCTGGCAGCAACGAATCAATTTCAAATTTAAGGGATTTAGTGAACAGGTCACTGAGCATTTCAAGAACACATGTCATCTTGTACTACTTGTTTGGAATCTAATGCATGGATTAAAGATTAGCTTTGGTCTAACAAGTTATCATAAAAATAGGATTTAGGGTTGATCTCAATCGTATGAAATCCTGATTCATTGGAACTGCCTGTGTAAATTTAGCCTGAGGAGGTTCTCGATCCATTATTTTTTGATATGATTTTTATTATTTAGGAAGCAGATTGTACTAGGAAAAGAGTGGGAAACAACTCCAGAGCCTTTTGGGGGCTGGGTATGTAATGTAGATTTTTCAATGAAAATATTTGACAGAAGCAAAGAGATTCTATACCTTGTTATGTTAAATTTTGTCTTCTTCGTGTGTTATTGTTTCTCATCTTCACATTGATACTTTTCTTCCTTCTATTTATTTATTTAGCTTGTAATAGTTACAATTCAGTGAAACTTCTACTGTGGCTAATTAAAAGAATTTCTTAAAGTGCAATTTTTTCTCAGTTTTGCTGTGAGCAAAACAAGACCTGCATCTTAATTGTTTTGCCTAATTTACAAGTTTTATTTGTTCATAGTTTTCCCCTTGTCTTGCTATGAGTGAGACAAGACCTATGTTCAGATATTGAAATAATTGTCATTCTTCTACTGAAAGGGAGACCATATTTATGAGAATTGGATACCTGGTCCTTCATTTTTAGTTTTTTCCCACATCTTCTAACCATCCTCATGATTTTAAATGGATTTAGTAGACGAGGTCATGCCTCTTTATTTCTGATTTGTAATGATTGAAAGACTCATTCATACCTAGATCCATGAACCTCCAATAACTGATCAATGAACAATTATTATTTTATTCAAAATGTGCTAAGGCTGGGCTCTATTACAACCTAGACTCAACTCTTGCAACAACATTTTTTGGCATTGTTTCCGGGGACGGTTTTGAGGGTCTCTATCTTCCCTAGGGTACGACAAAAGCTTAGATCTATTCCTTGATGGTGAACAAGGGATAGGCATTCAATTGGATGTGATCATTCACCTGGCGACTCCTTGGTTCAAAGACTCCACATGATTCATTGGCGACTCCACTGGTTTCAAGATATCAAGTTCTTTCCCTGCTCGGATTGCTGCGAGGTTTTCTCCTTTGGATTTTACAAATGTTGTTGGCTTTACAAATGTTGTTCCTGTTATGGAAAGTTGGGTAGATTATATTCCTAAATTCAAAGAAGATGTAAATGATAATCTTGCTCAGCATTTGTTTGAATTTCATAAGCTCATGAACCAATTAGATATCCATCATGAAGACGTCGTCATGAAGTTGTTCATGTTTAGTCTAGGAGGAGATGCTCTTCATTGGTACAAGTCTCTTCCTCCTTCCAACATCTCATCGTTAAAAGAATTTCATGCTACCTTTCATAAGCATTGCAGGAGGATCTATCCCACCGATATTATTTTTGAACACTGTTGCAATTTAGATTTCATAGAATAAAATTGCAAAGATAATCAGTTTGCTGATGAAAAATTAGAACATGATAGAAATTGTGGTCAAATATATGACGAATAATTTGCAGAAAAACAAGATCTCCTTAAAACAAATCAGGAAACTTTATACGAAGAAGAGTTTGAAGTAGATCAAAAAACGTTTCTTGCAGCAGTAAGAAAAAAGACGACATGACTGCAAACTATTTGCAATCGACGTTTGAAAAAGAAGGGCTGCAAGAGGATTGTCATGATAATGGAATAATTTCAAACACTTTTGAAACCCTCTCTGATGAGATTGATGTCACAAATATTTATGAAGACCACATACAGTCACCATTTGTTGACTTAGATCATGGTCATCTTGCTATTGCGAAATTTTTGAAAGAAGAACCTTATCGGTCTTATAATCAATTAGATGACTTGAAATGTAATGAATTGCATGCTCTCAAAAAGTCATTTCAGGAAGATCTGCAAGGTGATGGTGATGATAATATTGATGATGGTAGTAATGCAAATGTAATTGAAAGTTTCTCGGAGGTGATTGTTGTTATAAATTCTTATGAAGATTAGGCTGTCAATATTCAACTATTATTGCCAGAGCATCATGAAACAAAGATTTTTGAAAGTCAAAGTTCATATTTTTTTTTTATGAGTAGCCTATATATGATAAGTATCTAGACAATGAGGATCATATTTCTTTCCCACCATGCATGTAAACTTACAAAAAATTTCCCCCTATATTTGATGAATATGATGAAAGTGTTTGTGAAGATGATGAGCAACAAGAAGCTTTTGTTCAGCTGGAAACCAATCATCAACATCTTAAAAGAAATCAACTTGTGTATGACAGTGATGAAGAATATTCTTGGACATGCGATGAAGGAGATAAGGAGGGTTTATTGGAGCGGTTGATCTCTCTTTCCTATTTAGCAATTGATGAGAATAAGACTAGTGAGCCTCAATGTGACATTCTTGCTCCAGAAAAAGAAAAGATCAACAATGGAGAAAGTGTGCAAAGACATTTCATACAACTTGGCCAGCGGGAAGAGGTATCGGTTGACTTTGAAAATTCTTTATCTTTTGATGATCTAGTGGCTGTTTGGTTGGAGTATTTTCTTCAAGAGGTCCAAAATGTTGCAGCGTTTTGTGTGCAACCAAACTTCAACAGTAAGCACAAACTACCTATTCATTTTTTACTGCAAAAAAATTATTATCTTTTCATTCTTTCATTTAGTAGCAAGCAAGGTATGTTAAGAAATCCACTATTTGCATGGCTCCATTAAAAATTTCATATTACTTGATTAATGGAATTTCGCCTGATTAGTGTAGGGCCAATGTTTATAAATAAGTTGTCCAAATCAACATTTCATTTCAGCATTCTAGTTCAATGTTTTATTTCAGTTCAATAGTTCACTTCTCAGTTTGGCATCCAACATGGTTCAGTTTCTAGGCATGATGACTCCATAGCCCAATGGAGGCACTTGTGAAAAACCTTTTCGATTGCAGAGAATAAGTAGTTTTGGTTTCAAAACAGGTGCAGGTAAAATGACAATGTTCAAAGTTTGACAGGGTTGATTTCAAGTCGACCAATGGATGAAGGCACATGGTCTACTGTTCTTGGTGCTTTGTAAGAAAGCACCATCCCTAGATGGAGCTTATGTTAGAACAAAGATTGAAATTTCTAAACTTTGTGTCCCTTGTCAAAATTTTTAGTTGCGCTAGCTTTAAACCTTTGTGTCGCTTGACGTAAAAATTTTAGCTGCAATAAAACTCTAAACCTTTCGTAATTTTCGCCAAGCTTCTATACCGTCAAAATATCAAATCCTTGCATCATATATTTTAAGGCCCTTCTCTTAGCGCTCAAAATGTACCAACGAAATTTTAAGCAGCTTCATCAGATTAAGGTTAGATTTGCCCATTCCCCAAGTCTTTAACTTCCAAATTCCTCATTGAGTGTTGATGAGTTTCTATCCATCACGTTTCTTAAAACTCCTATAATCTCTGACCTATAACATGCATTGCAAAAAAATAAACATTTTTTATCATTTTGCTTAGAGTAGGAGTTTTTAAATATTTTTATATTTTCAAATAAAAATATATATTTTTCATTATTATTTTTTCAAAGATTGTGGGTGATCAAGTGTTAATCATCGTTTTTATATATTTTCAAATAAAAATATATATTTTAAATTATTATTTAATAAAGTGTTAATCATCTATCCTAAGTAAAGTCTAGCACATATTACCACGCCCAAACTGCTTTATTATTTTTATTTACTGGGCTAATTACTCCATGGGCCCCATTCTCTAACCAAAGCACCTGCAATACAACCCAAGTCAACCGAGACCGAGTGCCACACATAAAGTCACATGGAGGAGAATCTCACGAGGGGGACCCAAAAGAATTACACGACGCGTCTTTGAATTCATCGGCATATTTAAACAACAATTCTTTATCGCTCCAGAGGAATGTGGGATAATCCCCATGGATTACAAAAATAAAATGCAACGCTTTTGAAAGCCTAACACACCATCTGTCAAGATGGAACACCTGTAAAAGAATTCATTTACCAGCACAGATTGAGAATATAGTTGTTCTTGAAAGACTGTGATGAGGTTATACAGCGCCAAGTCTATCGACCGCCAAGCAAATGTCCAAGCACTCGACAGTTTCATTGAAGGAGGTAGCTACGAAAAAAGGTTCAAATGAAAAACGCCAAGTGTAGAAGATGACGGGCAGTCTAACAATGAATCTTCATTATGGAATAGGGTGCTTCTCGCGTGCGTGATCTCTTTGCAAGAGCCAAGATGGATACACGTTCTATTATTTTCATTGATGAGATTGATGCTGTGGCCAAAGTCGTGACGGTCGAATCCGCACCATCAACAATGATTGTGCTTGGAGGCATTCTTTTTATCTTCGGTAACACTCTGGGGGCATACTTGCTGTTTTTTCCTGGCATCTGTGATACCCATCATGCGCGCACCACGAACAATTATGAACACTATCCAACCATTCAATGGTCAAAAGAGTTGCAAAACATACAAGAGGGTGCTTTTGTAGAACACTCAACCCTGCTTGATAAACGGCTATATCAGATGTCTGAGGGGCCTTGCATTCAAGATATGAGTCCAGTTTTATATTTCCCAGATGAGTTTTAGCAGGAATCTGAGGTACCTAGCATAAAGACATGAATCCTGTTCAATCTTTTCCAAATGAGCTTCAACAAATATCTGAGGGGCTTTGTGTAGAAGATGTGAGCCCTGTCCGATCTTCACCAGGAGAGCTTGAGCATACACCTAGGGGACTTCTTGTAGAAGATCTGAGCCCAATCCATTCTTCACTGCAAAGGCTTCAACAAAGGTATGATGGACCATCTATAGAAGATCTCAGCCCAGTTCAGTCTTCACAGAAAGAGCTTCCACAGATGTATGAGGGACTTTCTGTTGAAGATGCGAGCCCGGTTCAGTCATTGGATGAAGATATTTAACAAACATCTCATACAAACATTGACAAGGAAGGGCACACATCCTCTTCCTCCAGGGAAGAACCATCTGGTGAATTGAATTGCAGAGCAGGAAATGGATTTTTCAATGAAAGAACCAAATGCGGTGCTTTCAGAGAAGGAAAGGGATTCTTTGATGAAAGAACCATTCGAGGGGAGTGCAGAGCAAGAAAGTCATTCATACATACTCAGATCGACGATGGCTGGATTATTCGGGTCTTCAAACATCCTCGCTGTTTAAATCAAACACTGATGTGCCTTGGTCATAGTTCCGAGCGCCAAGTTCCACTTCTGGAGCTTTGACCACAGGCTGAATTTAATTTGCCACTCCTCTTTTCCCTCGAAGGCCGAAGGCCCAAAGTCAAGGTTCTCACTCCAAGTTCCATTCTATTCTATCTGCTAATTGATGAATAAATAGAGAGGAAATTAACATGGAGGATGGAATGACAATATATAGTTTGAGTGGGTTTAATGGTTAAGAATATGTGTTTTTTCTTAAGAGGTCACACGTTCAAATCCAGAGGGGGTAGGGTATGTATACCTTCATAGACTTTACCAGTCAAATCACTAGGCAGAGGAGGATCCCTTGTCCCACAAACAAGGGGGTCTCATACACCAATTTGGTGTGCTAACTTGACTGTAACCTTAAAAAATAGATTATTATTATTATTATTATAAATTGATTTTCCAAACGTTGCACTCGTTAGCTATGGTGAAGGAGAAGGTGAGATGAAGATGCTCAAAATATTCTTGTGAATACCGATAGCAGTGGATCCCTCATCATGCATAAAGGCTATAAAAATTTCATTTCAGGTTCTTCTTGCAAACGAGAAGCGCCTTTGTGTTCAAATATGTTTGAGCAACTAGGTTGTATTCAAGACACCTATTTTGTTGAGACTGCAAAAGGCGCTATCGTGCATCTTTTGAATTTTGTTGAGGAAATTGCAATAAGTCATTGGTCTCCAGAAAGGATCTTTAGGATTATCAACATGTATGAGAGCCTCTCAGATCTTCTTCTAGTCATTAAATCAATTTTTTTGGGCAAGTCCTGCACCAACATTTTCTTCTAGTCATTAAATCAATTTTTTTGGGCAAGTCCTGCACCAACATCAGAGCAGAGGCCGATGGAATTTTGTCACGATTAGGAGATGCTGTAAAAAGGGTACATTTGTTGAAATTGAAAATACTATTCCTGGAGATCCTCAACTCTGGGAGGCGCTTCACATCTATATTGAAGAGAAATTGCTTCCAGCATCCTGATGAACCATGGAGAAGATTTAATATGACTGTTGGCCAGTTTAAAAGGGAAATATTGCCAGCTCCCATTTCACAATAGGTCGAACTCTTTCTTCTTGCAGAATGCGAAGATCACTTTGCTTCAGAATGTGGTTATTTATATCTCTAGATAAAATCAGTTGGAGATGTTTTTGGGCATGTGTATTTGAAAGTATTTTCCTTCAGTCTTAGATAAGCCTTTGCAGGTTTTATCTAGGCATCCAACAAGCTTCCTCAAGCCTGTGCCAAACATGTTTCCAAACCTTAGTAGTTGAAGTGATCTTCTTGGCTTCAAAATCAAAAGAGCTTACCTGGGTTTCTCCTCCAGCTGTAGATATTATAGAATTCTTTGCAGAGCCTTGTCATGCATCCAAGCTTCTTCTAACTATATCGCATGAGGCAGTGATGAACTATGCACAACTAAGATAACAAGAGTTCTATGCCTTATTTGAATGGTTGCGATAATGAAGGTCAAGAAAGATATGCCTACTCCTATTCCAAGAGCGTGGATGTCAAAGCTAGAAGGAAGTTCACATCAAAACCAAAGTTGAAAATCAAAGAATGCTAGAGTAACCAACAATCATAAAAGACTTGGTGGCAAAAAATTAGGAGGCAAAGGAACTGGCAGCAACGAATCAATTTCAAATTTAAGGGATTTAGTGAACAGGTCACTGATAATTTCAAGAACACATGTCAGATTGTACTACTTGTTTGGAATCTAATGCATGGATTAAAGATTATCTTTGGTCTAACAAGTTATCATGAAAATAGGATTTAGGGTTAATCTCAATCGTGTCAAATCCTGATTAATTGGAATTGCCAGTCTAAATTTAGCCTTAGGAGGTTCTCGATCCATTATTTTTGGATCTGATTTTTATTATTTAGAAAGCAGTTTGTAATAGGAAAAGAGGTGGAAACAACCCGAGAGCCTTTTGGGGGCTGGGTATGTAATGCAGATTTTTCAATGAAAATATTTGACAGAAGCAAAGAGATTCTATACCTCGTTATGTTAAATTCTGTTTACTTCGTATGTTATTGTTTTTCATATTCACATTGATATTTTTATTCCTTCTATTCATTTATTCAACTTGTAATAGTTACAATTCATGTTCACATTGATACTTTTATTCCTTTTATTCATTTATTCAACTTGTAATAGTTACAATTCAGTGAAACTTATGCTATGGCTAATTAAAAACATTCCTTCAAGTGCAGTTTTTCCGATGTTTTGCTGTAAGAAAAACAAGACTTGCATCTTAATTGTTTTGCCTAATTTACAAGTTTTATTTGTTCATAGTTTTTCCCCTGTCTTGATATGAGTGAGACAAGACCTATGTTCATATATTGAAATCATTGTCATTCTTCTACTGGAAGGGAGACCAGATTTATCAAAATTGGATACCTGGTCCTTCATTTTTAGTTTTGTTTTCCTGCATCTTCTATCTATCCTCATGATTTTAAATGGATTTAGTAGACGAGGTCATGCCTCTTTATTTTTGATTTTTAATGATTTAAAGACTCATTCAGACCAATATCAAGAAGCCTCCAATAACTGATCAATCAACAATTATTATTTTATTCAAAATGTGCTAAGGCTTGGCTCTATTACAACCTAGAGTCAACTCTTGTGACAACAAACACATCAAGCAAAAGAAGTTCCAGATAGGATATCTAGTACTGATTTATGACAATAAGTTATTACAACATTCAAGAAAGTTTAGGATGCATTGACTAGGGCCATACACGATCATATATGTGACCGACGCAGGTGTTGTTTAGTTAGAGAAGTTGGGTGGAAAAGTCATGGAAATACTAGTGAATGGGAGATGACTGAAACTATATAGGGAAGTCCATCCTTCCATGCACTAGAGGATATGCCTAGGTTAAATTTGTATCATAGTGTAATATAGAAAGAAAAGATAAAAAACGAAAGAAAAAGCAGGTAAAACGGGAAAACAAAAGAAATAGGCTAAGGGAAGAGGTAAAAAGTTGAGGAAAAGAAGTTTAGGTTAGTAAGTAAAGAGGAAGAGAAAGAAATTGTCAAAGATGAGAGAAAAGTAAGTAGAAGGATGCACCGATGAAGGAAACAAGATTGCGCAGAAGGAAGAGATCACACAAAGAGACAAGACTGCACAGATGATAACTAAAAGCATTTAACACAATCCATGATGGGACTTGCAATAATGACTTATCATGATGGAGAAGTAGAGACACCCTGTAATATTAAAAGTAGAAGATATTGAAATTGAATTGAGAATTCGTCGAGGATACATAGTGATGGAACAATAAAAGAAGCTAATAAATGACAACCATTAGTGGATTAGATGGAGAGTTTAGGTGCGAAGGGAAACTACAACTGACAACACAATATAAAAGTACACAAAAGGATAATGAGGGAATATTATTGTTCGTCAAAGATTAGATAGAGAGCCTAATATTACATAATCAAAGAGCCGAAGTTACAGAGCTGAAGTGCATAACAAAGTTCTAAAACCAGTTGGAAGTTGAGACCAACGTCACAGAGGAATATGACAACTAAGGCATCAACAACATCAACCTCAGTACCGAAGAAACTGCGCAACCATCCTGCAATGTCACTGGTAGTTGAAGGAACACAAGAAGCCTTGTCCTGAGATGAACAATTTCCCAGGGATTATATCCCACCGAGAAATCCATCAGCAAAACAGGTCCATTTATAGAAGGAGGAAAGGTAACCATTAATTGAGCCACCGATTCTAGAAGGAGTAATAGTAGAAGGGGATATGTTAGGTATGATAACATCTATGAAATACGCTAACCATGACATCATCGACGAAAATAAGTTTCCAGTGCTCGTACCCAGTAAGTTTATGATGATATCCATTAGTTCTGAGACCCACATGTTCGTCATAGAACCACAAGTGTGGGCTAGGGGGTTGCATAAATCAGGTCTTCTAATCTTGTTTGACATACCACATTTTCGACAAATCCCTGAGATCAAAGCGTGTGTGAAAATGATTCTAATTTATGTGCACAGATGATACCCATGGCTTGACATACCAATATCCATTGATATTGATTTAATAGTGTGCATTATAGGGCTTCTGTCGCTGGGGAAGGACCCTACATAATTGTTTTTTAACAAGAAGAATGAGAAATCTTGAAGGATCAGATCTTGTCACTGAGAGGGTGGGGTGAATCAGTGACACAATAATTTTATCAATTTTCTTTTGTTAATGCAAACAAAATTTTAACACAAAATTTTATCGTGGAACCCAATTGGGAAAACCACAAAAAAGTTTCTATTAACTGCAAAATTTTGTTTTACATGTTACATAGAAGGAAGCTGTTCTTCCTTTTCGATCAACAACAACTGATCAGGATGCACCCACACCCTTGTTCACCAGCACAAACTGGTAGGAGGCTTTGATTCCCTATTTAGCCAGCTACAACTAACAGGGAAGCACCTACTCCCCTGTAGGCTCTAACCTGCCCTTGCACCACCCAACCCCCTTTAATTTTTGAATCTAGAAAACTTTTGTATCATGTCTTCACTGCTTCTCTCTCTTCTTCTGTGATTTAATATATCTTCTGATTCAGACTGCAGAGGCACTTTCTTCTCACCACACTTACTAATTTATATACTCTTTGAACTAGTGTGAGATATAACACATTGTCTCCTTTCGTTTGGACCATCACACCTCATCATTTAACATAACCATAATCTCTACTATTATTGCAAAAACCGAGTTCTATAGAGGCACTTCCATCAAACCATTTTCATATGACCGACAACGCAAAACCACAGGCTTATTAATTTAAGCATTTCCATCTTCTTTCACCCTTTTCCTTTTAGCCCACATATGACCACGAGAGGTAACCAAGCGCTAGTTCAAGTGAGTGCTTGATCACTTTATCTAAATCAATGGTCACATTTTAATATCCCGATGAGATGGACGATTCTTGTTTACTTTGGTAATTTGGGACTTCAACCTTCATGACTTCCAACCTCTTTACAAATCTCCCAAATAATGGATGCGTGTCCCTAATCTTCAACGATTGAGAATGCACTCAAAGTGTTCTTCAAATGGGACGACACATGTTCACTTCGGGACTTCGACATTTAGGACTTTAGGACTTAGGATAATCCCTGCTCCATTTTCCTTCAGAGTGATCACCTGCTGAATAAGTCATAGGCGATGGAGACTGATTTCTGTCAGTTAACACTTCCACTTACACTATCCTTCCAATGTACTTCATCAACGGCCGAGAACGCTTCAGAAGTGTTATTTAAATTGGGCGACTCATGTCCACTTCAGGAATTCGAGACTTAGGTCATTTGTTGGTGGTGAAACTCCCGAAGTAAAACTACCAGAGTGACGTAACTTACTAGCGTCATTTGATGACGTGGCATGAGCTGAGTGGCTCCCACATGTCACTCAAATTAGTGATTTACATGTACTTGAAATGCTGATTTTATCTTGACACTTGTCATCATTTGATTACGCCACGTGTCCTTGCTGACGTTACTATTGATGACATGGGCTATCAATTTGAGTGCTACGTGTCTTAACCTCGTGACTTCAGAACTTCGGCCTTCGGGTGAATTTACATGTTCTCAACTGAATTTTGATGAAGTGGTTAGCGCCAAATTTGACCATCATCCTGATCCGACGATAATCATGTATTGTCTAGATATAATGATCCTCATTCATTTTGGCCTTTGGGACTTCGAGTAATTCAATTTATCCACTTCCCAATTCTCCCGAAGTGAGATTCCTTGAAGTGAAATATTTGAGTAACTTGAATTCATCTAATGGTCATTCTTTAACTTGAAAAGGCTTAACACGATCCAATGACTATCAGGAATTCGACTATTCAGGATTTCGGGCTTTTGGCATTGCTTATCCTATCCTTCTACTTTCCTCGATTTGATGGTCAAGATATCTTCCAAAGTGTTTCCTCAGATCAAACAATTTACGTCTATTTCGAGACATTTGTGGCTTTCTCTGTCCTTCCACTAAACATGATCTGACGATATTGATATCTCCTGAAGTGTTCTTCATATCATACGATTCACATTTACTTTGGGACTTCGACCTTCGGGTGATATTCCTTGATCTCAACCCTTTTATCCCAAAGTGGTCAGCGCCAGAGTTGACCATTTCTACCTTGGCGCGCTTTGAATAGATCGATCGATCCTCATTTACTTCAATAATTCGTATTGGACGGTCTTCGTCTTTACTTATCATATCCTTCCACTTAACTTGATCCAACAGTCGATGTGGATTGCGGAACCATAATTTGCGAGTGGTTTAATTCGTCCCCCAAACTCCGCAATTGATGTTATGCAATTGTTGGTGAGTCAACCACAATCGTTGATCTTTAAATCTATAAGATCTGACGGTCTATACTAACTCTGGGATTGGAAATAACATGTGTTTTAATTCTCCTTTCGCTCTTTGCAATCTATCCCTGCCATTGATCTATTTCTTGCATATCCAATGGTCATGACTTGATCTGATCATGTTTATGCAATGTGCTTTCCTTTCCGAGTTTCATGTGCGTCATCTCTTATGAGCTTTGATCTTTATTCACTAACCCTCCTGAGATTTAATCTCTACATACTATCCTACTGTTTGACATCAATGACAACAAATTAATGACATTATGTCCAACAATCTTCCCCTTTGTCATTGATGGAAACACACCAACTTCATACACAATCTCCTCCTGTGATGATGCTTCACTTCACTGTAGTTACTCTCCCCCTTTGACATCAATGGAAAATGGTTGCTTTCCCTGTGATAAAGCTATGTCTGTCTGTATGCTTCTGACTAGAATATGAACTCGGGTAACTCCTCCTGCAATCATACTTCTTGTCATAATTGAATAACGCCTCTTGACTTTGATTGTTGTCTCCCCTTGAATTGGTGCCAATTGATGCATTGCTTTCTTGAGAGATTAGATTGGAAGAGGGATTAATCCCAATCTTTGCCTGAGATATTCAAATACATCTCTGCCTAAGGGTTTAGTGAAAATTTCTACCACCTATTCTTGTGTTGGGACATATTCAAATTTAATATTCTTATTTTTAGCCTGATCTCTTAGGTAGTGATATTTTATGGGAATGTGTTTTGATTTGGAGTGATGGACAAGGTTCTTGGAGAGACTTATGTTGATACTGAGAGGGGGTGAATCAGTATCAAGTACAATTTAAAACCTTTTTCAACTTATGCTTAAACCATTCAATTATATCTAATGAGCAATGAACAATAGTATAAGAGTTACACCAATACACCACAGTACACCATGCACAATATATGAGAAATAATCAATATTTGTTGTTCAAGGGAAGTAATGACTTCCAAAGGTAGCTACAAATTCCAAATGTAAAGTGAGGGATAAAAATCCAAGAGGAAGATACAATCCTCCAATATCAAGAGAGGGTTTAACTCTCCATCCTTTCCCCTTCCTCCCACCCAAGAATATATGAGAGATAATAAAACTTTACATTAAATCATCACCATCATCCAACCATCACATCGAACCTGATAATACTTCATGAGAATTCTTCAACTTCTGAAATTCATCAATTCATGGAATACTCTAATCCTATAGATAATATTACTCAATGTATTTTCTAAAAATTCTCCAAGTTTCGTTCCTTGAATCCTCCCCAAAAGGAAGTTATAGAAAGAATGGTAGACCTTATTAAATTCTGGTTTATTCAGGAGACCGAACTTGTACATAATTCACCATGCTCAATATTTAACATCAGATTCTAAAACCCGCACACAATAAAACAAAGTCCATACTCTTCCAATGAAATTGGTCCCACGTCATTTGGATTCTCTATGAAGAAGCTATGAATTTTGTACCCGGAACACCTGTTTATTAACTAGCTTCAAGACTGGTCAGAAACCCTATCTTCCACATAGTGTATCTCCCTAATTATAGCGGATCAAGAGATGAAAATTTTACCATAGGTACTTAGAAATGTCTTGTCAATACCATAGCAATTTCACCATCTGAATCATTTTAGAAAACAAGTTATAGCTAAAATGGTAAGATGACCTGAAAACAACATATCTTAGAACACATCACCAAAAGACTTCATCCTCCCTTGAAATCTAACCTTCTTTACCTTTGATTTCCTCCGAAATTCGACTTCTTTTTAAAACGAATGTATAATGATATTTATTTATACCATTTATTTCACTTTCTTTTAACATTAGGGCTGACCTGACACTTTCTTATTTTGTAATTAGTTTCTCCAATTATCTTCAGGGCCTACATGTACTTCCTTCTTCAATTCACTTTGTCATCTTCAAAAATTCATTTCTCCTCAACCATGAGGATCCACGTGATGTTCCACATACCGCTGGAAACAACATGATGTATACTATCCATCCATGGGTTTTATATCTTCATGTGCATTTTCATTCATGTCCAAATACCTTCATCAATCTTGCGGCCCAAAACCAATGACTAGGGTTGACCTGAATGCCAACAACCAATCTTCCAACAACTTATAGCGCTTGTATTATCACAATAGATAGTAGTAGGTTCTTCAAACATTATTTTGATGTCTTTTAAGGTTTGTTTCATCCATTCCACTTGTGTGAAACATTCGTTTTCTGCAATATAATATGCTTCAGTGCTAGACAAAGAAATTGAGGACTATTTCTTGCTTATCCAAGCTACCAATGATTCTCCCAAAAAGAATGCTCCTCCACTTGTACTTTTTCTGTCATCTACATAACCTGCCCAATCTGCATTTGAATAGGCTTTTAAAGTGAATGAATCCTTTCTAAGGTACCACAAACAAAGATCTATGGTTCCTTTCAAATACCTAAAGATTATTTTCACATCTTGAACATGGATCTCCTTTGGTGTTGCTTGGAATCTAGCCACCATCCCAACAACTTGCTTGACATCAGGTCTGGAAGCTCTTACATAGAGTAAACTCCCAATCATTGATCTGTAGTGTTTTGGATTTACAACTTTGGACTCATCTTCCTTTCTTAGTTTGGATCCAACTGTCATAGGTGTACTAACAGGTTTGCAATCCTCTAACTGAAATTTATTAAGCATATATTTAAATTACTTGGACTGATGGATACAAAATCCTCTATTGGACTATATTATTTGTAATCCAAGAAATAAATTTAGTTCACCAAGAAAAACCATTTCAAATTCTTGCTGCATCCTCCTAGAAAAATCCTTACTCATTTTTTCATTATCACTACCAAATATAATATCATCAACATATACTTCCACAATAATCATGTTATTACCAACAATTTTACAATAAAGATTGTTGTTTGCTGATTCTCTTTTGAGGCCTTATTTTTGTAAATAAGAATCTAGCCTTGCATACCATGTTCTGGGTGCTTGTTTTATCCCATAGAGTGCTTTCTTTAGTTTACATACATAGTCTCCTTTGTTAGTTAGTTGGAATCCTTCTGGTTGCTCAATATATAATTCCTCTTCTAATTTTCCATTGAGAAATGCTGACTTGACATCCATTTGGTACACTTTAAATTTCCTATAGCTGGAGAAAGCTAAGAACATCCTAATTGCCTCTAATATGGTCACAGGTGCAAAGGTTTCTTCATAATATACTCCTTCAACCCGAGCATACCCTCTACATACCAATCTGGCTTTGTTCCTAATTACTTTCCCATTCACATCCATTTTGTTTTTATACACCCATTTAGTTCCAATGACATTTTTATTTTTTGGTCTTTGAACTAGTTCCCAAGTTTGATTTTTTTCAATATAGTCCAATTCTTCATTCATAGAATTGACCCAATTCTCATCTTTACATGCGCCTTTGATTGATATGGGCTCAATATGTGACAAAAGTGCTAGTTTTTTCTGATACAACAATTGTCTTCTTGTGTGCACTCCATCACTTTTATTTCCAATAATCAGTTCTTCAAGATGATTATTTTGAGTCATTCTTGAGGCTATTTTTGTGTCTCTTCTTTGGGATTCTTCTCTTAACTATTCTTCTCGAGTACCTTCCTTGTCTTCACTAGTATCCATATCATCCTCTTCCCTTTCTTCTTTATTCTCTTCTACTTCTTCTGCTTGTGCACCAAATGACTCATCATCATCTTCATCTTCACTATCAAGTATAGTCTCTTGATGTTTGATCCTTATCGTTTTTAAATCATCCACCTTGAAATCCCCACTCTCAACAATCTTATGTAATCTAATATTGTAGCATCTGTACACTTTCTTGGTAGAAGTATATCCAAGAAATATATCTTCATCAGATCTAGCATCAAATCTTTCAAGATTCTCATCAAGCCTTTTGATGTAGCACTTACTTCCAAAGACCTTGAAGTATTTTACTGAAGGAGCTATTCAAAACCATAGTTCATAAGGAGTCTTATTACTATTAATCTTGAGCTAACCTCTGTTCAATATGTATACTACTGTGCTGACAACTTCCCTCCAATATCCATAAGATATTTTTTCTTCATTGAGCATAGTCCTTGCAGCCTGCTGAACTGTTCTATTCCTTCTCTCGACAATCCCATTTTTCCGAGGTGTTCCGGCAACAAAGAATTGTCTTTTTATTCCATGGGTTTCACAGAAGAGATCAAAATATTTTGAGGTGAACTCACCACCATTGTCTGATCTAAGACATTTGATTTTTGTCTCTTTTTGTCTCTTTTTGAGGTTGAGTATTCTTTTGTTTTGAACCTTATTCTAGTTTGCTTCCCTAGTTGACAGTGTCTACACATAGGATTTAAGGTCTTTATGATCTTTGGAAAGTTTATTACTGCCCCAAGGTTGCTGACTTTCACTAAATTGTCAAATTTCAAATTTAATGTGCCCCAACCTTCTATGCCATAGCCAACTTTCATCTACTATATTTATATGACACTCATTCAATTTTGTATTAAGTATATATACACTTTCAGGAGTTCTAGGAGCAGTACCAACCGATTTTCCTGAGTCCTCTCTCCTAATATCACATTTTTGGGAATCAAAGAAGCAAAAGTGCCCCTAATCACAGGGTTGGTTGACACTTAATAGGCTAGGTTTCATTTTTTCAACAAGCAAACCATTCTTGTCTTTGTATTTTCCCAAACTCACAGTGCCTTTCCCAAGTATGTTACTTGAAGCATTGCCACCAAATGTAACTATACCCTTTTGTTTCTTTAAGTTCAAAAACTTGTCCTTGTTTCCTGTCATATGTTTTGAGCACCCACTGTCAACATACCAGAGATCTTCTTTATCTTGGGCTTTGAAGGCAATACAAAATTCCTCCTTTGATGTTTTTTCTTTCCAAATCTTCTTTTTCTCTCTAATGAACTTTATTTTTTCTAAGACTTCCATTAATATGTAATTACTAGATTTATGTCCATAATTATGACATCTGAAGCATTCTAGGTCCCCTTCTTGTAGAGGTGCAAAGGAGTTATAGTTTCTTCTTTTAACTTGATTTACTGTTTGGTTATATTTAAGGTTATAGTTCTTAACCCTTAAATTTTTCCTTCTATATGATCTACAATTCATAGCCTTTTGTCCAAAATTAGAGCATGCAAAGAAATAACCATAGAAAATGTGAGGATACTTGTTTTGATAAACCTTCTTTGGTGTTTTCTTATATTCCTTCTTGATGGGTGGAATTAGTCCTTTGGAGTTCTGATCATTACTTTTATTTTCTTCATCTTTCTTCTTGAATGTACTGAGGAGAGAAGATGCATAAGATTTTGAGTTAACTTGGTTTCTTCTTGAGAATAACCTATTCCATTTTTATTACCTGAATCCCTTTGTGTGGTAATAATCTTATCTAATATTTTAGAGTTATTTTCATATCCTGTTTGAGTGAGTTTTGCATCAAGTTCTTTTCTTAGGTGATCTATTTCTGCCTCCATTCTTTCACAGGTTATTTTTTTTTTCTTTAAGAGTCTTTTCCAGACTTTCTTCTATCCTATTTGCTTCTAGGATTTGGTTTGTCAGGTTGCTCATGAGTTTCTCCATCTCTTTTTCTTTCTGTTCATGTTTTTCCTTTTGTTCAACTACAAAACGTTTTAGTTTTCTATATCTGGTTTTGTATCTTCTTAATTCATCCAAGGCACTTAAAAGTTCTCCTTCCATATTAACCTCTGCTTCAAATTCAAACTCTTCCTCATGCTCAATTTATTCTATCTTATTAGGCTCTTCAATACCTAGAAAAAGGAATTCATCATCATCACTATCACTAGACTCTAATGAACTATTGTTTTATTCTTTTGAGTAATTTTTTTTTCCCTCTGTAAATTTTTTTCTTGTAGTCGGATTTTTCCTTCTTCTTGTATTGTTTATTTTTGTCCTTTTTATCTTCAGATTCCTCCTTGGCATAGGGACACTTGGAAGAAAAATGGCCAATCTTGCCACAATTAAAACATTTGAAATGAAGCTTGCCTTTGTACTTCCCTGATCCTTTCTAATTTTTTTTAATAAAATTGGCTTCTTCTACATCAGATTCTTCATGATGGCTGGATTGAGGTTTTTGCTTCTGATTTTTTGTTTTCTTGAGCACCTTGAAGGCTACCTCTCCTTGTGGGAGGTTCTCATGACCTAATATTAACTCATAGGCTATGAGGATTCCATACAATTAATCCATGGCGAGTTTATCTAGATTTTCTCGATCTTCAAGAGCGGACACTTTAGGATTGTATAGAATATGTAGTGTTCTTAGTATTTTTTCAACTAGCTCATTGTCTGGCACTTCTACTCCCAAACCTTTGATTGCATTAAGAATATTATCAATTCTTTCGAAGTACTCTGATATATTTTCTTCATCCTTCATTTTTAAACCTTCATATTGTACTGTGAGATTCTAGAGTTTGGCCCTCTTTACTTTGGAATCTCCTTCATATATAGTTTCCAATTTATCCCAGAGTTGTTTTTCATTATTACAGTTTAATACTTTAGTGAGGATTTTCTTACTCAGTCCAGCTTGTAGTGTGTTTAAATCCTTTGCATGTTCCAATTTTTTTTTCTTGTCTTCTGCTTCTATGGGAGTGGATTTGGGAACATCATATCCATTATCAACTAATGTCCATACTTCTAGTCCAATGAAAATCAGATATATTTTCATTCTAACACTCCAGAAGACATAGTCTTCACCATCAAATAGGGGGATTTTTGATGACATCTTCAACTACTGATCCATTCGGATGTATATTTCTCTTCAAGTGATTTAAACCTTTTGTGAAGAGACCCACTCTAATACCAGTTGAAGGATCAGATCCTGTCACTGAGAGGGGGGGGGGTGTTGAATCATGACACAATAATTTTATCAATTTTATTTTGTTAATGCAAACAAAATTTTATCGTGGAACCCAATTGGGAAAACCACAAACACTTTTCTATTAACTGCAAAGTTTTGTTTTACATGTTACATATAAGGAATATGTTTTTCCTTTTCGATCAACACTAACTGATCAGGATGCACCCACACCCTTGTTCACCAACACCAACTGGTAGGAGGCTTCGACCCCCTGTTTAGTCAACTACAACTGACATGGAAGCACATACTCCCCTGCAGGCTCTAACCTGCCCTTGCACCAACCAACCACCCTTAATTTCTGAATCTGGAAAACTTCGGTATCATGTCTTCATTGCTTCTCTCTCTACTTTTTTGATTTAATATATCTTTTGATTCAGACTACAGAGACACTTTCTTCTCACCACTCTTACTCATTTATATAATCTTCTAACTGGAGTGAGATATAACACATTGTTTCCTTTCATTTGGACTATCACACGTCTTCATTTAACTTAACCATAATCTCTGTTATTATTGCAAAAAATGAGTTCTACAAAGGCACTTCCATCAAACCATTTTCATATGACCGACAACGCAAAACCACAAGCTTATTAATTTAAGCATTTTCTTCTTCTTTCACCCTTTTACTTTTAGCCCACATATGACCACAAGAGGTGACCAAGCGCTAGGTGAAGCGAGTGCTTGATCACTTTATCTAAATCAACGACCATGTTTTAATATCCCGATGAGATGGATGATTCTTGTTTACTTCAGTAATTTGGGACTTCAACCTTCGTGACTTCCAACCTCTTTACAAATCTCCCAAATAACGGATGTGTGTCCCTAATCTTCAACAATTGAGAATGCACCCAAAGTGTTCTTCAAATGGGATGACACATGTTCACTTCGGGACTTCGACATTCAGGACTTCAGTACTTAGGATAATCCCTGCTCCATTTTCCTTCGGAGTGATCACCTGCTGAATAAGTCATAGGCAGTGGAGACCGCTTTTGATTCAGATTATTTTTGGCACAAAATGAGAGTGGAGATATAATAAAGAAATGTACAGATATATCACGTATATCCAATAATATAACATAAATATATTAGATATGCAACCATAAACATGGAGATAAAGCAATACACGATTTCTATTAATGAAAGAAATGTACAGAGACTATAAAAATACAGAGTGAAAGACTCGCTAGAATGGTGGCAGCTTATCTCTGAGAAGAGATGTGACGGCTACTTGCATTCGCAAGAAGATGATTACAATGAGGCTCTGAAGGCATTTTTACAATAAACATGAATGCCAAAAACCCTAGACATCCAAAAACCTAACACTAGGAGATGAAGCGCCAAAAGTCATGTGGGCCCCGTTTGGGTGAGTTAGTACATCAAGTTCCCAGGGTCGTAACTTTTGCATACGATCTCCGTTTTAGGCATATGATAGCTCGTTAGAAAGGTATCGTCGAGGAGATTCATTTTGGGGGCTCAATGATGCATTAAGATATCATTGGGAACCTCAATCTCGGAAAACCTTCATTTAGGCCCTCAAAATGGCCCCGAAAGTTAAAACCTGCTAAAAATAGTAAATTGCCAAAATTGTCAGAAAATTGTTTTGAGCCAGTTGGAAAAGGTGGGTGGCCACCAATATCCACCTGGATCAATTCTCCCTCCTTAGGAAGAAATGGTCTCCATTGCATTGAGTTCCCGGGGGAGAGGGAAAAACGTTTGCTGGATCTGCATCCGGGTGAGCTGCTTGTATTATTGGGGACATCGCGCTGCTCAGTTTGTGGAAGTTTTTCATGAACCTGTTGAAGATGAGACTGCTCAACAAGTCGAGATACATGAGAGGAAGGTGTGCAGAAGGAATATTTGCATTTTTTTACAACCTTGTCGACCTGCTTCTGTTGGATAGAAGGTGCAGGGGGCGAGGCTGTAGTGGTTGCCGTGTCGTTCTGTTCCCCTTTTGAACATATTGTGAAGAAGATGAATTTTGCAGTATGATATAGTACCTTGCGACACTTATTAGGTGGAACAATAGTTGGAACTACCTCTGGTATTATGTAGAGATGACCCCCCAAAGTAACAATGACACTACGAGGTCGAGACTCATAAACAACATGGCATGTCAACATATATGGTTGGCCCAAGAGAACATCACAGACATCCAGTGGGGAAACATCACATAATACCTCATCCTTTAAGGGTTGGATGCTGTATGACAATAAAAAATGTTGGCTGACATGGAGATCTCGTTCTTTCCAAAGCCACCCGATGTTGTATGGCTGCGGGTGTGGTGTTGTCGACAATCCCAACTATTTGACGACCTCTGCTGAGATGAGGTTTTTCTGGCTTCCGCTATCAACAATAAAATGAAGTGGGGTCCCCTTCACCCACATCTGTGAATGAAAAAGGCGCTCCCCCTCTTCAGGATCTATTGGTTCTTCTGGTTGAATTTCTGTTGTCGCGAAAATAATAGCGGGGTCTGCGTCAATGATCTGTCATTTAGCAGTATTTTCAGAATCAGATTCAGAATCAGGGTTTGGCTCCTTGTCTTTGATCTTGACCACCAATGACTTTTTTGAGTGACATTCATCGGTGTTTTTCTAGGGGATTTTGTGGAAATGAAACCATTTTCCGGTGTCCCTCTTTGTCTTCCTGTGACCCTTCATTTCCTGTGTCTTGGACTGGTTTTCGGGAGACTGTTTGTTAGGGCCGTCTTTGTCATACTTTGGTTGTTGCGGATTTGTAGACCCAAATTCCCGTTTGTTCTGGTGCTTAAATTTCTGCTCAATTTTAACAACATATCGATAAGCAGCACCGAGTGATGAGATGTCCAGAAAATCCATTTCAGTCTGGATGTGTCTGTGTAGAGCCCCATAGTATTTCAGAACCAAATGTCACTCAGAGTCTTTGATACCCAGCTTGGTGTGCAAGGTATGGAAGGTATTGGTGAACTCCAGAACTACTTGGCCCCTCTCTTACCGTAGTGTGTTCCATCTCATGTACTAGTCCTCATAGTTGCCAACAAGGTAATACTATTCCTTTACCGCATCCACAAAAAAATCCCAATTGGGATCGGCCCCATATATTCCAGAATCCTCTGTGGAATTTTTCTCCCAGTAAGTTTCCCACCAATGTTTCACATGAGGGAGATGTTTAAGGAGTGCGAAGGTGATCTTTTCTTTGTCGAAAAATTTGTGAACAGAGAAATAACCTTCTAGCAGAGTTAACCATTTTTCTAGGGCTTCTGCATCTATCTGTCCTTCAAATACAAGAATATCAAAATTAACTTGTACCTTGAAAGGTGAGGTGCCTCCAAAGTAGCCGCTTGATGAATATGCACCTGACGCTATCGAAAAACATTTAAGGATGTGGGAAAAATTCTCCATCATTTCATCCCTCTGTCGCGTGAGAGCTTGCTCAAGCAACAAATTGATAGGATCGTTTGCTCCGTCGCTTTTCTTTTCTTCTGCCATTGAGGCTTTCTTGGGTGTGCGAGAGCGATTTTATTCAAGAGAGACAAGATCACGACCCAAATTTCGATACTCGGACCTCGTTGGGGACATGCACTGAAAAAACAATCAAGAGCACCCTGCTCTGATACCACTGATTCAGATTATTTTCGGCACGAAATGAGAGCGGAGATATAATAAAAAAATGTATAGAGATATTGCATATATCCAATAATATAACATAAATATATCAGATATGAAACCATAAACACAGAGATACAATAATACACGATTTCTATTAATGAAATAAATGTACAGAGACTGTAAAAATACATAGTGAAAGACTCACTAGAATGGTGGCAACTTATCTCTGAGAAGAGATGTGATGGCTACTCGCATTCACAAGAAGATGATTACAATGAGGCTCTGAAGGCATTTTTACAATAAATAGGAATGCCCAAAACCCTAGACATCCAAAAACCTAACCCTAGGAGATGAAGCGCTAAAAGTCATGTGGGCCCAGTTTGGGTAAGTTAGTACATCAACTTCACGGGGTCGTAACTTTTGCAAACGATCTCTGTTTTAGGCGTATGATAGCTCGTTGGAAAGGTATTGTTGAGGAGATTAATTTTGGAGGATAAATGATTCTTATAGATATCTTTGAGAACCTCGATATAGAAAAACCTTTATTTAGGCCCTCAAAATGGCCCCGGAAGTTAAAACTTGCTAAAAATAGTAAATTGCCAAAATTGCCAGAAAACTGTTTTGAGCCAGTCGAAAAAGGTGGGTGGCAACTAATATCCACCTGGATCATATTTATGTCAGTTAACACTTCCACTTACACTATCCTTCCAATGTACTTCATCAACGGTTGAGAACACTTCGAAAGTGTTCTTTAGATCGAGCGACTCATGTCCACTTCAGGAATTCGGGACTTAGGTCATTTGCTGGTGGTGAAAATCCTGAAGTAAAACTCCCAGAGTGACATAACTTGCTGGCATCATTTGATGACATGGCATGAGCCAAGTGGCTGCCACGTGTCACTCATATTCATGATTTACATGTTCTTGAAATGTCAATTTTATCTTGACACTTGTCATCATTTGATTATGCCACGTGTCCTTGCTAAAGTTACTGTTGATGACATGGGATATCAATGTGAGTGATACATGTCTTAACCTCGTGACTTCGTAACTTCGACCTTCGGGTGAATTTACATGTTCTCAACTCAATTTTGCCGAAGTGGTCAGCGCCAAATTTGACCATCACCCTGATCCAACGATAATCATGTATTGTTCAGATATAATGATCCTCATTCATTTTGGCCTTCAGGACTTTGAGTAATTCAATTTATCTACTTCCCAATTCTCCCGAAGCGAGATTCCCCGAAGTGCAATCTTCGAGTAACTTGACTTCATCTAATGGTCATTCTTTAACCCGAAAATGCTTAATATGATCCAACGACTATCGGGAATTCGACTATTCGAGATTTCGGGCTTTTGGCATTGCTTATCCTATCCTTCTACTTTCCTCGATCTGATGGTCAGGATATCTTCCAAAGTGTTTCCTCAGATCAGACAATTTACGTCTATTTCAGGACATTTGTGGCTTTCTCTGTCCTTCCACTAAACATGATCTGACGGTATTGATATCTCCCGAAGTGTTCTTCATATCATACGGTTCACATTTACTTTGGGACTTCAGCCTTCAGGTGATCTTCCTTGATCTCAACCCTTTTATCCCAAAGTGGTCAGCGCCAGAGTTGACCACTGCTACCTTGGCATGGTCTGAATAGATCGAGAGATCCTCATTTACTTCAAGAATTCGTATCAGATGGTCTTCGTCTTTACTTATCCTATCCTTCCACTTAACTTGATCCAACGGTCGATGTGGATTGCGGAACCATAACTTGCGAGTGGTTTAATTCGTCGCCCAAACTCCACAATTGAAGTTATGTGATTATTGGTGAGTCAACCACAATCGCTGATCTTTGAATCTATAAGATCTGACGGTCTATACTAATTCCGAGATTGGAAATAACATGTTTTTTAATTCTCCTTTCGCTCTTTGCAATCTATCCCTGCCATTGATCGAGCGCTTGTGTATCCAATGGTCATGACTTGATATGATCATGTTTATGCAATGTGCTTTCCTTTCCGAGTTTCATGTGCGTCATCTCTTTTGAGCTTTGATTTTCATTCTCTAACATTCCTGATCTTTAATCTCTACATACTATCCTACTGTTTGACATGAATGAACACACATTAATGAAACCATGTCCAATAATCTCCCCCTTTGTCATTGATGGAAACACACCAACCTCATACACAATCTCCCCCTATGACGATGCTTTGCTTCACTATAGTTACTCTCCCCTTTGACATCAATGGAAAATGGTTGCTTTCCCTATGGTAAATCTTTGTCTGTCTGTATGCTTCTGACCAGAATATGAACTTGGGTAACTCCTCGTGCAATCATACTTCTTGTCATAACTGAATAACTCCTCCTGAATTTGATTGTTGTCTCCCCTTGAATTGGTGCCAATTGATGCATTGTTTTCTTGAGAGATTGCATTGGAAGAGGGATTACTCCCAATCTTTGCCCGAGATATTCAAATACATCTCTGCCTAAGGGTTTAGTGAAAATGTCCGCCACTTGTTCTTGTGTTGGGACATATTCAAATTTAATATTCTCTTATTTTCAACCTGATCTCTTAGGTAGTGATATTTTATGGGAATGTGTTTTGATTTGGAGTGATGGACAAGGTTCTTGGAGAGACTTATGTTGATACTAAGAGGGGGGTGAATCAGTATCAAGTACAATTTAAAACCTTTTTCAACTTATACTTAAACCATTCAATTATATCCAATGAGCAATGAACAATAGTATAAGAGTTACACCAATACACCACAGTACACCATGCACAATATATGAGAAATAATCAATATTTATTGTTCAAGGGAAGTAATGACTTCCAAAGGTAGCTACAACTTCCTTGCCGAGAAGTTGTAGCTACCTTTGGAAGTCATTACTTCCAAAAACATTTAAGTATAAGTTATCATAACTAAAGGCATTTAACACAATCCATGTCGGGACTTGCAATAATGAGTTATCATAATGGAGAAGTAGAGACACCCTATAATATTAAATGTAGAAGATATTGAAATTGAATTGAGAATTTGTCGAGGATACATAGTGATAGAACAATAAAAGAAGCTAATAAATGACAACCATTAGTGGATTAAATGGAGAGTTTAGGTGCAAAGGGAAACTACAACTGACAACACAATATAAAAGTACACAAAGGGATAATGAGGGAATATTATTGTTCGTCAAAGATTAGATAGAGAGCCTAATATTACAAAACCAAAGAGCCGAAGTTACATAGCTGAAGTACATAACAAAGTTATAAAACTAGTTGGAAGTTGAGACCAACGTCACAGAGGAATATGACACCTCAGGCATCAACAACATCAACCTCAGTACTGAAGAAACTCCGCAACCATCCTGCAATGTCACTGGTAGTCGAAGGAACACAAGAAGCCTCATCCTGAGATGAACGATTTCCCAGGGATTATATCCCACCGAGAAATCCATCAACAAAACAGGTCCATTTATAGAAGGAGGAAAGGTAACCATTAATTGAGCCACCGATTCCAGAAGGAGTAATAGTAGAAGGGGATATGTTAGGTATGATAACATCTCTGAAATACGCTAACCATGATATCATCGATGAAAATAAGTTTCCAGTGCTCGTACCCAGTAAGTTTATGATGAAATCCATTAGATCTGAGACCCACATGTTCGTCATAGAACCACAAGTGTGGGCTAGGGGGTTGCATAAATCAGGTCTTCTAATCTTGTTCGACATACCACATTTTGGACAAATCCATGAGATCAAAGCATGTGTGAAAATGATTCTAATTTGTGTGCACAGACGATACCCGTGGCTTGACATACCAATATCCATTGATATTGATTTAATAGTGTGCATTACAAGTCTTCTGTCGCTGGGGAAGGACCCTCCATAATTGTTTTTTAACAAGAAGAATGAAAAATATTGAAGGATCAGATCCTGTCACTGAGAGGGGGGGGGGTGAATTAGTGACACAATAATTTTATCAATTTTCTTTTGTTAATGCAAACAAAATTTTATCGTGGAACCCACTTGGGAAAACCACAAAAAAATTTCTATAAATTTCTATTAACTGCAAAATTTTGTTTTACATGTTACATAGAAGGAAGATGTTCTTCCTTTTCGATCAACACCAACTGATCAGGATGCACCCACACCCTTGTTCACCAACACCAACTGGTAGGAGGCTTTGATCCCCTATTTATCCAACTACAACTAACAGAGAAGCACCTACTCTCCTGCAGGCTCTAACCTGCCCTTGCACCACCCAACCCCCTTTAATTTCTGAATCTAAAAAACTTCTATATCATGTCTTCACTACTTCTCTCTCTGCTTCTTTGATATAATATATCTTCCGATTCAGACTGCAGAGGCACTTTCTTCTCACCACACTTACTCGTTTATATACTCTTCAAACTAGTGTGAGATATAACACATTGTCTCCTTTCGTTTGGACCATCACACCTCGTCATTTAACATAACCATAACCTCTACTATTATTGCAAAAACCGAGTTCTATAGAGGCACTTCCATCAAACCATTTTCATATGACCGACAATGAAAAACCATGGGCTTATTAATTTAAGCATTTCCTTCTTCTTTCTCCCTTTTCCTTTTAGCCCACATATGACCACAAGAGGTGACCGGGCACTAGTTCAAGCGAGTGCTTGATCACTTTATCTAGATCAACGATCACATTTTAATATCCTGATGAGATGGACGATTCTTGTTTACTTTGGTAATTTGGGACTTCAACCTTCGTGACTTCCAACCTCTTTACAAATCTCCCAAAGAATAGACACGTGTCCCTAATCTTCAACGATTGAGAATGCACTCAAAGTGTTCTTCAAATGGGACGACACATGTTCACTTCGGGACTTTGACATTCAGGACTTCAGGACTTAGGATAATCCCTACTCCATTTTCCTTTGGAGTGATCACCCGCTGAATAAGTCATAGGCGTTGGAGACCTCTTTCTGTCAGTTAACGCTTCGACTTACACTATCCTTCCAATGTACTTCATCAACGATCGAGAACACTTCAGAAGTGTTCTTTAGATCGGGCGACTCATGTCCACTTCAAGAATTCAAGACTTAGGTCATTTGCTGGTGGTGAAACTCCCAAAGTAAAACTCCCAGAGTGACATAACTTGTTGGTGTCATTTGATGACGTATCACGAGCCGAGTGGCTGCCACATGTCACTCAGATTCGTGATTTACATGTACTTGAAATGCCGATTTTATCTTGACACTTGTCATCATTTGATTATGCCACGTGTCGTTGCTGATGTTACTATTGATGACGTGGGCTATCAATGTGAGTGCTATGTGTCTTAACCTCGTGACTTCGGAACTTCGGCCTTTGGGTGAATTTACATGTTCTCAACTCAATTTTGCCGAAGTGGTCAACGCCAAATTTGACCATCATCCTGATCCGACGATAATCATGTATTGTCCAGATATAATGATCCTCATTCATTTTGGCCTTCGGGACTTCGAGAAATTCAATTTATTCACTTCCCAATTCTCCCGAAGTGAGATTCCCCAAAGTGAAATATTCGAGTAACTTGACTTCATCTAATGGTCATTCTTTAACCCGGAAAGGCTTAACACGATGCAACGACTATCGAGAATTCGACTATTCAGGATTTAAGGCTTTTGGCATTGCTTATCCTATCCTTCTACTTTCCTTTATCTGATGGTCAAGATATCTTCCAAAGTGTTTCCTTAGATCAAATAATTTATGTCTATTTCAGGAAATTTGTGGCTTTCTCTGTCCTTCCACTAAACATGATCTGATGGTATTGATATCTCCCGAAGTGTTCTTCATATCAGACGGTTCACATTTACTTTGGGACTTCGGACTTCGGCCTTCGGGTGATATTCCTTGATCTCAACCCTTTTATCCCAAAGTTGTGAGCGCTGGAGTTGACCACTGCTACCTTGGCACGCTCTGAATAGATCGAGCGATCCTCATTTACTTCAAGAATTCGTATTAGATGGTCTTCATCTTTACTTATCCTATCCTTCCACTTAACTTGATCCAACAATCAATGTCGATTGCAGAATCATAACTTGTGAGTGTTTTAATTGATCGCCCAAACTCCACAATTGAAGTTATGTGATTGTTGGTGAGTTAACCACAATTGTTGATCTTTGAATCTATAAGATCTGATGGTCTATACTAATTCCGGGATTGGAAATAACATGTTGTTTAATTCTCCTTTCTCTCTTTGCAATCTATCCCTGCCATTGATCTAGTGCTGGTGTATCCAATGGTCATGAATTGATCTGATCATGTTTATGAAATGTGCTTTCCTTTCTGAGTTTCATGTGCGTAATCTCTTCTGACCTTTGATCTTCATTCACTAACCCTCCTGAGCTTTAATCTCTACTTACTATCCTACTGTTTGACATCAATGACAACAAATTAATGACACTATGTCCAACAATCTCCCCCTTTGTCATTGATGGCAACACATGGTAAGATGGTAAGATGACCTGAAAATAACATACCTTAGAACACATCACCAAAAGACTTCATCTTCCCTTGAAATCCAACCTTCCTTATTTTTGATTTCCTCGGAAATTCGACTTCTATTTAAAATGAATGTATAATGATATTTATTTATACCATTTATGTCACTTTATTTTAACATTAGGGCTGACCTGACACTTTCTTATTTTGTAGTTTCTTTAATTATCTTCAGGGCCTACATGTACTTGCTTCTTCGATTCACTTTGTCATCTTCAAAAATTCATTTCTCCTCAACCATGAGGATCCACGTGATGTTTCACATACCACCGAAAACAACATGATGTATACTATCCATCCATGGGTTTTGTATCTTCATGTGCATCGTCATTCATGTCCAAATACCTTCATCAATCTGGCGGTCCAAAACCAATGACTAGGGTTGACATCAATGACAACAACCAATCTTCCAACAAATTATAACACTTTTATTATCACAATAGATAGTAGTAGGTTCTTCAAAAATTATTTTGAGGTCTTGTAAGGTTTGTTTCATCCATTCCACTTGTGTGCAACATTCTTCCACTGCAATATACTTTGCTTCAGTGCTAGACAAAGAAATTGAGGACTATTTCTTGCTTATCCAAGCTACCAATGATTCTCCCAAAAAGAATGCTCCCCCACTTGTACTTTTTCTGTCATCTACATAACCTGCCCAATCTACATCTGAATAGGCTTTTAAAGTGAATGAATCCTTTCTAGAGTACCACAAACAAAGATCTATGGTTCCTTTAAAATACCTAAAGATTCTTTTCATAGCTTGAACATGGCTCTCCTTTGGTGCTACTTGGAATCTAGCCACCATCCCAACAACTTGCTTGACATCAGGTTTGGAAGTTGTTACATAGAGTAAACTCCCAATCATTGATCTGTACTATTTTGGATCTACAAGTTTGGACTTATCTTCCTTTCTTAGTTTGCATCCAAATGTCATAGGTGTACTAACAGGTTTGCAATCCTCTAACTGAAATTTATTAAGCATATATTTAAAATACTTGGACTTATGGATAAAGAATCCTCTATTGGACTGTATTATTTGTAATCCAAGAAATAAATTCAGTTCACCAAGAAAAACCATTTCAAATTCTTGCTGCATCCTCCTAGAAAAGTCCTTACTCATTTTTTCATTATCACTGCCAAATATAATATCATCAACATATACTTCCACAATAATCATGTTATTACCAACAATTTTACAATAAAGATTGTTTTCTGCTGATCCTCTTTTGAGGCCTTGTTTTTGTAAATAAGAATCTAGCCTTGCATACTATGTTATGGGTGCTTGTTTTAGCTCATAGAGTGCTTTCTTTAGTTTACATACATAGTCTCCTTTGTTAGTTAGTTGGAATCCTTCTGGTTGCTCGATATAGAATTTCTTTTCTAATTTTACATTGAGAAATGCTGACTTGACATCCATTTGGTACACTTTAAATTTTCTGTAGCTGGAGAAAGCTAAGAACATCCTAATTGCCTCTAATCCGGTCACATGTGCAAAGGTTTCTTCATAATCTACTCCTTCAACCCGAGCATACCCTTTACATACCAATCTGACTTTGTTCCTGATTACTTTCCCATTCACGTCCATTTTGTTTTTATACACCCATTTAGTTCCAATGACATTTTTATTTTTTGGTCTTTGAACTAGTTCCCAAGTTTTTTTTTTTCAATCTAGTCCAATTCTCCATTCATAGAATTGACCCAATTCTGATCTTTACAAGCCTCTTTGATTGATATGGGCTCAATATGTGACAAAAGTGCTATTTTTTTCTGATACAACAATTGTCTTCTTGTGTGCACTCCATCACTTCTATTTCCAATAATCAGTTCTTCAAGATGATTCTTTTGAGTCATTCTTGAGGCTATCTTTCTCTCTCTTCTTTGCGATTCTTCTCTTAACTCTTCTTCTCGAGTATCTTCCTCGTCTTCAATAGTATCCATATTATCCTCTTCCCTTTCTTTTTTATTCTCTTCTACTTCTTCTGCTTGTGTACCAACTGACTCATCATCATATTCATCTTCACTGTCAAGTATAGTCTCTTGATGTTTGATCCTTATCGTTTTTAAATCATCCACCTTGACATCCGCACTCTCAAAAATCTTATGTAATCTAAGATTGTAGCATCTATATGCTTTCTTGGTAGAAGCATATCCAATAAAGATATCTTCATCAGATCTAGCATCAAAGTTTTCAAGATTCTCATCAAGGCTTTTGATGTAGCTCACTTACTTCTAAAGACCTTGAAGTATTTTACTGAAGGAGCTATTCAAAACCATAGTTCATAAGGAGTCTCATTACTATTAATCCTGAGATCACCTCTATTCAATATGTATACTGCTGTGCTTACAACTTCCCTCCAATATCCATCAGATAATTTTTCTTCATTGAGCATAGTCCTTGCAACATGCTAAACTGTTCTATTCCTTCTCTCGGCAATCCCATTTTGCCGAGGTGTTCTGGCAACAGAGAATTGTCTTTTTATTCCATGGGTTTCACATAAGAGATCAAAATATTTTGAGGTGAACTCACTACCATTGTCTGATCTAAGACATTTGATTTTTGTCTCTTTTTCATTTTCAACAAGGATCTTAAAAGCTTTGAATTTGTTAAGTGCTTTCGATTTTTCCTTGAGAAAAAATACCCAACCCATTCTAGTAAAATCATTAATGAATAGCATAAAGTAGGACTCTCCTTGCAAAATCTTGGTCCTTGTAGGTCCACAGAGGTCGGTGTGAACAAGATCTAAAGGTTTTGAGGTTGAGTATTCTTTTGTTTTGAACCTTATTCTAGTTTTCTTCCCTAGTTGACAGTGTCTACACATAGGATTTAAGGTCTTTATGATCTTTGGAAAGTTTATTACTACCCCAAGGTTTCTGAATTTCACTAAATTGTCAAATTTAATGTGCCCCAACCTTCTATGCCATAGTCAACTTTCATCTACTAAATTTATATGACACTCCTCATTCAATTTTGTATGAAGTATATATACACTTTCGGGAGTTCTAGGAGAAGTACCAACCAATTTTCCTGAGTCCTCTCTCCTAATATAACATTTCTGGGAATCAAAGATGCAAAATTGCCCCTAATCACAGGGTTGGCTGACACATAATAGGCTAGGTTTCATTTTTTCAACAAGCAACACATTCTTGGCTTTGTATTTTCCCAAACTCACAGTGCCTTTCCCAAGTATGTTACTTGAAGCATTGCCATCCAATGTAGCTTTACCCTTTTGTTTCTTTAAGTTCAAAAACTTGTCCTTGTTTCCTGTCATATGTTTTGAGCTCCCACTATCAACATACCAGAGATCTTCTTTATCTTGGGCTTTGAAGGAAATACAAAATTCCTCCTTTGATGTTTTTTCTTTCCAAATCTTATTTTTCTCTCTAATGAACTTTGTTTTTTCTAAGACTTCCATTAATATGAAATTATTGGATTTATGTCCATAATTATGACATCTGAAGCAGTCTAGGTCCCCTTCTTGTAGAGGTGCAAAGGAGTTATAGTTTCTTCTTTTAACTTGATTTACTGTTTAGTTATATTTAAGGTTATAGTTCTGAACCCTCAAAGTTTTCCTTCTATATGATCTACAATTCATAGTCTTTTGTCTGAAATTAGAGCATGCAAAGAAATAACCATAGAAAATGTGAGGATACCTGTTTTGATAAAACTTCTTTGGTGTTGTCTTATATTCCTTCTTGACTGGTGGAATTAGTCCTCTAGAGTTCTGATCATTACTTTTCTTTTCTTCATCTTTCTTCTTGAATGTACTGAGGAGAGAAGCTGCATAAGATTTTGAGTTAACTTGGATTCTTCTTGAGAATAACCTATTCCATTTTTATTACCTGAATCCCTTTGTGTGGTAATAATCTTATCAATATTTTAGAGTTATTTTCATATCTTGTTTGAGTGAGTTTTGCATCAAGTTCTTTTCCTAGGTGAACTATTTCTGCCTACATTATTTCACAGGTTATTTGTTTTTCTTTAAGAGACTTTTCCAGACTTTCTTCCATCCTATTTGCTTCGAGGATTTGGTTTTTGAGGTTGCTCATGAGTTTCTCCATCTCTTTTTCTTTATGTTCATCTTTTTCCTTTTGTTCAACTACAAAACGTTTCAGTTCTCTATATCTGGTTTTGTATCTTCTTAATTCATCCAAGGCACTGAGAAGTTCTCCTTCCATATTAACCTCTGCTTCAAATTCAAACTCTTCCTCATGCTTGATTTATTCTATATCATTAGGCTTTTCAATACCTAGAAAAAGGACTTCATCATCATCACTATCACTAGACTCTAATGAACTATTGTTTTCTTCTTTTGAGTAAATGTTTTTTTTCCCTTTGTAATTTTTTTTCTTGTAGTTGAGTTTTTCCTTCTTCTTGTATTGTTTATTTTTGTCCTCTTCATCTTCAGATTTCTCCTTGGGATAGGGACAATTGGAATTAAAATGGACAATCTTTCCACAATTAAAACATTTGAAAGGTAGCTTGCCTTTGTACTTCCCTGATCCTTTCTGAAGTTTTTTAAATAAAATTGGCTTCTTCTACATCAGATTCTTCATGATGGATGGATTGAGGCTTTTGCTTCTGATTTTTTGTTTTCTTGAGCACCTTGAAGGTTGCCTCTCCTTATGGGAGGTTCTCATGACCTAATCTTAACTCATAGGCTGTGAGGATTCCATAGAATTAATCCATGGTGAGTTTATCTATATTTTCTCGATCTTCAAGAGTGGACACTTTAGGATTGTATAGAATAGGTAGTGTTCTTAGTATTTTTTCAACTAGTTCATTATCTAGCACTTCTACTCCCAAACCTCTGATTGCATTAAGAATATTATCAACTCTTTCAAAGTACTCTGATATATTTTCTTCATCCTTCATTTTTAAACCTTCATATTGTACTGTGAGAGTCTGGAGTTTGTCCCTCTTTACTTTGGAATCTCCTTCATATATAGTTTCCAATTTATCCCAAAGTTGTTTTGCATTATTATAGTTTAATACTTTAGCGAGGATTTTCTTACTCAGTCCAGCTTGTAGTGTGTTTAAATCCTTTGCATGTTCCAATTTTTTTTTCTTGTCTTTTGCTTCTATGTGAGTGGATTTGGGAACATCATATCCATTATCAACTAATGTCCATACTTCCAGTCCAATGAACATTAGATATATTTTCATTCTAACACTCCAGAAGACATAGTCTTCACCATCAAATAGGGGGATTTTTGATGACATCTTCAACTGCTAATTCATTATGATGTATATTTCTCTTCAAGTGATTTAAACCTTTTGTGAAGAGACCCGCTCTGATACCAATTGAAGGATCAGATCCCATCACTGAGGGGGGGGGGGGGTTGAATCAGTGACATAGTAATTTTATCAATTTTATTTTGTTAATGCAAACAAAATTTTAACAATTTTTTTTATCATGGAACCTAATTGGGAAAACCACAAACACTTTTCTATTAACTGCAGAATTTTGTTTTACATGTTACATATAAGGAATATGTTTTTCCTTTTCGATCAACACCAACTGATCAAGATGCACCCACACCCTTATTCACCAACACCAACTAGTAGGACGCTTCGACCCCCTGTTTAGTCAGCTACAACTGACAGGGAAGCACCTACTCCCCTGCAGGCTCTAACCTTCCCTTGCACCAACCAACTACCCTTAATTTCTGAATCTGGAAAACTTCTGTATCATGTCTTCACTGATTCTCTCTCTTCTTTTTTGATTTAATATATCTTCTGATTCAGACTGCAGAGACACTTTCTTCTCACCACTCTTACTCATTTATATAATCTTCCAACTTGTGTGAGATATAACACATTGTTTCCTTTCATTTGGACCATCACATGTCTTCATTTAAATTAACCATAATCTTTGTTATTATTGAAAACAATGAGTTCTACAGAGGCACTTCCATCAAACCATTTTCATATGACCGACAACGCAAAACCACGATCTTATTAATTTAAGCATTTCCTTCTTCTTTCTCCTTTTTCCTTTTAGCCCACATATGACCACAAGAGGTGACCAGGCACTAGGTCAAGCGAGTGCTTGATCACTTTATCTAAATCAATGGCCACGTTTTAATATCCTAATGAGATGGAAAATTCTTGTTTACTTTGGTAATTTTGGACTTCAACCTTCGTGACTTCCAACCTCTTTACAAATCTCCCAAATAACAGACGCGTGTCCCTAATCTTCAATGATTGAGAATGCACCCAAAGTGTTCTTCAAATTGGACGACACATGTTCACTTCGGGAATTCGACATTCAGGACTTCAACACTTAGGACAATCCTTGCTCTATTTTCCTTTGGAGTGTTCACCCGCTGAATAAGTCATAGGTGGTGGAGACCACTTTTTGTCAGTTAACACTTCCACTTACACTATCCTTCCAATGTACTTCATCAATGGTCGAGAACACTTCAAAATTGTTCTTTATATCGGGCGACTCCTATCCACTTCAAGAATTTGGGACTTAGGTCATTTGTTGGTGGTGAAATTCCCGAAGTAAAACTCCCAGAGTGACGTAACTTGCTGGTGTGGCATGAGCCAAGTGGCTGCCACGTGTCACTCAGATTCGTGATTTACATGTACTTGAAATGCCAATTTTATCTTGACACTTGTCATCATTTCATTACGCCACATGTCCATGCTGACGTTACTGTTGATGACGTGATATCAATTTGAGTTCTACATGTCTTAACCTCGTGACTTCGGAACTTCAACCTTCGTGTGAATTTACATGTTCTCAACTCAATTTTGCCGAAGTGGTCAGCGCCAAATTTGACCATCATCCTGATCCGACAATAATCATGTATTGTCCAGATCTAATGATCATCATTCATTTTGGCCTTCGGGACTTCGAGTAATTCAATTTACCCACTTCCCAATTCTCCCGAAGCAAGATTCCCTGAAGTGAAATCTTCGAGTAACTTGACTTCATCTAATGGTCATTCTTCAACCTGAAAAGGCTTAACACGATCCAATGACTATTGAGAATTTGACTATTCGGGATTTCAGGATTTTGGAATTGCTTATCCTATCCTTGTACTTTCCTCGATCTGATGGTCAGGATATCTTCCAAAGTGTTTCCTTAGATCAAACAATTTACGTCTATTTCGAGACATTTGTGGATTTCTCTATCCTTCCACTAAACATGATATGACGGTCTTGATATCCCCTGAAGTGTTCTTCATATCAGACAATTCACATTTACTTTGGGACTTTAGCCTTCAAGTGATCTTCCTTGATCTCAACCCTTTTATCCCAAAGTGGTCAGCACCGAAGTTGACCACTACTACCTTGGTGCACTCTGAATAGATCGAGTGATCCTTATTTAGTTCAAGAATTCATATCAGACGGTCTTCGTCTTTACTTATCCTATCCTTCCAATTAACTTGATCCAATGGTCGATGTGGATTGCAGAACCATAACTTGCGAGTGGTTTAATTCGTCGCCCAAACTCTACAATTTAAGTTATGCGATTGTTGGTGAGTCAACCACAATCGTTGATCTTTGAATCTATAAGATCTGACGGTTTATACTAATTTCGAGATTGGAAATAGCATGTTTTTTAATTGTCCTTTCGCTCTTTGCAATCTATCCCTGCCATTGATCTAGTGCTTGTGTATCCAATGGTCATGACTTGATCTGATCATGTTTATACAATGTGATTTCCTTTCCGAGTTTCATGTGTGTCATCTCTTCTGAGCTTTGATCTTCATTCACTAACATTCTTGATCTTTAATCTCTACATACTATCCTACTGTTTGAAATCAATGCCAACACATTAATGACACTATGTCCAACAATCTCCCCCTTTGTCATTGATGGAAACACACCAACCTCATACACAATATCCAGTTGTGATGATGCTTCGCTTCACTGTAGTTACTCTCCCCTTTGACATCAATGGAAAATGGTGTCTTTCCCTATGGTAAAGCTCTGTTTGTCTGTATGCTTCTAACCAAAATATGAACTCGGGTAACTCCTCCTGTAATCATACTTCTTGTCATAACTGAATAACTCCTCCTGACTTTGATTGTTGTCTCCCCCTGAATTGGTGCCAATTGATTCATTGTTTTCTTGAGAGATTGGATTGGAAGAGGGATTACTCCCAATATTTGCATGAGATATTCAAATACATCTCCGCCTAAGGGTTTAGTGAAAATGTCTGCCACATGTTATTGTGTTGGGACATATTCAAATTTAATATTCTTATTTTCAGCTTGATCTCCTAGGTAGTGATATTTTATGGGAATGTGTTTTGATTTGGAGTGATGGACAAGGTTCTTGGAGAGACTTATGTTGATATTGAGAGGGGGGTGAATCAATATCAAGTACAATTTAAAACCTTTTTCAACTTATACTTAAACCATTCAATTATATCCAATGAGAAATGAACAATAGTATACAAGTTACACCAATACACCACAGTACACCATGCACAATATATGAGAAATAATCAATATTTATTGTTCAAGGGAAGTAATGAATTCCAAATGTAAAGGGAGGGATACAACTTCAAGAGGAAGATACAATCCTCCAGTATCAAGAGAGGGTTTAACTCTCCATCCTTTCCTCTTCCTTCCACCCAAGAATATATGAGAGATGATAAAAATTTACATTAAATCATCACCATCAACCAACCATCACATAGAACCTGATAATGCTTCATGAGAATTCTTCAACTTCTAAAATTATTCAATTCATGCAACACTATGATCCTATAGATAATATTACTCAATGTATTTTCTGAAAATTCTCCAAGTTTCACTCCTTGAATCCTCCCCAAAAGGAAGTTATAGAAAGAATTGTAGACCTTATTCAATTATGGTTTATTCAGAAGACCGAACTTGTACATAATTACCCGCGCTCAATATTTAACATCATATTCTGAAACCCGCACACAAAAAACAAAATTCCTTACTCTTTCCAATGAAATTGGTCCCACATCATTTGGATTCTCTATGAAGAAGTTATTATTTTTTTACCCGGAACACCTATTTATTGACTAGCTTCAGGACTGGTCAAAAACCCTATCTTCCACAGAGTGTATCTCCCTAATTATAGTGAATCAAGAGATGAAACTTTTACCACATGTACCTTGAAATGTCTTCTTAGTACCATAGAAATTTCATCATCTGAATCATTTTAGAAAACAAGTTATAGCGAAAATGGTAAGATGACCTGAAAATAACATACCTTAGAACACATCACCAAAAGACTTCATCCTCCCTTGAAATCCAACCTTCTTTATTTCTGATTTCCTCCGAAATTCGAATTTTATTTCAAATGAATGTATAATGATATTTATTTATACCATTTATATAACTTCCTTTTAACATTAGGGCCAACCTGACACTTTCTTATTTTGTAATTAGTTTCTTTAATTATCTTCATGGCCGACATGTACTTCCTTCTTCAATTCACTTTGTCATCTTCAAAAATTCATTTCTCCTCAACCATGAGGATCCACGTGATGTTCCACATATCATCGGAATCAACATGATGTCTGCTATAAATCCATGGGATTTTTATCTTCATGTGCATTGTCATTCATGTCTAAATACCTTCATCAATCTTGTGGTCCAAAACCAATGACTAGGGTTGACATCAATGACAACAACTGATCTTCCAACAACTTATAATGCTTGTATTATCACAATAGATAGTAGTAGGTTCTTCAAACATTATTCTGATGTCTTGTAAGGTTTGTTACATCCATTCCACCTGTGTGCAACATTCTTCTGCTGCAATATACTCTACTTCAATGCTAGACAAAGAAATTGAGGACTGTTTCTTGCTTATCCAAGCTACCAATGATTCTCCCAAAAAGAATGCTCATCCACTTGTACTTTTTTTGTCATCTACATAACCTGCCCAATCTGCATCTGAATAGGCTTTTAAAGTGAATGAATCCTTTCTAGGGTACCACAAACCAAGATCTATGGTTCCTTTCAAATACCTAAAGATTATTTTCACAGCTTGAACATGGCTCTCCTTTGGTGCTGCTTGGAATCTAGCCACCATCCCAACAACTTGCTTGACATCAGGTCTGGAAGTTGTTACATAGAGTAAACTCCCAATCATTGATCTGTAGTATTTTGGATCTACATGTTAAGAACCAAACATCAATATAGCATATAAAAACCTAAGAAAAAGTACTCAACGCCTTGAAAAAGAGATAATTTCAGATAATAAGCCTCTTCGACGGGGCAACCTCCTTTTACCCCACTTAAATGTTCAAGTACAAGATGATTCAAAATGAAAATGTCTCCTTGGTATATATAGGAGACT
>ML784506.1:1007763-1043080 GCA_009831015.1 Picea engelmannii
TAATTTTTTTTAGCCAATTTTGTATAGTTTTGGCCCTTTTGTTGTGCTGTGGAGTTAATCCTTGTGCCATGAATGACTGTTTTTCTGTGCTGATGATGCGGAGTTCTTGTCGCCCTGTGCGGACGAAATTTCAGTGATAACACTTGACACTTGTCATCATCTGATTATGCCACGCGTCCCTGTTGATGTCACTGTTGGTGACATGGGCTCTCAATGTCAGTGCTATGTGTCTTAGCCTCATGACTTTGGAACTTCAGCCTTCGGGTGAATTTACATGTTCTCAACTCAATTTCATTGAAGTGGTCAACACCGAAGTTTACCATCATCTTGATATGATGGTCATCATGTATTGTCCATATCTAACAATCCTCATTCATTTCAGCCTTCGGGACTTCACGTAATTCAATTTCTCCACTTTCCAATTCTCCCAAAGCGAGATTCCCCAAAGTAAAATCTTCGAGTAACTTGACTTCATCTAATGGTCATTCTTTAACCTAAAAAGGCTTAACACAATCCAATGACTGTCAGGAATTTGGCTATTCAGGATTTTAGGCTTTTGGCCTTGCTCATCCTATCCTTCTACTTTCCCCGATCTGATGGTTAAGATATCTTCCAAAGTGTTTCTTCATATTAGACTGTTTACGTCTATTTCAGGACATTTGTGGCTTACTCTGTCCTTCCACTAAACATGATCTAATGGTCATGATATCTCCCGAAGTGTTCTTCATATCGAACAATTCACATTTACTTTGGGACTTCGGCCTTCGGGTGATATTCCTTGATCTCAACCCTTTTCTCCCGAAGTGGTTAGCATCGGAGTTGACCACTGCTACCTTGGCACCCTCTGAATAGATCGAACGATCCTCATTTACTTCAAGACTTCATATCAGAAGGTATTCTTCTTTACTTATCCTATCCTTACACTTAAATTGATCCAATGGTCGATGTGGATTGCAGAACCATAACTTGCGAGTGGTTTAATTCATCCCCCAAACTCCGCAATTGAAGTTGTGCGATTGTTGGTGAGTCAACCACAGTCTTTGATGTTTGAATCTATAAGATATGATGGTATATACTAATTGCAGTATTGGAAATAACACGTTGTTTAATTCTCCTTTCGCTCTCTGCTATCTATCCTTGCCATTGATCTGGCGCTTGCGTATCCAACGGTCCTGACTTGATCTGATCATGTTTTTTCAATACACTTTCCTTTCTGGGTTTCATGTGTGTCATCTCTTCTGAGCTTTGATCTTCATTCGCTAACCCTCCTGATATTTAATCTATGCATACTGTCCTACTATTTGACATCAATGACAACACATTAATTACACTATTTCCAACAAATCTCTCGCTGAGAGAATGAAGTAAAAATTTCATACATTCCATGGACAATGTATTCTAGATGTTGCTAGCATATGTGACCTGATGGTAAGGTTTGCGACGCAAGACTTAGCCTGTAAATTATTGAGGAAATGTAGAAGAGACCAAGTGCCAACAACGGCTATAACAGCCGTAGAATGATGTGTAGAGGGTGTCCAAATGAATTGTGCAACATTTTTGTTGAACGAATTTTTGATTGACTGCAAAGAAGCATAAGACAAGGGGAAAACATTCCACTACTCTTGGTCAATTATCCTAATACCGCTACCATCTTGAAGAGAGCCGGATTAAAATCAATTTTTGGGCATCAAGGAGAAGCCTTTCTTATCCATGCACTATGAGAACCTTTGGTACATTACACATAAGGCACACTAGATGGAAACTGATGTCACATTCTATATCTACAAGGAAAATATTAGAGAAAACATAGAGAGGACATTGTGCATACTAACACAAGTGGTTGAAGAATACAAGGTAGTGGTGTGTTTTAAGGCAGGGTGCCACCACATGTACGTTTAGGAGAAGAAAGACCTAGATCAACAGTGGCTGCCAACACAATACAAATTGACAGAAGAGGATATGGGAAACATTATGGACGATTGGGACGTTGAGTGGAAGATTCCACCCGCAAAGATAGATCCATTAGTGCAACCAAACTTGAAATTATATGACATTGATGAGGAGGAGGAAGAAGAAGAGCACTGGGACAAAGGGAAGGTCCCAAAGGAGCCAACACCACCACGATCACCACACAATGACCGGAAGAGAAAAGAGCTAGAGACATGGAGACCTATACATCAAAGACCTAAGTGCAAATCCATTAAAGAAGTATTTATTTAGGAACTGACATAAGAAAAATTGGAGAAGATAGGTAATCAAGTAAAAGAAGTCACTAATGACACATTTCAGCACATAGTACAACAACATGAAGAGATGAACAAATGTATCTAGGCACATATGGAAGAATTGCAACAACTATTAGAAGCCGCGAATATCGCACTAGGGCAATAGACAGAGGAAGAACCAACAACCAACACTACTAAGACTAGAGATGCATGACCAACAATATCCTAGTCCTTGGCAGTTGTAGGAGAGCGAAGGATGATTAAGATAACAACAATGGTAGTCGAGTTCCCTACGACATAAATGAAATAATAGGCTAGGGCATTAGGTCACATATACCTAGTTCTCTCATAACTACCAATGGAGGTATTACAGGAGATACATATGAGGGAAACACAAGAGTTGAACGTGCACATCGAGAACACATATAGTGAGCTAGTAAAGATTACACTCCAGAATGTTGCATTAGAGACATAGTACATCAAAGTGAAATAGGAATGTGATGAGGCCACACAAAAAGTAGAACGAATGCAACAAGCATTCGAGCGAGTATATCAAGAACTCCCATAGGCGCAGACCAAGAAGGAGGCCCCAGTGGAAGATCAAGTCACACATATAATTGAAACCATTCATGGCTTACACACATGCATAGTTGATATAGAAGCACATGTGGCACCAAGTACTCCACCTGAAGAGAGGGAGACGAGGAAGAAAACTATGGCCACAGTAGTGGACAATATAAATACTCTAGAAGTAGAGTGTGCATGATTGTATACAGAGACTATGGGTGTTTGGAAACAATTGAGTAAAGATAGGGTACAATATGATATCAATTAGAAGATTCAAACTGTGTAGGGAAAGGTGCAAAAATTACAAGAAGCAATGGGCACATTACCACCAGTAGAGGTGGTAACTATGATGAAAAAGAACCGAAAGCTGTATTCAGAAATGAATCAGCTAAGGGTGAAGTAGTAGGATTGTGCACAATAGATAGAAGTATTACATGAATAATAATACAAAATGACAACGACCCTAACAACAACTCAAGGAATCATCAAACATGTAGTGGAGGAAGGTGTCAAGAAGGTGCAAGATCACATCACTACTAAAACAATAGACCAAATTTTGTAGAAGAAACTAGAGGTCAAGGAAAACACTGCAATAGTGAAGGCGACCTTTGATGAATTTCATGGATCACTGGAAGACAGCCTTAGTGGCTCAGGATCAACCACAAGTGAGTATTGGGGGCCTGTTAGAGAAGCATTTTGAATTTTTTTTGGGATCTGCACCAAAAGTAAGTCAAAGAGTAAAAAACAATTAGAATATGGACCAAAGCACACGATGGGAACAAACTTAAAGGAGTCCAAGAGAGTGGCGAAGTAGCGCGCAAAAGGTGGAAAACATTTATAAACCGTTAGGTTTTGGGGGGCAATTTTTCCACTTTTGTAATGGGCTTAACCCTATTTTTATGTATAAATATGTAAAGGGGTTTTTGGGGAAATGTGTGTGTGTGTGCGTGTAAGTGGTTTCTGAGGAGTTTGACATATGAGGCATTCCTAATGATTTTTTTGTAAGAGAGTCGAGCGAAGGAAGAAGTCAGAGGTATGAATGAGGAGTGAACTCACACTGTAGCAGAACATTTAGGAAGGTTTGGGTGATGTTACTAATGCATATTTTGTAGTTCAGTGCATATTTGTAAGAAAAATATTAATGAATAATATAAGAACTCATCCATTGTGGATGTATCCCAATTTGGGTGAACCACACAAATCTATGTGTTATGATGTGGTTGCATGTTGTGTTGTTTAATGTTATTACATACTAATGATAATGAATTTCATATATGATGTTATAATGTCACACATGGACTATGTTTAATGATAAAGTAACGATTAAGTATTGGGGATTGTGCACATGAGTGAATGGTAGCAAGGACATAAAGAATGCCTCAATTTCCCTCATTACTGCAGAACCTTGGTTCCTACAATCCCTCTAGATGCCTCGAGTGAGACTTCACTTTCTCTGTAGGTGATGCCGAAAGGGTTGGTGTCTAAGGGTTTTTTTGGTATTTGAATGATTAACCCTGGGTCTTCCCCCCACGCGTCAAAACTTACTTCCTCCCTTCATAGCTTCATCATCTTATACTTTTCAAGATCTTTCCAATGACAATGATTTCGCTCAAACAAAGATTTGGAATAAGGGTTGTGACCTTCCCAAGTTCTCAGGTTTACATAGGCAACATCTCTCTTATTGACACATGGCAGCCATGTGAAATCTCGTTTCCTGTGCCATCTAACGATGTGACAACTTGGACCCGACATGGAACTAGCCTATCCTGCCATGATGGAACTTCAGTCCATGCAGTCGTTCAACCATCATCACTCAGAATTCCACCAGCTCGGTCTTTGTTTACCTCTGACATATATGGCATTGAAGAATATTACCTTTCAATACTATCCATTCGGAGTTCGAAAGGTTCGAGCAATCTCATTGCTATGAATATGAGGTATCGAGGAATATCCCATCTCCTCGATGAGCAATATTGATGTACTCCTGGTCTCCCAACTGATGAGTGAGATTCATAGGATGCCTAAGGTTCACTTATCCAACTGAACCCCACTCAACTCATCAACCTATTAATAATGGACATCTGTTTTCCTAAGGGCGTCCTAGATGCCTTGCTGGAAAGCCGCACCATCCATGATGTCAATACTTCGTTACTTGATGTGACATGTGGCTAAATATTCACTCGACACATGGACCCATCATAACTCACCATGTCACCATAGGGTCAATAGGCTCGCTCAACTAGATATTGACATTTTTCCACTTCCTATAAAATAATTAGGACACTTAATTAATACTTCCTTAAAATACTGCTCCTTAGTATTTATTTATTAAATCTTCATTAGGGATAATTAATATTCACTGAGTATCTACCCCCGTAAACACATTCTTACTTTTCCTAATAATTCACTTAAGTACCATTATTGTAATGATTATCTTATAAGAGAAGTAATTATATTATAACATAATTTATATTATGTTTTAATATAATTAATTAGACTGCAGTATACTTAGGCTTATAATCCTTGATTTACATATTAATCCAAGAACCTGGATTATGACTTCGTGCCATTATCTTAACATAATTTAATATATATAAATATATAGGAAAAGAAAGGAAAAAATAATATATTTAATTATTATGTGTTATCTCAGGAAATTTAGACTCCTTTCATATGCACACTCCTCATATCTCTAATGACAAGGCTCCAAAGGATTTGATGTTTGTAATTAATATTATAATACTTTAATGTCTTAGTACCTTATCTCTTAGATTCTGAATTCTCAGACTCCATTCATGTGTGTCCATCTCATTTATGCGATGGTTATACTCCAAAAATCAAAGTGTTTTATTATTAAAATATACATATGACCATATAATACTGTGGACATCATTCTCCAACTCTTCGCACTCTGATCGTTCACTCCTTTTTCATAACTATGACAGGAAGGATTCAAAGAAAAATGAGTTATATATATAATTATATTATTTCAGGTTTTAATTATGTCTCAGGTAATTCAAACCTTCTTTAGATGTTCACCTCTCATCTATCTGACAACCAATTACGATGGAGAAAAGTTAAATATTATAATATATTGAAACTTTAAACCATATATCTCATCACAATCTTAAGCCTTCATAGTCAATTTATGTGTGCCCTTCTCGTTACTCTGATGGCCAATCATAAAAGGGAAATTGTAATATTGTAATACATTTAAACTTTATAACGTCCATACCATCACACCAATGACTTCAAACTTCATTCACACATGCTCTCCACTTCACTCTGAAAGTTGAACTCCGATGGCCAATCACCAATGGGAATTCTTTAATGTTTAATAATATATTGTTTAAAATCCATTAGCCGTCACACTCCAAACATTTGCTCCTTTCTCTGTACTCTGAAAATTTATTTATATAAATATTTACACATTAATCTGGATAATAGGGAGTATATTGTCCAAGCCTTTAATAAATAAAGAGATGTATTTACCATATTTTTTCCAAGAGTGCAGAGCGACCGATGCATGGCGTGAATTACGAAACTAGATAAAATTAACACATTTAAATCCTTTACACAAAAGGGAGGAAATTCTAGACCTCTGTATAGATAGAAATTCATAAATTTAACATTGGAACTTATACTTCTTATTATTCAAATATTAGAACATTTAGTTGGTAATTTAAGAATTTTACCAGTATTTACTATACTTTACCATTTGTTCAAATTTGCCCAGAAAACATAGAATTACAGATTTACATTTATAAATTTATGTAATTTATTTGCTTAATTTGCTTTCCATAGTATTACATATCTTGGAAGTAAAAATCCTTCATTGTAAAACTATATTTTTACCAAAATTTTCCAATCTCCTAATTACAAGCATTTCTTTACTATTTTTAGGGATTAGTCATTATTTCCAAATATTTCCCTTTGGACAACAAATTTACTATGTAATTCCAAGTAAAATTTATTTCTTACCAAATTCAAAGGGAATTTAATTATCTACAATATGTCAATCTCTAAATTTCATTTTTATTTCAAATTTAGAAACTTAAAGTGCATTTCTCATTCCTTTCCTAATATTTGTTTTAAAAATACTTTTCCTCTTATTTAATATGTGGATTTCTTTCTAAATGTCAAACATGGGTTTCATCTTCCTTCAAGTTCCGAGTCTAGTAGATTTTCCATACCAACAGAGATGCCAAAGCCAACTGCCCAACCTTTAAGTTTCTAGCAGGAAATTCAACTTTCATAATTACCAAGTTGTTTTGTGATGACTGTAATGGCTTGACTTTACTAATATTTGAGGATTAGTTCATTTAGACTACTATAGGTGATTAAATGACACACTTCTCCAAATTTGAATAAAATACCATTACTATCAAATTTCTTTTTCTAGACAGGGGCAGGCAAAAAACCAATGACAAAATATGATTTCCAAAACTTTACTTCAGATTTTCTAGCCATTCAGACAATCAGAGTCACAAATTTCATCATTTAAACATGATAATAATTTGTAAAATGATCTAGCACACAAAATCCATATTATAAAATGAACCAGTCAAGAAAATACAATACTCAGAAAAAACACTTATCTAAAACTTATAAATAGTTGGCAACTGCTGAAGCGTGTTCCATTTTCCACCCAACCATAGGAACATTTTCTCTTGGTATATTCGACAATTGGCCACCCCCTAGCTAGATCATGATGCCATGAGAGAGAGTTTATTTTTTTTCTCAACAAAAACAAGGGATAAAGGTTACTCTTCTTCTCCCACAGGAACCTGATAGTCCAGTCTTCTATCCACCAAGCAAGGGGATCTACTGTGATTTCTCACTCACTAACTCAACTTCTCTACAACCCTATTTATAAGCTTGATTAGAAAATGATTCCCAACAGTTTTTAAAACTAGAACAATTTGTATTCTCAATTCTCCTCTCAACCAAAGAGCTACATACCCTCTTCCTCTTCAGATATGGTTCTCAGACCCATTCGTGTGTATCCTATGCCCTCTTCACTCTTCCCACTATTTTTCCTCTCTTTTCTTGCCTTCTATAGAAATATTTCATGGGTACATTTCCCAATTCATGGGTCAGATCAAGAAGTTTCCAGATGGGATACTCTACCCATATCCTCATTGAATCTTGAGGAAGACTTCCCAACTACCATCTTGACTGGTAATTAAATTATATATCATTTTCGAGATTAACTGCGTAGTGTAAGTCATTAATATATGACCCATATCCATGAGTATTAGTCGTGACTGACCAATAATTCTCATGATTTGAATACTCCACTTAGCACTCACTGCATTGGGAGATGCTCACATGGGGTGAAGAAATGGGATTGAAACCAGTGAAATGAATCACATAGCATCAATCATCACTTTCGGGCCTTGCACTCGGTAACCAAGACTTCCTAGGTGGTCACCCATCCCAAGATGCCTCTGGCTCAAGCGCACTTAACTGTGGAGTTTTCCCCACATTCAAGCCCACTTAGCTTGCTACCCCATTTGAAAAACCTTAGAAAATATTGTGCCTTATGAACTATCCAGTTAGATATCCCTTCACTCGTATTATTTAATCATAGAGGGGCTTCCGCAGTGCAATGTATTAGATATCATTTTCAGGATTAACTGCGTAGATTAATGACTTACACTATGCAGTTAATCCCGAAAATGATATCTAATATGTTGCACTGTCGAAGCCCCTCTATGCTGGTAATTAAATTATTTGGGACAAGGAATTGTGTTGAAATATTGTAACTACAAAGAGTATTCTATTTAGTATTGAGTTATTATTCATTATATCAATCCCCTTTTGTGGATTGATCATGTCGGGCATTGTAATTGACCAAATCCCATTTTGTGTATTGGTCAAACACTAAATATATTGTGCAAATGGAGAAGTCACCCCCCAGGCTAATTAAATTGGTCTTAACCAGTAAGAAGACAAGTCGGCCTTGCCCAGTGAAGAGACACCTTTCCGGCACCTGCTAGTTTGTATAAATAAACGAAGCCACTGCCTCATTATCTTACTCACTCATTCTCTCATCTAGTGCACAATTTTGGTAGTTGTAATTGGGAGAAGAAGGAAGAGAGAGGCGCATTTATCAATGTTGGAAATTCTCTATTGTTTTGGTTTATTGTGTTGGCATTGTATTGCCTATCTATATTAAGAAAGTTTTTGTTGGTTTTCTCCCCCATGAGAGTTTCCCAGGATAAATGTTGTGTATCTTGTGATTGTGTTTCTCTAAGTGATCCTATCTATGCTATGGTTATTTAGTAAATTGAAAATAAACCTAATAATATCTTAAACCTTAACATGGTCTCAAAGCTAAGCTGAAGATAACATCTTTCACTAGATAAGCAAAAACGTCATTGTTGCCATACAAGAAAATTAGGGTTTTCTATTGAACATGAATTTCAGCCCTTAACTCATTAAGGAAGTGATCCCTATCCTAGCGAACTTTTTGGCAGCCTCAATGCACTTTTTCAGTGGATAGAACTCTCGAAAAGTGAAACCCTAGTTTTCACTGGTACCAGAAAACCAGAAAACCAGAACTTGTACCAGAAGTACCAGTCCAGAATTCCGCTAGTCTAGTTTGAAGGGGGAAAAATGGATTTTCTAAAATCTAACTACACCTGACTACTTGCCTCAGCCAAGCACACCTCCTAGTAAGTTCAAAATTAAATTCTGAGCATTTTCAATTTTTGGTCATTTTCCTAGTTCTAGGTAAAGATGTCTCTAAGAACTAAGATTGTTGACAAGATAAAAGGTGTGGAAAAATTCCGTGCTTGGAAGTATATGATTGCACTCATTCTTGAATATAATGACCTAGCAAGATTCATTAAAGAAGATGTACCAGAACCTACTGATGTGACAACTAAAGAAAAACACCAAAAGGACACAATTAGGGCTAAAAGAATCATTCCAGATTCTATTAAAGATCACTTGATTTATCAAGTGGCTTCAAAGAAGACTCCAAAATAAATGTTTGATTCCCTAACCAGAATGTATGAAGGAAATAACATCAACTGGAAGATGAATCTAATAACTCAACTAAAAAATACAAGGATGTAGAAAGGGGAAACAATTCAAGAATATTTCTCTAGAATATCACAATTCATGGAACAACTAGAATAAATTGGTGATACTCTATATGAAGAAGAAATAATAATGAGAAACTACACTTTGATAGTATTTGGGAAGAATGCGTTCAAGAAGATGCAAGCATAGCTAACCGAGAAGCAATACTATCAAGAGATGAGGATCAAGCCCTAGCTACTCATACTAAAGGAGGAAGGAAGAGGTCTTACTTCCAGAAAGAAAATCATCAACATAAGGAGTCTTATCCTCGAAACAAATTCATACGTAAAGAATCTCACCCTCCAAGGAGATTCCAGAAGTTCCAAACAGGTCAAAGAAAAGAAAAAGATTTCTCATCCCACCAATGTTACCATTGTGACAAGATGGGAAATATTTATAGGCATTTTCCAGCTAGAAGAAATGAATACAAGAAGAGAAACAAGACGCACCATTCCCATATAGTTGAAGATGAAGAACCACCCACAAAGATGATAAAAGAACAAATTGAAGACTATGTATTAATCTCTTCCCTCTCAGGATCAGTGTCACCTGGTGAGGACACTTGGCTCATAGATAATGGTACTTCCAAGAACATGAAAGGTCAAAGAGACATTCTCTGTTGCCTTACATAAAAGAACTTTCACCATAAAGTTACACTTGGAGATGATTACCATTACCCTATCAAAGGAGTAGGAGAATCAAATTACAAACTTGATTCAAGGACTCCAATGAAGATGAAGGATGTAATATATGTATCGGGTTTAACAAAGACCTTACTTTCTATCTCATCTTTAGATAAGAAAGGATTCAAATTTTCTTTCATATATGGATAAGTTCTTATGTGGCCCAAAGGAAAAACCATGGAAGATGCAATTGTTATTGGAAAATAAGAGGGTGGCTTGTATAAGATAAAACGTCACTTAGAAGCAACTTTGACTCATTCCATTGAGAATCCATGTGAACTTTGGCATAGAATATTATCTCACATTATTTACAAGGAATTACCATATGTAAGAAAGGAAGTCACAGGTCTACTAGAATTCAAGGTTGACCATGAAGGCGTGTGCAACAGATGTGCACAAGGAAAGAACATCAAGAACCCTTTCCCGAAGAGAGACAACAAAGTAGAAGGATTCTTAGAGCTCATTCACTCAGATGTATGTGGCCCAATTCCATCAACCTCCGTCAGTGGGTATGTATACCATGTGTCTTTTATTGATGACTATTGTTGCAAAACCTGGGTTTACGTTTTGAAATCTAAAGATGAAGTGTTTGGTAAATTCAAGGAATTCAAAGCCTTGATAGAGAATCTCTCTGAAATAAATATCAAGATACTCAGGTCAGATAATGGAGGAGAATACACCTCAAAAGAGTTTATAAAATTTTGTAAATATGTCGGGATCAAGAGGGATCTCACCACTCCCTTCAATCCTCAACAAAATGGTGTAGTAGAAAGAAAGAACATAACTATAATGGAAGTAGTGAAGACTATGATCCATGATTAAGATCTTCCAATGCACTTATGGGAAGATGCATCAAGAACACCAATATATGTACATAACATATTGTCCCATAGTGCACTTGGGTTCAAGACCCCTGAAGATATGTTCTCTGGAAAGAATCCAGAAGTAAGCCATCTCAAAATATTTGGCTGTCCTGTATTTGCACACATCCCAAAAGAGAAGAGAACCAAGTTGGACCCTTTAGGAAAGAATGGAATATTTCTTGGATACTGTGAGGTCTTCAAGGCCTTTAGAATATACATACCAGATTACCATCATATTGAGAGAAACAAAGATGTAACCTTTGATGAAGATGCAATACTCAAGAAATTAAGAAGATATAAGCTTGAAGAAGTATACGAAGAAGAACCTGTGGCTCTTAGAGTTACATAATCAATAAGGGAAGTCATGACTTTCCCTGATGAGGAGATTCTAGAAGATCATGACATAATAGAATATCGAGAACATCCCTAGATGATGATCTCCCACAAGATAAATCTAGCCTAGGCAAGGGAAATCATTCAATATGGAGAGAAGTATGGTGCCCCCGAAGGAACCATGAGACAAGTCAAGAAACCCAAGCCATTCTCTAGTTACATGGCTTTGATGTGTGATGTTTTAGAGAAAGATCCTACTTTCTTTGAAGAAGCCAGTCAGAAGAAAGAATGGGCAGATTCCATGAAAAAAGAATACCAATCCATTATAAATAATGATGTATGGGAAATAGTTCCCAGACCGAAGATCAAGGATGTGGTATCTTCCAAATGGTTATACAAAATAAAAAATGTTGCTGATGGAAGCATTGAGAAATATAAATAAATATTTGTAGCTCGTGGATTTTCTCAAAAGGAAGGCATTGATTATGAAGATATGTTTTCTCCTGTAGTGAGATACACTTCAATCAAAACCATCATAGCCCTTGCAGCTTAGATGAAGTGGAAGTTACACTAGATGGATGTGAAAACAACCTTATTAAATGGTGTCATTGAAGAATAGTGTATATAGAACAACCTCAAGGGTTTTAAGTTGAAGACTGGAAGACTCATGTATGGAGATTGAAGAAGGATCTATACGGATTGAAACAAGCTCGTAGAGTTTGGTATGAAAGAATTAATAGTTTTCTGACGAGCTTGGGATTTACCAAGAGTAAAGTAGATTCCAACCTTTACTTCAAGGTTGTGAATGATGATCCTGTTATATTGTTGTTGTATGTGGATGACTTATTTTTAACTAGAGAAGAAAATATCATCACTGATTGTAAGAAGAAGCTAACTATAGAATTTGAGATGAAATACCTTGTCCTAATGCACTATTTCTTAAGTCTTGAGGTCTAGTAGAGCCCATAGAAGATGTTCCTTAACCAAGGGAAGTATGTAGTTGAAATACCAAAGAGGTTTGATATGTTGGAGTGAAATCCATGAATACACCCATGGAAACAATGTTGAAGCTCCAAGTTGACACTTCGCCATAATTGATTGATGCTACTATGTACAGACAAATCATTGGATCGCTGATGTATCTGATGAACACCTGGGTAGATATATGTTTTGTTGTGAACACCTTGAGTCAATTTATGGTAGAGACTAGATGTGTTCACCTAGTTTCTACAAAACATGTGATGAGTTACCTTAAGGGCACATTAGAATTTGGTCTCAATTATAATAGAGATCATGACTTCAAACTGAGTGGTTATACCTATTTATATTAGGCTGGAAGTGTCTCTAACAGAAATAGAAATTCAAGATGTTTTTTTAGTCTAGGGTTAGCCATGATCTCATGGTAGAGTAGGAAGAAATCAATTATTTCTTTCATCACGACAGAAGAAAAATACATTACTGTATGTTCTGCCAGTTGTGAAGCCATATGGATTCAAAAGTTGTTGACATATCTATTTGATATGGAGATGGAAGAAACCGTGATTCAATGTGATAACTAGAGTTGCATAAAGATGACACTGAACCCTGTGTTCCATGAAAATTCAAAACACATAGAAATACGATATCATTACATCTGTGATATGGTGCAGAGAGGAGCCATAAAGCTCCAATATGTTAGCACATATGAACAGGTTGCAGATGTGCCAAAGAAGCCTCTATCTCATGTAAAGTTTGAGCACATTCAAGATAAGCTTGGTGTAGTCCAAAAGGACCTCCCTTGAAAGGGGGAGCAGTGTTGATGCCAACCTTGTGCTGAAGATTTCCATCTTTGTGCTGATGTTTTTGTGATGCCAGCCTCATGCTAATGTTTTTTTGATGCCAACCTCGTGCTGATGTTGTTGTGATGCCATACTGGTGTTGAACATTTCTAGCTTCGTGCTGATGTTATTGAGATGCCAACGTCATGTTGAATATTTACAGCCTAGTGCTGATGTTGATGATTCTCCAGCCTTCATGTTGTGATACCGTTTTTGTTGATGTTGTATCAACCTTGTGATGTTATTGATGATGATGATGATGTATTAGTGTTATACAAATCCATGTTGATGCAGTTGATGATGATGCCATTCCAACTCCCTGCTATGGATGATGATATTGATCATGAGAAAAACTTTCGATGATTTATAGATATGCTAGTCAGTGTTCCAGATGCTGTTGATGTTGCTTCCCTCTCTCTCTCCTGATGATGTTGTAGAATACCCTTCTTGTTAAGGGGGAGTGTTTAAATATTGTAATTGCAAAGAGTATTCTATTTATTATTGAGTTGTTATTCATTAGATAAATCCCCTTTTGTGGATTGATCATGTCGGGAATTTTAATTGACCAAATCCCCTTTCGTGGATTGGTCAAACCCTAAATATATTGTGAAAATTGAGAAGTCTACCCCTATGCTAATTAAAGTGGTTTAAATGACTAAGAAGACAAGTCGTCCCTGCCTAGTGAAGAGACACCTTTCCAACACTTGCTAGTTTGTATAAATAAAGGAAACCATCACCTCATTATCTCACTCACTCATTCTCTCATCCACTGCGTAATGTTGGTAGCTGCAGTTGGGAGAAGAAGGAAGAGAGAGGCACATTGCTCAGTGTTGGACATTCTCTAGTGTTTTAGTTTATTGTGTTGGAATTGTATTGGCTATCTATATCAAGGAATTTTTTTTTGGGTTTTCTCCCCCATGAGGGTTTCCCAGGATAAATGTTGTGTATCTTGTGATTATGTTTCTCTCAGTGATCCTATCTGTGGTATGGTTATCTAGTAAATTGAAAAGAAACCTAATAATAGCTTAAACCTTAACAAATTGTTCTAGGTCTGAACAATTTAAATCCAATAAATTAATGGCGTAGCAGGGGTCATATCAACCATTACTAGTTCCACTCACCATTCCCTCTCATGCATCATAATCTGTATTGGCAATCCCCTTCAACAATTATGCAACAATTTCCATTTTATTTAATAAAAAAAATATTTACATTACCTTCTATAGCAAGGTTCATCATTTCCAAAATCCACACATAACCACTCTGTCCATATTATTTTATCAAAATATAATTATATTTACAATCTGAGAGAAACATGGGTATCACAATCTCCTTTTTGTTGGGAACAATTCTCGATGCATTTCTTGTGAGCATACTGTGGAGTGAAAAAAAACACATGTTTTGGATCAAGAAGTTAATGATAAAATACATACTCGACACCCATAAACCATTCATTTAGAAAATATGGAAAAATATAAACCACCATTATCTATCCCTTCAACCCTGTACCTTTAAGGTGCTAGAAGATGAACATGGAATCTCCATATTTCTTTTACTGTCCTATTCCTGAAAGATACAACATTAATCCAGTGTGACATGTCCACTTTCCATTAGTGATTTTTGTTTAAAAACAAAATGACGATGTTACTAGGAACTAGAATTGATCTTCAATTTTTTTTAAAAAGAATTAGAAACTTTGCAAATACTTCTCAAACAAAGGATCGATACCAATATCAAAAGAGAAATTAACAATTTTGCAAATACTGCTCAAAATAGCGTTGACACTTATCAACACAACCAATATTAACTCCTATATTGAATAGTAGTATATGGTGAATCATATTCATATATATAGTCACCACCAACAAAGACAACCTATTCTTATTTCGCCTTCATCACTATTTCATACTCTTATCTATCCCCCCTCAACCTTGAAAAAATATAAACCACCCTTATCTATTCCCCTCAACCCTGTACCTTCTAGGTGCTAGAACAAGAACATGGAATCTCCATATTTCCTTTATTGTCCTCTTCCTGAAAAATATGACATTCAACCAATGTGGCATATCCACTTTCCATTAGTTATTTCTGTTTTTAAAAAAATGACGAAGTTACTAGGAACTGGAATTGATCTTTAAAACTTTTAAAAAGGAATTAACAACTTTGCAAATACTTTTCAAACAAAGCATCGGTACCAATATCAAAAGAGTAATTAGCAACTCTGAAAATACTTCTCAAACAGAGCATCGATACTTGTCAACATAACCAATATTAACTTATGTATTAAATAGTAGCATATGGTGAACCATATTCATATATATAGTCACAACAAGAAAAAACAACCTATTCTTATTTCACCTTCATCATTATGTCATATTCTTATATATCTCCCCTCAACCCTAAAAAAATATAAACCACCCTTATCTATCCCCCTCAACCCCATACCTTCAAGGTTCCAGAACAAAAATAAGGTATCTCCATATTTTCTTTACTTTCCTCTTCTTGAGAAATATGACATTCAACCAGTGTGGCATCTCCACTTTCCATTAGTGATTTTTGTTTATAAAACAATGGTGACGTTACTAGGAACTTAAACTCATCTTCAAAATTTTTAAAAAATTTAAACAATTACCAATATCAAAAGAGGAATTAACAACTCTACAAATAATTCTCAAACATAGCGTCGATACCAATATCAAAAGAGGAATTAAAAACTCTGCAAATACTTCTCAAACAAAGTGTCGGTACTTGTCAACAAAACCAATACTAACTCCCATATTTAACAATAACACATGGTTAATCATATTGTCATATTATTATCTATTCCCCCTCAACCCTGACATAATACAAACCACCCTTATTTATCCCCCTCAACTCTGTACCTTCAAGGTTCAAGAAAAAGAACAAGGAATATCCATATTTCCTTCATTCTCCTCTTCCTGAGAAATGCACCATTCATACAATATGGCATCTCCACTTTCCATTAGTAATCTCTGTTTGAAAAAAAATGACAACATTACTAGGAACTGGAACTAATCTTCAAAACTTTTAAAAAGGAAAACATTACCAATATCAAAAGAGGAATTAACAACTCTGCAAATATTTCTCAAACATAGCGTTGATACCAATATCAAAAGAGGAATTAGAAACTCTGTAAATACTTCTCAAACAAAGTATTAGTACTTGTCAACACAACCAACATTAACTCCCATATTTAACAATAACATAAGCCCCTAAAATATTAACGCCTAACCTGGCTTAACCCCTTAATCCCTAACCTTAAACCTCTAACTCCTACTACCTAAAACCTCATTAAACTCTAAACCCCCTAAACCTACCTTAAACCCCCTAAACCTACCTTAAACCCTAACCTATTAACCCCTAACACCTTAACCACTGAGTCCTAATCTAGCCTTATTAACCTTTAAACCACTAAAATATTAACCCCTTACACCCTATACCCCTAAACCTTAAACCCCTTAACCACTAAACCATACCCTAAACCCTAATTAAAATATACATCTTATGTCTACTTATTCTCTTCTTAATCTACTCTCAATTTGTTGTGTATCCAGAATATATCCATAAAGAAAAAATAATACATTATTTTTCTTCTACATTTAACATATAAACATTTACAAAAACAATATGTAATATAAAGACATATATAATGAATAACTTACCAAGGGACAATACTTATGCCTGCCTTAAAGGTGTCCATACTCTCTACAATGTTTTTTAGCTGTTTTTATTAAAAGTCTCTTTCTATTATAGCCCCTACATTTTTTACAAGGGAAATACCATTTTCTATCACCCAAAGCCTTGACCAAAGCATATCTCAAGTCTCGACCTCGTCCTCTTGGAGGAATGTTATGTGATATTTTTCCTTACCAAACTTTTAGTGATGATTATCTTCAAAAATCAACCTCATTAGTTTAACTATTTATAATGCAATTAACTAAATATTTTTTTTTATCCTGACCTAAAAATATCTCTTATAACCTCTGAAAACCATTTCTAGTATAGGGACAAAGTTGGGCATATTTAATATTTCAATTTTTATTTATTTATATATCACTTTTTCATTGGACTTCCGACGGTTGTTGACCAGAGAGTTGTTGCTTAACGAAAACAAAATATTGAATTTGTCAAACATTGGTACATAGATCATTGAACTGGTGAACTGTTGAATATTTGATGATCATTGACCTGGTCAACCATCAAATATTCGACGATAATTGTTTCTTCGGATATTCGACAAATGTCGGGGATTTAAAAAAAAAATACAAAAAATGCAAGTAAAATCCAATAGTATGATCAATTTAATCAGTACTGTCAGAGTACAACGTTAGTTTTTCCGACCATATGTAGTAGTGGTTGTTTTTGTGAAAGAAATTGTTTCATATTAGGATGGAAGATGGCGAATCTGTGAAAAAGCATACAAATTCTTTCGATAGAATGGAAAGTCAACTTATTTATATTGATATTAAGTTGGAGGAAGAAGATAAGTGTATTACCTTGTTATGTTCTCTACCAAACTCTTGGGATAACTTGGTTGCAACAATAGGTAGTACCAGATAACAATTTTCATTAAAGTTTGAGGGTGTAGTTGCATCCTTGTTATAAGAGGAAATGTGAAGAAAATAAATAAGAGAGCATAGCATGGATTCCCTAATAGTAAGGGATAGTCCCAAATAAAGAAGAAAAAAGTTTATATGAGGGGTATCTAAATATAGAGGAAGATCTAAATCTCCAAGGGATCCTTTAAAGAAAGTATGAAGGAAATGCGATAAGCCAAAGAATTTTAAGAAGAAATACATAGCAAGAAGTGTTGAGAGAGGTAAAGAGCCAGATGATACTACTTCTAAGGAAGGGAATCCCTTCTTAGAAGAAGGAGGGCATGTGTATTTGGCTTCTACAAGTACACAATAAAAAAAATGAGGTGTGGTTTATCGAATCGGGTGCCTCTTTTCATATGACTCTTCATAGGGAGTGGTTATGTGAGTATGAAAGGTGTGATGGTGATGTCTTCATAGGATATGTTTTTCCAACCAAAATAATAGGACGTGCAAGAGTCAAGTTGTAGTTGAAGGATGAAAGGGTTATAAATCTTCCCAAGGTTTTACACATTCCATATTTGGCCAATAACCTGATATCTATGGCTAAGATGGATAATGAAAGTGTACATGCTGTATTTGAAAAGAACAGAGTCAAAATAGTTCAAGAGGAAATGGTGTTTATGGGGAGAGTTCAGTGTGGAACTATATATTGTCTACTGGGAAGTATTATCCCCAATTTCTAGGGATAACTAAGGATATGATGCCTCGAGGCCCTCAGGTTGCAGACATGGAGTGCCTATTGGACAGTTGGTTGTCGTTGATTTCAACCCTTGGAGAGTGATATTAGAGATTGATTTCAACCCTTGAAGAATTCTGATAACCCAGATGGTGTGCTTTTGGTACCCTAATATGAATGAAAAATATGGATCGAAAGGACAATGGGAATGTAGGAAATACCCTCATATATGGATAGTACTTTTCATGACATTTTTGGTGATATGTGGAACGCCATGTGGTTCCTCATGGTTAGGGAGATATGGCCTTGTTAAGTTGGAAGCCCCGAAGAGTGGACAATAAGCCCCTAGTTTGTTATAAGTCTTGGTCAAAGGGGTAAATTTGTTGTAACAAGAAAACCCTGGAAGCCCTAAATTAAGGAGAGAAGTTACCTAACACACATATATAAACACCTCAAGGAGTCACTCACAAGTATACCCACACACTTATTCATTTCTTATCTTTATTGTGATCTAGTGATATTTTTTCTAAGGTTGTAGCGCCATTTTCTGAGGTAGCAAAGGGAGGTCGATAGTGAAAGTTTTGGGATTGCAACAAACCCTATTTTTTGAGGTATACATGAGTTGCAGGTTAGTAAGGGAACACATGCACATGGGTTGTAGTGAAGAAAATGGTGTATATACGTGGGCTATAGAAGAGAAAGTCGTGTACATGTGAAAATCTCATGAAACTTTGAGTAGATGTTGGTACTAGGTCCCTAGAGTTTGAAAGGAAGGTTACATGTCAACATCTTACTGTTTCAGGTCAGCTATAGAGGTATCAGTATGGTTGTATCCTTGTTTTTATGGTTAATTCTTGTCATGGTATGGTGTATTCTTGAGGCATACTTGGTATGGTTGATTTGGTATTTGAATATGGTATATCTTGGTTACTTGGTTGAGGGAGGAGCACTCCTATATATGGTTCAATGTATGACATGGTTCTCATAGTTCATATCTTTGAGTTGTTTGTACATGGTTGAGGCATATTCATGTTGTATGGTGGCATATTCAAGAGGGACATGCATTGGTTCTTTGAGATAATTCATTGATGATATGGTACATATCTGCATATGGTTGATGGTATGGTACAGGTTACACATGGTTGATGCTCTAGTTCATGATTCTTTATTGATGTATCTTTGGTTCATGATTGATTCATGTTGGTATACAATTGGTGCATGGTATGGTACACGTATTAGTTGGTTGATGAGACCGTGATAGTGATAGTGATAGATATAGAGTGATAGTGACAATGGTAGTGATAGTGGGAGAGTTTGTGATAGAGACAATTGGTCTACATTTATATTTCAGGACAGTTGGATGGGGAAAGGATAGGTGGTTGTAGCCACCTTCTAGTTGGAGCCGGAGAACACAGGGGTTTGTAGTCTCCTTCTGGTTGGAGCCATATAATACAGGGAGATGTAGCTTCCTTTAGGTTGGATCCTGAGAACGAGGGGTTGGAGCCTCCTTCTAGTTGTAGCTAGAGAATTAGAAGTTGGTTCTTCCAATGAATGTATTCTTTTGATATATAAGAAAATTATTCTGTGGTTTTCTCTTGTTTGGGTTTCCACGTAAATTCTGGTGTACTGTGTATCTATTGTGATGTGATGCTGTTTATGATTATATTGCTGATGATATATTAAATGATAATGATAAACTGATGAATATTGTTGAAGAATAAACTTTGGTTAAAAGTACTATAATTGATCATTACCGATTCACCCCCCTCTCAGTAATCCAACTGTACCGAGAGACAGATGACTGGAAGCGTCCACATGCACAAACATAGACCTGCTTCATCACCACTCGTCCTAGATTCATGACGATAGAATCAACCACATAAGATTGCTTTTGGAAGACGATGGGTCTTGGTCCATGAGGTACAAGTCAGGTATTGTGGTAAGTGTCACTTTAATATTTGAGGCATTTGAGTATGTTGCATTTAGAGTTTCTTTTGATGATAGAATGTCTACTTGGAAATTATGCTCTTTACTCTATTTCACCTTGGTGGTTTACATTGCGCCCTAGTAATTGGTCACCCTTAGGAATGGTTTTGTTACTGGGAGGTCTCCTTGATGACCCATCGTGCCTTTCCCGATCATACTTACCATTTTTCACACTTCACCTATTTTTCATCTCCTTATCTTTTGGGATTTTCGGGTGTATTGACCCAAGAAGGGAATGCACCTCATTTCATGGGAAGAAGGGGCTGAAGGCCTATAATTTTGTAGTTGGAATAATATAAAAGGAAATAATAACACTTCTATATTCTCACCTAGGGATCCCGAGGACAATGGAATGTCTCTGATAAGAAACTGATGGGACCTATGAAAAATAACAATATAAAAATGCCAGCCAAGGTAGAGCGTGTGTGTGCAATGTTTTTCATGCTTAGGTAGAAGTCCCACACATTGTATTCAACTTGGGGAAGCATAGTGTGACCATGGTAGAGTCAATGTGGGAAATGTTTTTCATTCTTAGGTAGAAGTACCACCTTGGATTCAACCTAGAAACATTTTAATAATTAATTTAAATAAATGGGATTGGAAAAAAGATGCATTGAAAATGAAGGTTCAACACACCCTGTACAAAGGCACCCATAAATGAGACAATACATACCCTTGTATGTCATGAGCCCCATGCCCAATAACATTCCCTCCATCCACTTCATCTTCTCCATATGACTTAGAGAGGTTTCCACTTAGGAAAAACTCATAGACTTAAGGAATGATTCACCCAATAGGTCACCTTGTCAACCCTCCCATACCTAAACTTGGAAAATTGCATAGGGTCTTCGAGAACTTGTTTAATTTGATGATGTAGTTTTTTATGTACATTCATAGATGAATTTTATATTAAATGTGATTTTACTTTCCATGATTCTTTGAATTGATATCCTTGGAATACGTACTTATTTGTCTTTGCAGGACCCTTGTTGATGAACATTTTGGAGGAATAAGCCCACCTTGGGACTTCATTGGGGAATGAATCCCATCGGTTGGATGCCATGGCCCAGGCCTTGGGGAAGTAAAGGAGATGAATATTTCCTTTGGAGGAAAAGGAATGTACCTTGGAGCATATCACCTAGCCCTTGCAATCCAAATGATTTTCCTTTGGAGGCTAAAACGTCATCTTTGAGGGCTTGACGTCACCCTAGGGCTAGGGTTTTGGTGGTGATGGTGGTGTTTGATTGACAATTGGTACTTTTATGAGGGATATCCCTTGTACCTTGGATATAATACCCCAATGCATGAAGGGAATTCCTTTGGAGGCCCAACAATTCCATCCTCAATCTCAACGATTTACCAAAGTGACCAATACGTCACCCTAGAAGGGGTTGACATCACACTTTTAGGGTTTTCTTCATGTGAAAATTAAAATTATTTTGTAAAGGGGAAAATTAAATGGGGTTGAACTAATTTATTTGTGGTTTACCCTAACTTTATGTGGACAAACACGTTTTAGGAGTTTTATATAATTAAAGATAATTTTCATTTCATTTAGACATAGCTCTCTCATGTGAGAAAGAATACTTGGCTGAAATTTTCTCCCTACTTGGGCAATTTTGATCATATGTCTATTTTGAAACTATATTATGGTGTTTTATCTTGGCACATTGTGGAGCTAAGGTGGTGCACACCTCTTGTAGGCTTTCTCTCTTTCTTATGTATGGATCTTTCTTGGTAACTAGGGTTTGATCTTTCTATTTTGGAATTGCTATGTAAATTTTTGCATTTTGTTGGTGTTTTTTTCTAGTTTCATTGATAATATTGTCTCAAACCCTTGGAGGAGTATAAGGGAATACACCCTTGTTGGCAGCCATTTCAAATTTTTATCCTATCCTCATAAGCTCCCTACACAAGTGTTTTGGAACCCTTGATTCTCATCACAATCTTTTGAATAAAACAACACTATTATCCTGCACATTTGCACACCTGCCTTTTGTTTTCATTTTCATGACTGCAAGCGTGAAAAATTTAAGTTCGAAGTCATGTCGATGGCATTAAAATCGTCACTGGATTATTATGGTCACGCTTGTCTATGTGCTCATTGCATTTCCAATTCAATTATGGTCGCACAGTTGGCAAGACACCAAAACCTTTACTCATTTGGCTTTTTTTTGTTGTTGTTAATATGAATTCATTTTTATAAGATTCTGATGGTATTCTAATGATCATGATCGAGTCTTTGATCCAATGGTGGTTTGATGTTCTATTGTTTTTGATCGAATTCAACGGTCTCATAACAACACATTGACATTGTGATTAGACCCTTAGTGCAATGGTTTCATACAACCCCTAATAACTTGAAAGAACCCTCGCCTTTAATTCCAAGGCCCGATCAACCATCGTGTACTCAATGTAATTATTCTCTTGAACGTTATTACACCGATGTTCCCCTGTTGCAATCTAAGATTAAATCATTAGAGGAACGAATTATTGTGTTGTCAAAAGAAAGAGACAAGCTACAAGCCAAAGAGAAGAAACAAAATACTACGGGTTCAATTGTCTTTAGAAATGTTGAGGCAGCTACGGCCTTTGTCAATTCAAAGTTATCCTGACCGAATTGTTTTCCTACAACCCAGGTATGATTTTTTCCAGATCGATTTTGTATGATTTTGTTTGAACTAGCATAGCCGATTAGTTCTGTTTGTTTTAATAGACTCAGAAACGGTTCTGTTTACTTCTAATTACCAAAAATGATTTCATTTTTTGTATTTGAATTAGCACGAAAGATTTCGTTTAGAATTAGCACAAACTATTTTGTTTTCATCGATTCGTTTTGCTAAAATCAAATATAGCTATGATTTGGTTAATGTGATTTTATTGTTCTCAGATTAGTATAAACGATTGAATTATTTTCGAGTTAGTTTGATTCGATTCTATTTGGTTTGCTTTTGAAACGATTCTGTATGTTTGAATTAGCATAGTCGTTTGTATATGCGTTGGATTCAAAGTTTGGTTTGATATAGTTCTGTTAGTTTTGAATTAAAAAAACGATTATGTTAGTTTCGGTTTGATTCAACAACGATTTTGTTAAGTTCTGAATTGACATAAACTATGGCGTTTGTGTTGGGTAAAAGATTTGTTTGATCGATTATAGTTTGTGTCGATTGAAATTGATTCATTAAAATGATTTCGTTGGTTTTTAGTTGTCAAAAAGATTCTGTCTGTTTCGAATTGATAATAAAAACTTGTTTCACAGATTGCATATATCCCTGTTACCATTTGGTTAATTAAACATGATTTCGTTTGTGCTAAATTTGCATAAAAGTTGCGGTTTGTTTTGGAGTGAATGATTTTCTTTATTTTCAATTAGTAATTGAAGATTTGGTTTAATAGGTTGAATATATTTCTTTTATCGTTTGATTGATTTAAAATAGTTCTGTTTGCAAATAAGACCAGCTACAGAATCGTGAGATTTTGTAGCTAGTCTTAGAATTTAGATTTTTGTTAATTTTACCAATAAAAAATTATCTAAACTTGTATATTCTTGTCCACCTATAGGTACCTATGAATTTCAATGGCAAATTGGACATGCTGTGGCAGTTTAGAACGTGCTTTTATGATGTAGTTTTGTTTTAGGTTGTTAGCTTAAGTTAGAAATAGAGACTTGGGAGATTATTCCGAGATTTTTTGTAAACTGCTTTTGATAATTCCCACAGGGATGTTTTACCCTGTGGCCTTTATATACTCATTAATTTTTGTAATGAACCTATCACTGTTGGGAGAATAAATACTATGGATTTATGATGATACAAGCTCGAATGGAAGTGGATCTTTTGTAACAGCTTTAGCTTTCAATTTATCATACTTTCATTCAGGTTTTGTGCATTTTAATTTTTGATCAAGTCATTGACTACTTTAGATATCAAGACTTGTTACAGGTTAATGCGTCGTGGTTTAAATTCTTTCCATGTCTTATGTGTCTCAATTTTAATACAACAATTACTCTGTTTCAATTTAATGAATAAAGGTTTATCTTCTTCATTAATTGAATTGTTCTGTACAAATCTTTGCACAGGGATTTATCTAACTGCGATGATTTGTAAATTATAAGATTGCTGTCGTTTCTTTTTATGTCTTGTTTGTCCTATCATTCATATTCAAAGAGCACTACTGCTTCTTGTTTACAAGAAGCTTGTGGAGAATTTGGCGCGAGTTTCCTCCCACCGAACAACTAAATCAACTATTGTACATAGGACAAACCTGAAGCGTTACTTCAGGTCAGTTTGTTATTTGCGATTTAATAGTTAATAAATTCGAGAATTCTTAGTAGTTTAGATGGATACATAGTTCAATTTTATAGTTAGGATTATTATTGTTCAACTTAGATAGTTTCGTTTTGTTTCTTTCTCATAAAAATTATAAAAAGTCAAAAATAATCATTTCACTGTCATAAGACATTTTTATCAATGATTTTTGCAAATTTAGATCAAAATTTGTATCCTGTAAATACTGTGTATATATAATTGAGATCTAATTTTGCTGATAGCTGAACTTTTAATTTCATAGAATTATTGTTTTGTAATATTAGTTAGTGAACTGTATATATATTTTAGAATTGTATATAGTTTGCTGTAGTTGGTTTTGTTTTACTTAGATTAGTTGCTTAGCTTAGTTTTTCTTTTGTTTTCCTAGGACTTAGATCGGCCAACGGAGCTGCTAAACCCGTCGGAGTGGATCATCCCAAACGGCTTTGGTTATTTAGACAACCCCAGACCGGATCCACTCCTCCAATTGACGAGTGTTCAATTTCGCCCGTCAACAAATGGCGCTAGAAGGGGGGCCGACTGACAAGATGGCCTTGTAGGAGCCTTTATTTTAAATGTATTCAATTTCCCCCATGGCTCCCCAAATCACTGTGTTGGAACATGCTTTCAACTTCTCATTACCCAATGTTCCCAACGAGACAGTCTCTCGCTTGTCCAATCTCACCTTTGATGGTGAAGGCAATATATCTGCTAAAGACCACCTTAACAAGTTTTGGTGCAAATGCATCAAACATGACATCTCAAATTTAGGAGTTTTATGCATAATTTTCACTTTTACTTTTAGAGGTCGGATTAAACATTGGTTTGAATCATTTCCAACATTTCACATTTTTGATTGGTTTCAATTTGTAGATGAGTTTCTAGATGCTTTTGAAATTTACAATTTCGATCAATTATGTGAAGAATTTCATACTTCGCTAATCAACAACGATTCATCTTCAGAGGACTTTTTGAAAAGAGTCTATCATATCCTCTGTAAATTTAACGATGACATGTCATTTTCATTAAGTCTCTTATGTGATGCTAGCATCCCTCCCATCCAGTCATATTCAAGCATGAACGAAGAACTAATTGCAAATCCTATCACTCAACTGCAAGAATAATTCTCTTTGCAAGAAGAGAAGGATCCTTCCGACAATGTTGAACAAGCTAGGGAGGTAGAATCTATTGACTAGGTTCTTATTGACAACCAAATTGGTTTTTCCTCTGAATCATTGTATTTTCAGTCTTCGACCAATATGGAAGAAGATTCATTTATGGCTTAAGGTGAATATCCTCATTCTTGTAACTCATGCTCTAATCAACATTTGAAATCAGTCATTGAAGAACACTTAAGCGCCGAAAATCATCTTGAATGTTCTAGTACTCCTATGAAACTGATTAGAGAAGAAGTTACACAACCGRAAGAAGAAACTTTAAACCTTCATCCTCAAAATGCACTTTGTTCACAGGAAAGACTAGATGTTTGTCACATAAATTTTGAATTATCTATCACACAAAAGGAAAATCCAGATGATCTTATTATATTGAGGAATTCGTCACCAAAACAGAGTCAGAGTTTTAAAGAAAGTGAAGAGAATTGTCTTGAGAATACCATTGTTGAGTATCATAGTTCAAGAGATTCTTTTCATCTGCTTATTTCTGATTCCTTTTATTTTTTTATATCCTGATCTATTCCTAGACTCTGTTGGACTTGACACCTTGCCTACAACATCCTACTCTTTTCCGCCACAATCATATCCTTTCGATATGCTAAATTTTGGTGAAATTAATTCTGAACCTAACATTGATAAACTTGGATTTGATGCTTGTTCACTTTCATCACTCACATGGGAAAATGACATGTTGCGAGACGATTTTACACATTTTATTGTTGAAAAATACAATGCATTATTTTTTATAGAGATCAAACATTCTAAGTTTCATACTCGTTCTTTGCTTAGATCGAATCCTAATGTTTATGCTTCACATCTTGAAATTATCAATCTCATCGAAGGAAACATTCAAACCAATGAACTAATTGATTGCATGAATCCTCCTATGATGAGTTTCCCATTGATATATTTGTTTCATCAATGTCATGGTTTGCATCCTCATTTTTGTGACAGGATCTTAGGATGGCTTGAATATTCATATATAAAAAAAATTCATAATAAAGACAAAGTTGAGCTTGCTTTCTTTTTACCTAAGTATCTTGGAAGTAGGCATGACATATTTCTTGTAGATCCTCCATGTGAAGAAATTAATGAGTACTTAGAGAACTGTCAGGAGGATGGGGCATTTCAGCCTTGGTTGATGGTTATTCCATTTCCTCATGATCTTGACAAGTTTTTCAAACCTACTTACACTTGCCCATGCCATTATGACCCTTATCACGACAAGATTGCGCAATGGCTGGAGGATTCATACATCAAGAATATTCCAGGGAATGGTAAGATCATGATTACTTTGTTTTTAGATGATGATTATGAAGGTAAGTGTGATATGTTTCTGTCATTTGTTGATATATTATCATTCTTATTAATAATGTTTGATTTTGTTTCCGTTGCAGGATTGGAGTTAATCCGATGGCTACATTGGAAGCATGACTTCACGTAGTATCCTGATTTGTTTAATAGTTAGGGTAGTTTTAGGAATAGGTTTTCCTTTCAGTTGTATTTCTAACTATTTCTCTTTGTAATAATGTAGTCATGAATGCAAGTGGGCGCACCACGAGAACCATAATACGGCTATTGTCAGGGAAGTCCCCTTTATCCTTTTCTCTTTGCTTCTAGTTGACCATTTATTTTCAAAAACGCAGTATCATCATGAAGATATTAAATGGAAAGTAAAGAGATAAATAAATCTAAATCAACACTGACCCAAGGTACCATGAGTAAGACTTCTTTCCCATCAAACAGGATTTTCCTACTTTCTTTCAGTCTCCCAAGGGATTTGTTGCATGAGGTTTTCAGATGCACCTTCTGTACATATTTGTTTTTTTGTTGTTTGGATTTTTTTTGGTTTCAAATCCTTCTTCGCTGGTGTTTTTTGATTTCTCCCTTATGCTTATTAGATTTTGTTGTTGAAATACACATGCCTGCATCATGAACTGTTCGGACAAAGAGAACATAATTTTTTTTCCTCTGAAATGACTACTGAAAAAATAGTCTAAACATCAATTGTAATATACTTCTGAAATTTACAACCATGTTGAGGAAATCTTGTTGTTTGAATGAAGTTTATTGATTTCAAACTGTAAGTGAAGCCTGTCACGATCATCCATTATCTTCTTACGCTGTCCCTATTCCTTAAGGGAACAACTTAGAAGATGTCTCCCTGCCTTAGAAGGTCAGTTTTGTAAATAAACCATCTCTGGATCTTAATGAAGGACAGTTCTAAAAAATTCTGTTGAGGTCTATAAAATATGTCAAAATATCATAATTTTCAGCGTCACCCCGCTCAATTTTATATCTTTAAAAAAAAATAAAAATTAAATCATAAAAGCGCTGTGGGAAGTGCTTGTAAACCCCCCGAGATGCTGAACAGGTCTGCTGGCATCGGGTAAATGCATGCATGACGCCAAGACAACTTTGACGGGGTACTTAGCAGGCCCGCTGGCAGCGAAGCAATGTCGGGTATATGAAAATTCACAAATATGGAATCTCTTGACCTTAAAATGTCCTTTATTCTGATATGGAACTTCTTGGCAGGATACAGATGTCAGAGTGGGTTAAATGGAAACCTTGTCGAGGCTATGGATGCCTGCTGGCAGCAGTGGCTCTGTCAACAATATTGGAGATTTTATCTTTAATATCATGACTCACTTGTCTTAAGACTGTTATCAGTTTTCATCTTTTAAGCATAGTTGGAATTCTTTGATTAATGATGATGTTTAAACAATTTTCTCGTTGTTTTTGAGTTAGAATTATTCTCATTATCATAATATGAATTTGTTCTTTTGGTAGAGATAACTGCTTCTACCAGTGTGTCGCCATTGTTGGCAGCCATTTCTCATTTTTATCCTATCCTCATAAGCTGCCTACACAAGTGTTTTGGAACCCTTGATTCTCATCACAATCTTTTGAATAAAACAACACTATTATCCTGCGCATTTGCACACTTGCCTTTTGTTTTCGTTTTCACGACTTCAAGCGTGAAAAATTTGAGTTCGAAGTCATGTCGATGGCATTAAAATCATCACTGGATTATTATGGTCACTCTTGTCTATGTGCTCATTTCATTTCCAATTCAATTATGGTCACACAGTTGGCAAGACACCAAAACCTTTACTCATTTGGTTTTTTTTTTTTTGTTATTAATATGATTTCATTTTTATAAGATTGTGATGGTATTCTAATGATCATGATCGAGTCTTTGATCCAATGGTGGTTTTATGTTCTATTGTTTTGATCGAATTCAACGGTCTCATAACAACGCATTGACATTGTGATTAGACCCTTAGTGCAATGGTTTCATACAAAGCATACATTTTATGATCGAATCCTTGGTGCTATATTTGAAGCATTGTTTTGATTTTAAATCATGCAAAGACAATTATTGTGCAAATATTCGGGTCAACTTATCATAGTTTTCAATGGTTGTTTTATTGGCATTATTTTAACATACACCACTAGTGATTTGAATCACCATAGCACCGTCGATTGTACATTTTGATATGACTGTTTTGCATGGATTGTTTCGTTCCACCACCCTCGCACATTTAGGCGTTAATGCCTGCCTTCTATCCCGGGTTACCTCTGTTGGTTTTGGGGAAATCCCTGAGCTTTCGATCCTGCGTATACCCTTTCCAAAGCCTTGTCCCTTTACCCAACACACTGCGTTCTCTCTCCTATGGCACCTATGGTGCACATAGAACCTAATGGCAGCCAAACACTCCTGCTATTTGACAATGCCCGTGAGGATTTACAAAGTAGTGGCTGGTTAGGTTTTATCCAAAAATTTGAGGGTTTCAATCTTTCGGTCGCCCAACAATTCACCCTCACCTTCGATGGATGTAGAGCTAAGGTCGGATATATCCAACTCGAGCTAAATGAGGAATTCCTCAGCTCAGCTATAGGCTTACCAGTTATAGGGCAGAGGTGGTTTAATAACTCTAAAGTGGACGAGGTGCCGTGGTCGCTCCTATTCACATCGAGAAAGATTGTTAGTTGTGACAGAGGTATGCCTGTCACTTCCCTTAAGACCAGATGGCATGATCTATTAGCAATTGTTAAACAATTCGTAACTTGCGAAGGTCATTATGGGTTAGTGTTTCTTTATCACCTTTGGTTGTTGATGAATTTTATAGACTACCCTCTGAATATGCCGCACTATCTCCTACGCAGTCTTTACAAAATGTCCAAATGATTTAAGCGTGAGAAGGCTGATAGTAGCCTTTTCCATCATTGCTTGATCAAAGTCATTATCGTTCATCATTTGAGCCTTAGTGGTGACTGTTGGCAAGCCTTCCTATCAAGGAATGGCTTTGACACTCCCGAGTGTGTCCAAGTGGACAAGGTTGTGGTCACTGAAACTCTAGTTGTGCCTACTGTGCCATATCCTACCCTTCTACCCCCTTTCAACCCTCGAACTGCCTCAACTTTGACCTACCCGATATCAAGGTCGACGCGTGTGCTAAAGACAATGCTAAGACCATCAAGAGGCCTGTAAGGAAGAAATTCAAAGGTGATGATGGTGTCAACAGTAGGGGAAAGAAGAATGCATGATGGATATCTATATGTGCTCGGAACAAGCCCAAACAGAGCACTGACCAGAAACCTATTGTCTTGAGCGAGGATTCAGACTCTGAGATTGAACGCTTCTTGGCCGAGGAATACCCTTACTCTCAAGGCCTCTGTTCTATGGAATCCTAAGACTATGTTTCCAACCTACCTCCATGCCTCAAGAATGACCCTAACTACCTAGGAATTAAGCTTCATAGTGAAACCGCTGTAACTTGAAAGAACCCCGCCTGTAATGCCAAGGCCCGATCAACCACCGTGTACTCAATGTAATTCTTCGCTTGAACGTTATTACACCGATGTTCCCCTGTTGCAATCTAAGATTAAATCATTAGAGGAACAAATTACTGTGTTGTCAAAAGAAAGAGACATGCTACAAGCCAACGAGAAGAAACAAAAGACTACGGGATCAATTGTCTTCAGAAATGTTGAGGCATCTACGACCTTTTTCAATTCAAAGTTATCCTGACCGAATTGTTTTCCTACAGTCCAGGTATGATTTTTTCCACATCAATTTTGTATGATTTGGTTTGAACTAGCATAGCCGATTAGTTCTGTTTGTTTTAATAGACTCAGAAACAGTTCTGTTTACTTCGAATTACCAAAAATGATTTCATTTTTTGTATTTGAATTAACACGAAAGATTTTGTTTAGAATTAGCACAAACTATTTTGTTTGCATCGATTCGTTTTGCTAAAATCAAATATAGCTATGATTTGGTTAATGCAATTTTATTGTTCTCAGATTAGTATAAACGATTGAATTGTTTTCGAGTTAGTTTGATTTGATTCTATTTGGTTTGCTTTTGAAACGATTCTGTACGTTTGAATTAGCATAGTCGTTTGTATATGCGTTGGATTCAAAGCTTGGTTTGATATAGTTCAGTTAGTTTTGAATTAAACAAACGATTCTGTTAGTTTCGTTTTGATTCAACAACGATTTTGTTAAGTTTCGAATTGACATAAACTATGGCGTTTGTGTTGGGTAAAAGATTTGTTTGATCGATTATAGTTTGTGTCGATTGAAATTGATTCATTAAAATTATTTCATTGGTTTTTAGTTTTCAAAAAGATTCTGTCTTTTTCGAATTGATAATAAAAAGTTGTTTCACAGATTGCATATATCCCTGTTACCATTTGGTTAATTAAACACGATTTCGTTTGTCCTGAATTTGCATAAAAGTTGCAGTTTGTTTTGGCGTGAATGATTTGCTTTGTTTTCAATTAGTAATTAAAGATTTGGTTTAATAGGTTGAATATATTTCTGTTATCGTTTGATTGATTTAAAACGGTTCTATTTGCAAATAAGACCAGCTACAAAATCGTGAGATTCTGTAGCTAGTCTTAGAATTTAGATTTTTGTTAATTTTACCAATAAAACATTATCTAAACTTGTCTATTCTTGTCCACCTACAGGTACCTACGAATTTCAATGGAAAATTGGACATGCTGTGGCAGTTTAGAACGTGCTTTTATGATGTAGTTTTGTTTTAGGTTGTTAGCTCAAGTAAGAAATAGAGACTTGGTAGATTATTCCCAGATTTTTTGTAAACTGCTTTTGATAATTCCCACAGGGATGTTTTACCCTGTGGCCTTTATATACTCATTAATTTTTGTAATGAGCCCATCACTGTTGGGAGAACAAAGACTATGGATTTATGATGATACAAGCTTGAATGGAAGTGGATCTTTTGTAACATCTTTAGCTTTCAATTTATCATACGTTCGTTCAGGTTTTGTGCATTTTAATTTGTGATCAAGTCATTGACTACTTTAGATATCAAGACTTGTTACAGGTTAATGCGTTGTGGTTTAAATTCTGTCCATGTCTTATGTGTCTCAGTTTTAGTACAACAATTAATCTGTTTCAACTTAATGAATAAAGGTTTATCTTCTTCGTTAATTGAACTGTTCTATCAAAATCTTTGCACAGGGATTTATCTAACTGCGATGATTTTTAAATTATAAGATTGTTGTCATTTTTTTTTTATGTCTTGTTTGTCCCGTCATTCATATTCAAAGAGCACTATTGATTCCTGTTTACAAGAAGCTTGTGGAGAATCTGGCGCGGGTTTCCTCCCACTGAACAACTAAATTAACTATTGTACACAGGACAAACCTGAAGCGTTACTTCATGTCAATTTGTTATTTGCGATTTAATAGTTAATAAATTCGAGAATTCTCAGTAGTTTAGACAGATACATAGTTCATTTTTATAGATAGGATTATTATTGTTCAGCGTAGATAGTTTTGTTTTGTTTCTTTCTCATAAAAATTATAAAAAGTCAAAAATAATCATTTCACTGTCATAAGACATTTTTATCAATGATTTTTTCAAATTTAGATCAAAATTTGTATCCTATAAATACTGTGTATATATAATTGAGATCTAATTCTGTTGATCGCTGAACTTTTAATTTCATAGAATTATTGTTTTGTAATATTAGTTAGTGAATTGTATATATATTTTAGAATTGTATATAGTTTGCTATAGTTAGTTTTGTTTTACTTAGATTAGTTGCTTATCTTAGTTTTTCTTTTGTTTTCCTAGGACTTAGATCGGCCAACGGAGCTGCTAAACCCGTCGGAGTGGATCATCCCAAACGGCTTGGGTTATTTAGACAACCCCATACCACATCCACTCCTCCAGTTCACGAGTGTTCAATTTCGCCCGTCAACAAATGGCGCTAGAAGGAGGGCCGTCTGACAAGCTGGCCTTGTAGGAGACTTTATTTTAAATGTATTCAATTTCCCCCATCGCTCCCCAAATCACTGTGTTGGAACATGCTTTCAATTTCTCATTACCCAATGTTCCCAATGAGACAGTCTCTTACTTGTCCAAACTCACCTTTGATGGTGAAGGCAATATATCTGCTAAAGACCACCTTAACAAGTTTTGGTGCAAATGCATCAAACATGACATCTCAGATTTAGGAGTTTTATGCAGAATTTTCACTTTTACTTTTAGAGGTCGGATTAAACATTGGTTTGAATCCTTTTCATCATGTCACATTTTTGATTGGTTTCAATTTGTAGATGAGTTTCTAGATGCTTTTGAAATTTACAATTTCAATCAATTATGTGAAGAATTTCACACTTCGCTAATCAACGACGATTCATCTTCAGAGGAATTTTTGACAAGAGTCTATCATATCCTCTGTAAATTTAATCTCGATGACATGTCATTTGCATTAAGTCTCTTCTGTGATGCTAGCACCCCTCCCATCTAGTCATATTCAAGCATGAACGAAGAACTAATTGCAAATTCTATCAGTCAACTGCAAGAACAATTCTCTTCGCAAGAAGAGAAGGATCCTTCCGACAATGTTGAACAAGCTAGGGAGGTAGAATCTATTGACCAGGTTCTTATTGACAACCAAATTGGTTTTTCCTCTGAATCATTTTATTTTCAGTCTTCGACCAGTATGGAAGAAGATTCATTTCTGGCTCAAGGTGAATATCCTCATTCTTGTAACTCATGCTCTAATCAACATTTGAAATCAATCATTGAAGAACACTTAAGAGATGCAAATCATCTTGAATGTTCTAGTACTCCTATGAAACTGATTAGAAAAGAAGTTACGCAACCAAAAGAAGAAACTTTAAACCTTCATCCTCAAAATGCACTTTGTTCACAGGAAAGACTAGATGTTTGTCACATAAATTTTGAATTATCTATCATACAAAAGGCAAATCCAGATGATCATATTATATTGAGGAATTCGTCACCAAAACAGAGTCAGAGTTTTAAAGAAAGTGAAGAGAATTGTCTTGAGAATACCATTGTTGAGTATCATAGTTCAAGAGATTCTTTTCATCTGCTTATTTCTGATTCCTTTTATTTTTTATATCCTGATCTATTCCTAGACTCTGTTGGACTTGACACCTTGCCTACAACATCCTACTCTTTTCCGCCACAATCATATCCTTTCGATATGCTAAATTTTGGTGAAATTAATTCTGAACCTAACATTGATAAACTTGGATTTGATGCTTGTTGTTATACACAATTTTGGTCATTGTGATGATGTCATGATGATGTTATGATGATAGAAAATAAAGCTCTTCACTAAGAACACTTTCCTGAGAAAAGTTACATTTGTCTTCTTCCAGAAATCATGCTTTTAAAGGATGTTCGCAGGCTACCTATATATCTGCCTGCGAGAATGCCTGATTCTTGCAGGCTGCTTTAAGCTGGGGTGCGAACCTCTCGCACTGTAACTAATAGCCAGGGTGTGAACATGTTCCAAAAGAAGGAAAAATATAAGATCTCGAATCTTCTAGAAACATGAGTTGGCTTCGAATGGTTATTCAAGTGCTGGCATTCCAGATATCTTGGGATCATTTCCTATCCAAGTAACTAATCTATCTTCTCCTATATATTGAGGAGATTGCTCATGGAAAGG
>ML784506.1:1052561-1124875 GCA_009831015.1 Picea engelmannii
ACGACATTTTGATTACATAGAATATCAACACATTCCTAGATGTCTTAATACATTGACAGATGCTTTAGCTAATTATGTATTGGACAGGCATTTAAATCACTTATAAATCAAACACATTAAAATGTACACAATGTAAAGTAAGCTGGTATAAACCATGTATATATATATAACGATCAAAGTTTGTTTTTACAAAATGTGTCCGAAGACCAAAATATCAAAAATTGAAGCCCATAGCTTCTACATAATGACATCAAGGATGATGTTCACGATAGCACACTAAGGTCCTAGCAACTCTGCGGAGCATTCGACCCATAGAGGCAGAGACTCCTACAGTGTGACGCTGATCGCGCCGTGGGATCTCCTCCAGAGTCATATCTGGAACGTCGGCCATCAGACACTCTAAGTTCTGCTCCACTGTCAGATAGTCCTCAACATACTGGGGAACTGCAACTGCTGCCTCTCCTCTACGCTGGATAGGAGAACTACCAACAGGTCTATATGCCCCAACATTTGTGTTATCAATAAAAATTTGGTGTTAGTCTTCAAATAAATCTATAAAACAAAAAACATTTAAATATGTTAAAAATACAAAAAAACATTTAAACAAAATTAAGATTGGTGTACTTCTTACCGAGGTCTCCCCATTGTGCGTCCTCAGGCAGTGCAAGGTCAGGATCACCATAGAAATCTAAGCCAGCGTATGCATAATCTTTTACCATCAACACTTGGCCTTGAATCCAGTCGAAGAACATATCGTCATACCTGACAATCAGTCCTGCCACATGCCTGGCCATGAGTCGGCACCATCGTAACATCCTTGGGTCCCTGGGACCCGAAAAGTGCCACTCAGCCTGAAGCCTAAACACTGGGACCCTCTCACAGAAGAAGGACACTAACAAAGATCCATACCCAAACTGTTTTAGATCTCCACACCTGCATTTGGTCAGTTGTTTTTTAAGACTGCGTAAAACTGTATTGGCCCAGTTGAATACCCGGGGCTCAATACACTTGATGGCATACTGAAAATAGCTCTACAGAGCCATATGTGGGGCAACACTTCCTTCCATCCAAGCGATAGTAAATAGAATGGTACGGAGAGTTATATCAGTCACTCCCCAAATGGTCACTTTCCCTTTTTGTCGTTCAGCCTCAGGCACGCAGTACTGCCTGCAATACTCACTCATTTTTAAACCACCCCTTCGGCTACCGTTCAAATTGACATAGGACCCTCGTCTGGATAACCCAGTCAAGAAATAGATGTCCTCGATGTCTATAGTCAAGGTATGAGCTCCCACGATGAAGACTTGTTGATCCAGGTCCCACATTCGGATCAAGTACTCTAGCAATCGAACTTGGGCTCTCATGCCCGGGATGCGGAAATATTTCAGGAGACCGCAATTTCTTAAGGAAACAATGGTTTGAGGGTGATTTTCAGCGTTTGTATTATCTTCCTCGTGTTCATGTTCTCTCCATTCGAGCACCATTATGATGGTTATAAACCTGCATGGGAAACATATGAAGATGGTCAAAACTCTCTTTCATGAAATAAACCTTTTTTATTGGCTAAACATTACAAAATTTTTTGAACTTTGCGCTGTTCGCAGGTGACTTATAGCACACAGTGCGAAATTCTCGCATGCTGCCTTAGGTCTGCCTGCGAGAATGAGGCATTCTCATAGGTCCCGTATGGGCGGCCTACGAGAATCCATCTACACGCATAGGGTTTCAAAACTTGACTCAAAACTTGAAATTTAACGAATGAAATCATGAATTTGAACCATGAAAATCTAGATAATGGAGAGCTTACCAAAACACCGCAGACGGCTCGAGGAATGATGGCTCGAAGCTCCCGAAAATCAACGATGAAGGTAGAAGGTAAAATGGAAGTTTTTGCACTCAAATGGTAAAAGGGTAAAATGATATGGTAAAATGTGTTATGGGTTTGTTTTAATTACTTTTTTACTATGTCAAAAGTGGGCTTTTTATATTTATTCATTATTTAACCCTAATTTCTAATGAGGAAATGAGTGAAGTAAATTGCAGGTATGAAACATGGAGGGTTATGGACATAATTTTTACTTGCTGTGGTGTGATTTTGGTTGTTTGTTATGATTTTGACATCCAACCCCGAGCGCTTCTTATCTGTTCTTGCGCTTGCAAAAAAAAAAACATAAGAATGCGATCGAGCGTCGTTTTATCTCTTTTTCGGGCTCGCTATGGTTACACGAAAAAGGAACCCCCCTGGAGTTATCTTTAAGCTCTTTTCAGAATCTCTAAACATGAAAAGATTGCCGAGCGATCTTTCTATTTTCATGCTCGTTAAAGTATTTGAAGTATGCGTCCTTCGAGCGATAGTTTAACCCTTTTTCAGTCTCGTTGGACTACTGTACAAAAAAGGAACTGAGAGAGTTTTCTTTTAAGTGTTTTTCCAAACTCTATAATCCTGAAAAACCTTCAAGTTTTCTATCTCTGGACTCGTTAAACAAACATTGACAGACCTGTGATGGGACCAAACCACTCCTTCTTAGGGTTCGTTAAAAATACTCCGAGGGACTCGTCCGAAGGATGGGCTTATATCAACAAGCATCTGTGATCCTCTTCAAGCTTGCGTAAAAATAAAGAGGTACTTGCCAGAAATGGTGGGGGAAAATTTGGGAAAGGGATATGTTTCATCTTTGTGTTAATTGGCAGTAAGTGTCGCTCTTGAACATGACACCCCCTGTTCATCATTTGAAGCCAGTTTGGGAAATCCATTTGTCTCTCATTCGATTTAATAACAAGGTCTTTCCATGTGTCGTCTTTGAGTCAATATTGCCAAATCATTGGTCGTGTCATTCATATGTTCAATGGMTTTCCGTCTGAAACCTCTATTTGAGTCGGCCATCTGCAGTTGTCCATTCATTCCGTGTCGGCCTTCCCTGTGTCCAAAGTCCAATTGTCACATACTTTGTTTCACTTTCAAAATCTGTTACTCATTTCGTGTCACTGATGGGGGATACATCAAGGCCCTCCTGTGACGAGGCTTGTTCCGTCGACTTCAACACATTATCCGGAATCAATACTTAGAAATTATTTAGTACCTTGGAGCTTGCATGCCTCAATGGCAAGTTTCTCGCTTTCGACAGTGGGTTTAAATCATTGACCCCTGATCGAAATATTCCGTCAAGTGTTTGACATCAACTCATTTATTCACACTCGATGGATTGTACTATAGTACCTTGAGAGTCATTGACATCAATGGTGATTTCCCTCACACTTGTTAACGGTTGCATCAATGACCGGTAATCGAGTGGTTTCTGCCATGTTCGACTTCAACACATGTAATCACATGGTTAGATTCGTACGTTGGGCGATGAGATTGAAGACCCCGGATATTATCTTTGTGATCCAGGTTACGATGGAGTATGTATTGCGACACATAGATCCACTGTGTATGTTTCGTGGCTATGTCATCTTGATTGAAAATTTGTCGCATATATCCACAGTGTATTCGGGTGGCTATGCTATATTATGACTGCATGGATCCACAGTGTAGTATTGGTGGCCATGACCTTTGTTTATGATGTCATCAGTCTATGATCTGAGTATGGGGATGCCTACCTCGAGAATTGGTATTCATGATATTCTGCTGATGCTTGGATGTTTGCAGGTTTTCGATTAGATGTTCTCTTGGTTCTCGACACACACATGTAGCTTACAAAGTCCATTGACTGTCACTAGTTCCACTCTCAGACTTTGGGGGGGATTCTGTTATCCGCAATTTTGGTCATTGTGATGATGTCATGATGATGTTATGATGATAGAAAATCAAGCTCTTCACTAAGAACACTTTCCTGAGAAAAGTTACATTTGTCTTCTTCCAGAAATCATGCTTTTAAAGGATGTTCGCAGGCTACCTATATATCTGCCTGCGAGAATGCCTGATTCTCGCAGGCTGCTTTAAGCTGGGGTGAAAACCTCTCGCACTGTAACTAATAGCCAGGGTGCGAACATGTTCCAAAAGAAGGAAAAAGATAAGATCTTGAATCTTCTAGAAGGGAATCTTCTAGAAACATGAGTTGGCTTCGAATGGTTATTCAAGTGTTGGAATTCCAGATATCTTGGGATCATTTCCTATCCAGGTAACTAATATATCTTCTCCTATATATTGAGGAGATTGCTCATGGAAAGGGTTAAACAAACAAGAAACAAGCTAGCTAGAGATTGATTAGAGAATTAGTGCAAGACTGTATGGAGGACTGATACTACAACAACAAGAGACAACATCAAGGTCATCACAAGTGGTTAATTTTCTTCATGCATGAGAAAGTGTGTGTGTCAGAGCTAGGAGCCATCGAAAGTAGACCTACGACATCAAGGCTCAGGTTGTAAGTTTCACTTTCAGTTAATCCAATACAGTAATATGTCCCTTTCCCATAAAGATGATGTCACTTTATTACATAACTCCTTGATCATATGTATATACTAGTTATTGAATATATTGATCTGCCTTCACTTCGATTGGTTTGAACTGTCGTGATCTGAACGGGACAAGAGCATCGGAACGAAGCTTGGAACAACAGAGACATAAGGAAAGCGTTCATAAGGTATGTCCATAATCCTTACCTCTTAGTTCATTCAATAGGCTATATCTAGGGAAAGTGTATTATTCTGTCCTGTTTTTTTCTAGATCCAGGTGGATCTAGGGAGATCGGTTTGTGTCCGCACTCACGGATTTATCCTATAACAAAATTGTTCACTTTCATCACTCACATGGGAAAATGACATGTTGCGAGATGATTTTACACAATTTATTGTTGAAAAAGACAATGCATTATATTTTATGGAGATCAAACATTCTAAGTTTCATATTTGTTCTTTGCTTAGCTCGAATCCTAATGTTTATGCTTCACATCTTGAAATGATCAATCTCATCGAAGGAAACATTCAAACCAATGAACTAATTGATTGCACGGATCCTCCTATGATGAGTTTCCCATTGATATATTCATTTCATCAAAGTCATGGTTTGCATCCTCATTTTTGTGACAGGATCTTAGGATGGCTTGAATATTCATATATATAAAAAATTCATAATAAAGACAAAGTTGAGCTTTCTTTCTTTTTACCTAAGTATCTTGGAAGTAGGCGTGACATATTTCTTGTAGATCCTCCATGTGAAGAAATTAATGAGTACTTAGAGAACTGTAAGGAGAATGGGGCATTTTAGCCTTGGTTGATGGTTATTCCATTTCCTCATGATCTTGACAAGTTTTTCAAACCTACATACACTTTCCCATGCCATTATGACCCTTATCACGACAAGATTGCGCAATGGCTGGAAGATTCAAACATCAAGAATATTCCAGGGAATGGTAAGATCATGCTTACTTTGTTTTTAGATGATGATTATGAAGGTGAGTGCGATATGTTTCTGTCATTTGTTGATATATTACCATTCTTATTAATAATGTTTGATTTTGTTTCCATTGCAGGATTGGAGTTACTCCGATGGCTACATTGGAAGCATGACTTCACGTAGTATCCTGATTTGTTTAATAGTTAGGGTAGGTTTAGGAATAGGTTTTCCTTTCAGTTGTATTTCTCACTATTTCTCTTTGTAATAATGCAATCATGAATGCAAGTGGGTGCACCACGAGAACCATAATACGACTATTGTCAGGGAAGTCCCCTTGATCCTTTTCTCTTTGCTTCTAGTCGAACATTTATTTTCAAAAATGCAGTATCATCATGAAGATCTTAAATGGAAAGTAAAGAGATAAATAAATCTAAATCAACCCTGACCCAAGGTACCATGAGTAAGACTGCTTTCCCATCAAACATGATTTTCCTACTTTCTTTCAGTCTCCCAAGGGATTTGTTGCATGAGGTTTTCAGATGCACCTTCTGTACATATTTGTTTTTTTGTTGTTTTGATTTTTTTTGCTTTCAAATCCTTCTTTGTTGGTGTGTTTTGATTTATCCCTTATGCTTATTAGCTTTTGCTGTTGAAATACACATGCCTGCATCATGAACTGTTCGGACAAAGAGAACAATTTTTTTTTTCCTCTGAAATGACTGCTGAAAAAACTGTCTAAACATCAATTGTAATATACTTCTGAAATTTACAACCATGTTGAGGAAATCCTGTTGTTTGAATGAAGTTTATTGATTTCAATCTGTAAGTGAAGCCTGTCACGATCATCCATTATCTTCTTACACTGTCCCTGTTCCTTAAGGGAATAACTCAGAAGATGTCTCCCTGCCTTAGAAGGTCAGTTTTGTAAATAAACCATCTCTGGATCTTAATGAAGGACAGTTCTAAAAAATTCTATTGAGGTCTATAAAAATATGTCAAAATATCATAATTTTCAGTGTCAACCCGCTCAATTTTATATGTTTAAAAACAAATAAAAATTAAATCATAAAAGAGCTGTGGGAAGTGCTTGTAAACCCTCCGGGATGCTGCATAGGTCTGCTGGCAGCGAGTAAATGCATGCATGATGCCTAGACAACTTCGCCGGGGTACTGAACAGGCCCGCTGGCAGCGAAACAATGTCGGGTATATGAAAATTCACAAATATGGAATCTCTTGACCTTAAAATGTCCTTTATTCTGATCTGGAACTTCTTGGCAGGATACAGATGTCAGAGTGGGTTAAATGGCAACCCTATTGAGGCTATGGACGCCTGCTGGCAACAGTGGCTCTGTCAACAGTATTGGATATTTTATCTTTAATATCATGACTCGATTGTCTTAAGACTGTTATCAATTTTCATCTTTTAAGAACTGTTGGAATTCTTTGATTAATGATGATGTTTAAACAATTTTCTGGTTGTTTTTGAGTTAGAATTATTCGCATTATCATAATCTGAATTTGTTCTTTTGGAAGAGATAACTGCTTCTACCAGTGTGTCGCCATTGTTGGCATCCATTTCACATTTTTATCCTATCCTCATAAGATGCCTACACAAGTGTTTTGGAACCCTTGATTCTCATCACAATCTTTTGAATAAAACAACACTATTATCCTACGCGTTTTCACACCTGCCTTTTGTTTTCATTTTCACGACTGCAAGCATGAAAACTTTGAGTTCGAAGTCATGTCGATGGCATTAAAATTGTCACTGGATTATTATGGTCACTCTTGTCTATGTGCTCATTGCATTTCCAATTCAATTAGGGTCACACAGTTGGAAAGACACCAAAACCTTTACTCATTTGGCTTTTTTTTGTTGTTGTTAATATGATTTCATTTTTATAAGATTGTGATGGTATTCTAATGATCATGATCGAGTCTTTGATCCAATGGTGGTTTGATGTTCTATTGTTTTTGATCAAATTCAATGGTCTCATAACAACGCATTGACATTGTGATTAGACCCTTAGTGCAATGGTTTCATACAAAGCATACATTTTATGATCGAATCCTTGGTGCTATATTTGAAACATTGTTTTGATTTTAAATCATGCAAAAACTATTGTTGTGCAAATATTCGGGTCAACTTATCATAGTTTTCAATGGTTGTTTTATTGGCATTGTTTTAACATACACCACTAGTGATTTGAATCACCATAGTGCCGTTGATTGTACATTTTGATATGACTGTTTTGCATGGATTGTTTCGTTCCACCACCCTCACACACTTAGGCGTTAATGCCTGCCTTCTATCCTGGGTTACCTCTATTGGTTTTGGGGAAATCCCTGAGCTTTTGATCCTGCATATACCCTGTCCAAACCCTTGTCCCTTTACCTGGCACACTGCATGCTCTCTCCTATGGAACCTGTGGTGCACATAAAACCTAATGGCAGCCAAACGCTCCTGCTATTTGACAATGCCCGTGAGGATTTGCAAAGTAGTGGCTGGTTAGGTTTTATCCAAAAATTTGAGGGTTTCAATGTTTCGATCGCCCAACAATTCGCCCTCACCTTTGACGGATGCAGAGCTAAGGTCGGAGATATCCAACTCGAGCTAAATGAGGAATTCCTCAGCTCAACTATAGGCTTTCCAGTTAAAGGACAGAGGTGGTTTAAGAACTCTAAAGTGGACGAGGTTCCATGGCCACTCCTATTCACATCGAGAAAGATTGTTAGTTGTGATAGAGGTATGCTTTTCAATGCCCTTAAGACCACATGGCATGATCTATTAGCAATTGTTAAACAATTCCTAACTTGCGAAGGTCGTTATGGGTTAGTGTTTCTTTATCACCTTCGGTTGTTGATGAATTTTATAGACTACCCTCTGAATATGCCGCACTATCTCCTACGCAGTCTTTACAAAATGTCCAAACGATTTAAGCATGAGAAGGCTGATAGAATCCTTTTCCATCACTGCTTGATCAAAGTCATTATCGTTCATCATTTGAGCCTTAGTGGTGACTGTTGGCAAGCCTTCCTATCAAGGAATGGCTTTGCCACTCCCGAGTGTGTCCAAGTGGACAATGTCGTGGTCAATGAAACTCTGGTTGTGCCTATCGTGCCATATCCTACCCTTCTACCCCCTTTCAAACCCTTGAAATACCCCAACTTTGACCTACCTGATACAATGGCCGACCCGTGTGCTAAAGACAATACTAAGACCGTCAAGAGGCCTGTAAGGAAGAAAGGCAAAGGTGATATTGGTGTCAACAGTAGGGGAAAGAAGAATGCACGATGGATATCTAGATGTGCTCAGAACAATCCCAAATAGAGCACTGACCAGAAACCTATTGTCTTGAGCGAGGATTCAGACTCTGAGATTGAACGCTTCTTGGCCGAGGAATACCCTTATTCTCAAGGCCTCAGTTCTGTGGAATCCTATGACTATGTTTCCAACCTACTTCCATGCCTCAAGAATGACCCTAACTACCTGGGAATTAAGATTCATAGTGAAACCCCTGGTAACTTGAAAGAACCCTCGCGTGTAATGCCAAGGCCCAATCAACCATCATGTACTCAATGTAATTATTTTCTTAAACGTTATTACACCGATGTTCCCCTATTGCAATCTAAGATTAAATAAATAGAGGAACGAATTACTGTATTGTCAAAAGAAAGAGACATGCTATAAGCCAATGAGAAGAAACAAAAGACTATGGGTTCAATTGTCTTCATAAATGTTGAGGCAGCTACGGCCTTTTTCAATTCAAAGTTATCCTGACCGAATTGTTTTCCTACAGGCCAGGTATGATTTTTTCCACATCAATTTTGTATGATTTGGTTTGAACTAGCATAGCCGATTAGTTCTGTTTGTTTTAATAGACTCATAAACGGTTCTGTTTACTTCAAATTACCAAAAATGATTTTGTTTTTTGTATTTGAATTAGCATGAAAGATTTTTTTTAGAATTAGCACAAACTATTTTGTTTGCATCGATTCATTTTGCTAAAATCAAATATAGCTATGATTTGGTTAATGCAATTTTATTGTTCTCAGATTAGTATATACGATTGAACTGTTTTCGAGTTAGTTTGATTCGATTTTGTTTGGTTTTCTTTTGAAACGATTCTGTACGTTTGAATTAACATAGTTGTTTGTATATGCGTTGGATTCAAAGTTTGGTTTGATATAGTTCTGTTAGTTTTGAATTAAAAAAATGATTCTATTAGTTTCGTTTTGATTCAACAACGATTTTTTTAAGTTCTGAATTGACATAAACTATGGCGTTTGTGTTGGGTAAAAGATTTGTTTGATCGATTATAGTTTGTGTCGATTGAAATTGATTCATTAAAATGATTTCGTAGGTTTTTAGTTGTCAAAAAGATTTTGTCTGTTTCGAATTGATAATAAAAAGTTGTTTCACAGATTGCATATATCTCTGTTACCATTTGGTTAATTAAACACGATTTCGTTTGTCCTGAATTTGCATAAAAGTTGCGGTTTGTTTTGGCGTGAATGATTTGCTTTGTTTTCAATTAGTAATTAAAGATTTGGTTTAATAGGTTGAATATATTTCTGTTATCGTTTGATTGATTTAAAACAGTTCTGTTTGCAAATAAGACCAGCTACATAATCGTGAGATTCTGTAGCTAGTCTTAGAATTTACATTTTTGTTAATTTTACCAATAAAACATTATCTAAAATTGTCTATTCTTGTCCACCTACAGGTACCTACGAATTTCAATGGCAAATTGGACATGTTGTGGCAGTTTAGAACGTGATTTTATGATGTAGTTTTGTTTTAGGTTGTTAGCTTAAGTCAGAAATAGAGACTTGGGAGATTATTCCCAAATTTTTTGTAAACTGCTTTTGATAATTTCCACAAGGATGTTTTACCCTGTGGCCTTTATATACTCATTAATTTTTGTAATGAACCCATCACTGTTGGGAGAACAAAGACTATGGATTTATGATGATACAAGCTCGAATGGAATTGGATCTTTTGTAACATCTTTAGCTTTCAATTTATCATACTTTTGTTCAGGTTTTGTGCATTTTAATTTGTGATCAAGTCATTGACTACTTTAGATATCAAGACTTGTTATAGGTTAATGCATTGTGGTTTAAATTCTGTCCATGTCTTATGTGTCTCAGTTTTAGTACAACAATTACTCTGTTTCAATTTAATGAATAAAGGTTTATCTTCTTCGTTAATTGAACTGTTCTGTACAAATCTTTGTACAGGGATTTATCTAACTGCGATGATTTGTAAATTATAAGATCGCTGTAATTTTTTTTTATGTCTTGTTTGTCCCATCATTCATATTCAAAGAGCACTACTGCTTCCTGTTTACAAGAAGCTTGTGGAGAATCTGGCACGGGTTTCCTCCCACCGAACAACTAAATCAACTATTGTACATAGGACAAATCTGAAGCGTTACTTCAGGTCAGTTTGTTATTTTCGATTTAATAGTTAATAAATTCGAGAATTCTCAGTAGTTTAGATAGATACATAGTTCATTTTTATAGTTAGGATTATTATTGTTCAACTTAGATAGTTTCGTTTTGTTTCTTTCTCATAAAAATTATAAAAAGTAAAAAATAATCATTTCACTGTCATAAGACATTTTTATCAATGATTTTTGCAAATTTAGATCAAAATTTGTATCCTATAAATACTGTGTATATATAATTGAGATCTAATTCTGTTGATAGCTGAACTTTTAATTTCATAGAATTATTGTTTTGTAATATTAGTTAGTGAACTGTATATATATTTTAGAATTGTATATAGTTTGTTGTAGTTAGTTTTGTTTTACTTAGATTAGTTGCTTAGCTTAGTTTTTCTTTTGTTTTCCTAGGACTTAGATCGGCCAACGAAGCCGCTAATCCCGTCGGAGTGGATCATCCCAAACAACTTGGGTTATTTAGACAACCCCGGACCGGATCCACTCCTCCAGTTGATGAGTGTTCAATTTCGCCCGTCAACAACCCTCCACCAAGTTTCATGTTATTTACTAGTTGATAAGCCATTTGTTTTACAAGGTTACTAGGAGGAGTAGAAAGTCTTACACCCTCCTAGGATTACCTTAGTTGGTTTTGCATGCTCTAGGGAGTAGAAGGGCCTATGCCCATAGTGATGTTGTGGATATAAATCTTATATACAATACTCCATTTACCCAATATATACAAAAAAATAATCTGAAAATTGCATTGGAGAAATAAATTACAACATTGGAATACATGATTTTACTAGATATTCAAATTATTTAAAGTGGAATCAATTCTTTTCCTTAATAGCTTGATTGAGCCACTGGGGAATTTTTATTGGTCAAGGACATATTATTTCTATTATAAGATTTATGATACAACCATTAGGGCTGCAACAAGCTCATCTAAACTTCTTTCTCTTATTCACTTTTCAACCATCAGAAATTGCTAATAAGCTGCCATAATAATCTACTAATCTTAGCACATATTTTTGGTGGTCTATTCGTGAATTTTGGTGGTTGAATTTTTCTGATGTAGAAACCTTTTTCTACAGCCATAAGACTGTCATAATATCTCTTCAATAAAATTTCTTAACAACCTTACTTTGCCACCAAAGTCTATCTTTATCTTGAGTTATACTAGTCATTGCTAGCTTAATCTCTTGCATCTTTACTTGACTTTCGATGACATATATAGCAGATTATATTGTCATTTACTTGTTGATTTATATAATTGTTTACTTCTGATATATAGGATACAAAGCTTCACTTTCTTGTCCATTTGAATATTGGGCTTGTGTACTTGTCTTTTCTCTTGTCTCGAGCATGCACGATTCTCTTATGCAAGTACTCAAGTATTTGGAAACCATTTCCCATCACCAAGAATTGTTCCCAAGCCATCTTCCACTTCTTAGTTTGAATTATAGAAGCATAATATTCCATTACTCCACTTTCCATCTCATTTCCCCCTAGGGTCACCCAGGATAACCCCCCCTTCATAGGATATTCTCCTTCACTAAAGCGAGGGGAGTACTTAACTAAGGTGACAATGAGTAGGTATTCCTATAGTTCTCGCCCTATTGTGGATTAGGTCAGGATTTTCCCAACCTAAAATTTGTGCGATAACAAGAAGCATCGTCACTAGTGGGTGTAAAAGTACTCTTCTTCTTGAAGGAAAAAATGAAGAAGTCAAATCCCTTGCTCACTTTGTAGATAATACAATGCTTTGGCATCAAATATTGGGACACATTGGAGAGAATGATATTCAATTATTACAAGGTAAAGGTATGGTTGAAGCTGTGTCTGGATGTGCATCATATTTTTATTTATGTGAAAATTGTTTATATCATAAGAAAAATCAAGTGAATTTCCCTTTTGGTTTTATGAGGGAAAGATAGATCTTGGAAATTATATATAGTGATGTGTTTTTTCCTGTACCTATTCCATCACTAGGAAGATGTTTGTACTATGTTTCATTCATATATGATTTCCTGAGGAATACATGGTTGTGTTTCTTGAAGAATAAAAGTTGAAAACCAAACTGGAAAAAAGGACAAAAGTGTTTAGAATGGATAATGGAGGCGGAACCAAAAAATCTAGTTTTGAGAAGGTATATTCATGCAAGGATACGTACTACAAGGTAAAGTACACCTGAGATCCATTATTCTTTTGTTCTATCATGTATTAATGATGAAACTAGATCTATTGCAAAGGAAGTAAATTATGAAGAACGCAAACTTTGGAAGAAGGCCATGGTCGAAGAATTGAAGGCCTTGGAGAAAAATGAGACCTGGGATTTGGTCGAATTTCCTAATGGAAGGAAACATGTTGGTAGAAAATGGATGTTCAAAAATAAATTAAATGTAGCAAGAAAGGTCAAGAAGTACAAGGCTCGCCTAATAGAAAAAGGTTATTCTCAGGTAGAGTGGATTCCTTTGGTGATATTTTTTCTCCTATTGCAAAATTGACTTCCATTAGATTTATATTGTCTCTTGCTGCAACATTTGATCTTGAGGTAGAGTAGATGGATGTAAAAACAATGTTCCTACATGAAGACCTAGAAGAATAAATCTACATGAAGCAACTAGAAGGATTTGCAAGAAAGGGTAATAAGGAGCTATTTTGTAAGATAAGGATGCCCCTTCATGGTATAAAGAAATCTCCTAGGATGTGGTACTATAATTTTGAAACATACGTACTCGGACTAGGATTTGTTAGAAGAAATTCTGATCACTATGTATATTACAAACATGTCGGTGAACATTTTGTGTATGTAGTGTTGAATGTTGATGACATGTTGTTGGTTGGAAACAACATGAAGGTTATCAAGGAGGTACACTGACAATTATCCTCCAATTTGAACATGAAGGATCTTGGTGTTGCTAATTTTATATTGGGGATCAATATTAAGAGAGATCATGCAGGTAGGAAACTCAAGTTTAATCAAAGAAAATATGTTGAGACAATTTTTCTCAAGTTTAATATGAAGGAATGTAAACCAATAAAGGTACCTATTCTATAGGTGAAAATATATCTTAGAACAATGCCCGAAGACTCCAAAATAGGAAGCAGACACATCTCATGTTCCTTATGCTAGTGATGTTGGAAGCTTAAGGTATACCATGGATGCACTAGGATAGAAATTTCCCATGCAGTGGGAGTTTTGAGCAGGTATATGAAAAACCCATAAAGGAGCATTGAAAAACTATAAAAGGGTTTTCAAGTATTTACATGGCACCACAAATTAAGAAATTTTCTATCAAGGAAGACCTAGACTAGACATAGCGTTTGATGTACATGGATTTGCTGATGCTGACTAAGCTGGAGATATGGATCATAGAAGATATACAAGTGGTTATGTGTTTACACTGTTTGGAGGAGCTATTAGTTGGATGAGTAAGAAACAAGCTGTAGTGGCACTATCAATTACATAAGTTGAAAACATGGCAACCACTTCAGCAAGTAAAGAGGCTATATGGTTGTATAGATTGTGTTCATAGATCAGGGTTGAACAAAAACCTGTGAGGTTAGATTGTGATAGTCAAAGTGCAATATTACTAGAAAATAAAGCTTCTTATCACTCCAAAAAAAAACATATTGATGTGTAGTACCACTTTCTGAGAGACATGGTCAAAAGCAAGAAGGTATTGTTGGAGAAGGTTGACACCTTGCAAAATGTTGCAGGTTTATTAACAAAGTATATGAGAACTGAGAAGTTTTCTTGGTGTAGAGAGACAATGGGAATTCATTCCCTAGATTTATAACTTAATAAAATAATTTACCTCCACATATACAAAGAAAATAACAACTGGGATAATGTTATATTATTTGTAGTATCGGGGTGGCTTTTGGGTCAATGTTTTTGGCCCATGTTTTTCTTCCAATGTTTGTTTGGTTGATGGTTTTTTGACCAATGGTTTTTCGGTCGATGGTTTTTTGGCTAATGGTTTTCTTTATTGGAAAATGGTTTTCATCTATTGTAATATAATTATGGTTTAGGAATTGGGGTATTGTAGGTTGAAGCAAAATATGTCTATATATATTATATTGTAGATGGATGAAAATATAATGAGAAGAAGGGAGTGGAGAAGCTCTAAGAATGTTGGTTTTCCTGATTGGGTTTCTAGGGTAAACATATTTGTGTACTGTGTCTGAATGAAATTATTTACTTTTTGTTTCTACTAAAAAATATATATGCATTACTTACTTAACGTGTTTAAAATTAATAGAAACATATCAACTTAAGTACAAAATAAATGGATGCTACTCTTGCCATATATTTAACAACATATTTTGGTTTTTCTACTAAAGATAAGATTATAAAGTTGGAAACTCAAATTTATGCTCCAAAGATAAATAATTGAATGCTAATGGAGGAGTGGGAGAGGCACTAGGGATGGTACTAGGCATGGTTCTCAATTGATCCTACCCTATAAATTGAGCCTAATTTGACACTCCCATGCACTTATGAACTGTCCAAGGACGAAATGGAAGAATAAAAGAGGAAAGTCAACCTAGCAACAACAACATTAAAAATTCTCAAGAGATTTATTACTAAGGATGAAAAGGAGAAGCATGTCCTCCTATTGATAGCTAGGGATACTGGGGAAATCATGAAAGACACCAAAAATATGGAATATTTCATTATATCCTCCATAACCAAGGTGCTCATCGATGATACAAAGTTTCTAGAATAATTTCTAATATATTGATTCAGATTCATGAGTGGAACGCAATTAATAATAGATTGAATACAATAACACAAATATACTGAGAACCCCAACATATATTTAGTGAACAATAACTTCTATTTAATAAATAAAATTGGTTGAAACAATTAAATTGTAGAACTGAAAACAACTTGCTCGAATGGTGGTAGCTATCTATGAGAAGAGATGTGGCTGCTACATGCATCCGTCTGAGAAGAATGATTACAATGAGGCTCCAAAGGCCCTTTTAACATTAATCATGAATTATCAAACCCTAGACATCCAAAAACCTAACCCTAGGAGATGAAACACCAAAAGTTATGTGGGCCCTGATGGGTAAGTTGGTACCTCAACTTCGCGGGGTCGTAACTTTTGCATACGACCTCCGTTTTAGGCGCATGACAGCCCATTAGAAAGGTATTTTCAAAAATTAAACATTACTCCATCAAAATTTGACTTCATATCTAGTTTGATTGTGGCAAGCCAGAAAAACACTGTTTAGGGCCCCAAAACGGCCATGGAAGTACAAAAATATGTACCGACATGAAAAATTCCAAAATAAGCCAGATGGATTAGATGGGTGGCCACCAATATCCACCTAGACGCTGTGTAGGGATTCAGATAACCCCAGAAGTGTATAACCCACAATTGCAAAGAATTACAAAAGAACTCGTTGAACTAAAAACTGTCAAGAGGAGCGAGTTCGAATAGGTGGTTCGCCACCAAGATCCACCTAGATAAATCCTCCTCCCTTAGGAAGAAATGGTCTCCATTGAATTGATTGCCCCAATCAGGTGAGGAAATTTGAGCTGAATTTAGCTCCAAGTGAGCCACTTTCCTTGGTGTAGGAGTTGCCTGCCTTGATAACCCAATAAATATAAATTCTTTTCTCACGAGTGCCCTTGACTTGTGTTTCCACTATATGATCAGTGGATGCCTGTTCCATGTAGTTAGGGTTGAGCTATGTTATTTTCAATTGTTCTGGATCTTTGAGGTGTCCAATAATGGTGGAAAATATGGCCAGAGGAGGTCCACATTGAACACTGGGTGCAAGCCAAGGAAGGGGGGAGTGTTGAGCTCAAAAGCATTGTCACCCACAACCTTGGTGATAATGTAGGGCCCATAGAAAAGTGGACAAATCTTCTGATGGGACCATGTAAGGCGTTATTTCTAAAAATGTAACCAAACCTTATCTCCCACTTAAAACTTGTGTGGTACCCGATGTTGATCATGGCACTGCTTGTACCTAGCATGGATTTCTGCAAAATCTCATGGACCTGTTGGTGGATGTGCTGAATCCACTCAATGAATTTGGTGTCTTTATCGGCCTTGAACTGAACATGGGAAGAATCTATCTGCGTGGTTGTAAGAGGTAGTGCAACATCAATGGGACCCAAAGGTTGGAATCCTAGCCCCACTTGAAAGGGGCTATGACCGATGGATCTATGGAGAGACCTGTTGTAGCTGTGATGAACATAGGGAAGAATCTCATCCCATGTACGTGGATGATTAGAGTTATACATGCACAAGATGCGCATAATCATCCGATTCATGATCTCTGTTTGGCCATTGGTTTGAGGGTGGAAGGCAGTGGATTTAGTGAGCTTGGTGTCCAACAATGACTAGAGACTCGACCAAAATGTGTTGAGGAACTTGTTGTCCCGATCAAAGATGATGGTCTGTGGTATCCAAAAATGTACCCACACTCATTCGAAGAAGATCTTAACAATACCTTCCAATGTGATTCTCTTCTTGTAGGCTGTGAGATTGGCCATCTTCGAAAACCGATCAACCACCACAAATGCACAATCATTGCCTTTCCTGGTGGATGAAAGAAAAAAACATGTAATCCATTGAGATGGATTCCCAAGGACTCTCAAGAGTAGGAAGAGGGTTGTATAAGCCTTACTTATTGATGAATTTCTTGGAAATGGCAGAAGAAGTGCAAGATCTAATATAATTGCTGAAGTCCTGTCGAAGTTTTGGCCAATAAAAATGATTCTGTAGAATGGCCACAGTTTTCTCCACGCTAAAATGTCCTGCTATCCAAATGTAGTGATCCTCCCAAATCATCTTTGCATGCTCTCTTGCAAGAACAGATTGATGACCCATATGGCATAACACTCCATCCTAAATGTGAAAATCGATGACATTCGCACCTGTACCCAATAGATGATAGGCGGTGGAAAAGTCAGGATCACGCTGATAAAGTTGGGGCCACTCAGATGCCTCATTCCCACAGGAATGGATCACGGTGGTGATTACAACTACGAGAGGTCGACTGAGGTAGTCAACGACATGATTTACTCTCCTTGTCTTATACTTGATGTTGAGATGGAACTGCTATAGGTATGTGGACCACTTTTGATGGAAGTCATTCTAAAACTTGCCTTGTATCTGTATGAACTGCAGAGGCTTGTGATCAATGTGGATGATTGTCTCCTTTCCCAGAATGTAATGTTTCCATTGACAGTAGGATTGTACAATGCAATACATTTCCTTTTCATAGGTGGGGTATTTCTGGACGATATCTGAGAGTGTCTCACTATGGTATGCTACTCGATGACCGTGTTGAGTGAGAACTGCACCTACAAAATAGTGAGGTGCATCAGTTTCAATCTAGAACGATTGTTGTAGATTGGGTAAGAAGAGTACTGGATCTAAGCACAAGCAATGATTCATATCATCAAGTGCTTTTTGTTGTTCCTTTCCCCATGTGAAATTTGACATGCTGCTTCCCTTGGTCACTTGGTTGAGGGCCCATGCAATATGGGAGAATCACAACATGAAGCGTCAGTAGAAGTGGGAAAGTCCCAAGAATCTCCAAAGTTCGGTTAGTGTGGTCGGGGCTAGACAATCACAGATGACTTGGATCTTAGCTAGATCCACATGTACCCCATGCTAATTAACAATGTAGCCCAAGTATTGGACCCTGTTCATGCCAAAGGATTATTTTTCCAAATTGGCATATAGCTTGTGCTACCACAGAGTGCTCAAAACCTACTGAATATGCTACATGTGCTCCTCCCAAGTTCTACTAAAGATGAGAATGTCATCCATATATACCACCACAAAAGAGTCGGTGAAGGGTCTCAATACGTCATCCATCAACCTCATGAAAGTGGTTGGTGCATTTTTTAAACCAAAGAGCATGACCAAGCATTCAAGGATACCTTATTTTGATTTGACAGATGTCTTCCATACATCAGTTGGTTAGATGGGAATCTAGTGGTAGCCAAAGTTTAGGTCAATCTAGCTGAATAAATTTTCCCCCTTGAGTTGGTCAAGAAGGTCATAAGTTCAGGGAATTAGGTACCGGTTCTTGACTGTTATTTTTTTTAATTCTCTATAATCAATGCATATATGCCAGGTCCCATCTTTCTTTTGCACCAGTACAATAGGGATTCCACAAGGGGAGGAGCTGGGTCTGATGTGCCCCTTTTTATGTAGCTCTTGGATATGATGCTTGATTTCATCATTTTCCATCAATGAGAAATGATAGACTGGTCCATTAGGTAGAGGTGCACTGGGGGTTAGATTAATTGGATGCTTGACTTTTTAGTGTGTTAGTACCTGGGTGGGTGAGGAGAATATGTATCTGTACTCTTCCATGAACCCGTCCACTTTTCTCTGCTACAAAGAGAGGCTCTATGTATAGGCCATCTGTTGGCATAGGGGAAAACCTAGGGTTCAATGCTTCAACAACACACCAACAAAACATTAACTACTAACCCTTTCGACAACACCTACGAAGCCGACGAAGTCTTACCTGAGGTAGAGGCAGGGGGGTTGCATGACTCAAGTGTCTACAACCTAGCTAGGACACAGAGATGTGATTACAACATTTAACAGAGAACTTAGCCAATAATATGCATTAGGTTATGATCCTTATTCACATTGCATATTAACCCTTATTACATATCAACAAAATATTAATCAATATTTAAGCACATCTAATCATTTAGCACATAACATCTGAGCAGATCTAGCATTTACTCATATATAAAGCACTACGCATCAATGAATCTACCTATCACACATCAAGAATAGTGCACTAAGAAAATAGATCCATAAACATCATGAACAACATTGCACAAAGCACAACAACACAGGATATACGTGGTTCACCCCAGTGTGGTGCTACGCCCACCAAGTCTTCTTCTTCTTTATTAATCTTCAATATTTCTTACATTCATCTGCTCCTGTGCACAAAGCCACAAAACGACTCCACACAGGACAAGAGATCTGCGAGCACCTTGGCAGATTCTCCTTCCCTAAATTAGGTCAAGGCACAAAGCCAACTCCTGAATAACACAAAGCCTCTTACATTCGTCTTGCACTTAGCTTTGCAAATCTTAACACATTCCCTTGCACTAAGCCAATTACAATTCTTTGCGCATAGCTAACACTAGAGCTTAGCCACATGCTGCTTCTTACATCACCTATATACTTATTTATACATTACAAAAAAAAGTCCTAATCATGGGTAAAACCATGGGCCGACATTCCATACCCGTTACATAAACCCTAAAACCCAAAAATCCCACAAAAGGGTGAGATCCCATGATCTTTGCTTGGCCTGGGCGCTCCATCTTTGACCAACCTGTCGAAGTCTCACAAATGTTCAAACACGACCAACGTTTCCACAAAACTTGGTCGAGGGCCAACATGCCCCCAACACTCACCTGTGACTCATCTCGAGTCACTTTGATCTAGGTAATACTGTTTCAAAGGCCTCAAGCTTAGCTCGATCTGCCTTGACTTGATGCTTCACCAGAGCCTCCTGCTCGGTGAACTCTTGAATGAATTTTTCAGTGACAGGCCCTTCCAGGCACTGTTCCATTGTTGCAACCACTTGTTCCAACTATGAACCTTGTCCCTCGATCTCTTCAAAAAGTGTGTAGGCTTCGTCCTGCACTGACTGGAGTCTTTGTGTCACCTCCATAACTCTGCTCTGGATGGCAATGACCTGTTGCTGAAATTCACGTTGCTCCTGCGATCTCTTCATCTACTCTACTGCAGTAAGAAGCTTCATCTACGCTTTCACAATCGACGCCTGTTGCTTCGCCTCCTAGAGCTGTGCCTCCAATTTCCTCAGCTCTGGGACTTCTGCAAGGCGTTCATAGGTCTACGCACTTCGATTACTTAGTTTCTTAAATTATGGGGCCAATGCCTTGATTCTTTCGACTGCACTCCTAACATTTTATTCCCTCTGATCCCGCACTTCTTTCAGAGCGCTAGGTATTGCTTGGATTTCTAGCTCTGCTAGTCTTGCTTGAAGATGCTAAAAGGACTCAATGAGCTTCCCCACTTGGCTCTCGGCTATCTCTTCTTTCATCTGTGCCAAGCCCGACATAGAGCGAAGTGCTCTAGTCATGACTTCCTTGACCACAGTCTTCTCTACAAGAAGCTAGTATTTCTCTTTTTGGATTTTCTCTTTGTCTGCTTCGAACTTCACCCTAAGGTCATATTTCCCTTGCTGCGCAACCCAAAGTTTCTCTAGAACCTCCTCCTTTTCTTGTTTCAAGGCCTCTGTGTCCTGATCCTTTTCTTCTTGAACCCGATGAAGTTGAGTCTCTGTTGCATATGCTAATTTGCATAATTGGGTGGGATAATTTCCCAATTCTATATTTTCTACTGAGGATGGTGCAATAGATACTACGTGACTCAATTGGATAGCTCGCTAGATGTCTTTGAGATCCTTCTCTATTCGGTCATACATCGACTCCTATTTTGTTCCATGTCTCTGCAAGATATCTTCTGAAGAATCCTAGACACATTTGATGATGAGGTCGATGTTGTCCACGGTCAGCACATTCTGTGACTGAGGCTTATTGGCTCGGGACTTCTTCCGTGTTGATGGTTTCTGCAGAGAAACCTTCCTTTTATTTAACGTCTCCGCCTCTGTAAGGGGATCCTTTGGCAGTGTCACTTTTTCCTTTTCTTTCTTGTCTTTTTCCCCTTCCTCCTCTTGGTTTACTTCATCGCCTCGTCCTCCTCTAGGTGAGTCAGGGGCAGTTTCCTCCGATATGTTGTCCTTCTCCTCACTATCTATTTCCTGCACTTCCTCCTTTTTCTTCTTTTTCTTTGTGCTTCTCTGTCCATCATACTCTGTCTAAGTGACCAAAGGACTTCCGATGATGTTGGGATCAAAGAGTTATGCATCTCCAACTAGTATAAGGAATTCGGTTGGCCATTCCTTGGTTATCTCCTCCATTTGTTCATCGGTCAATTTATAGTAAGACGAAATTTCCTCTTTACTTTTGTCCCTGCGCGTAGTGATGTAGATGAAGTGCCAGTCTGCGCGGAACTTTGCTAGTGGCATGTATGTATGCAAGGTGTTTGGGGTCATTTGGGGGAATGATTCAATGGTGCGCTTGAGCTATAGATAGTAAGCATGGAACATCGCATTTGATTTCCACTACTTCTCCATATCGCTCGTATACCACAAGGTGGTGAACCTCGCAACCAATGGCTCCATTGGCTCGAATTCTGGGAATGTCACTCCCTCTAGCATATCCCAAGCGACAATTGCATTGAGAATAAACAACCAACTGAAGTGAAATTCATAGCCTTGGTCCTGTGCTTTGCGACAGTCCTTCTCCAACTCATTGACGAGGTAACTCACCCAGTTCATCTGCATCCCTTCGACACACTTCCTTGCGAGGTTGACTATGAACCCTGTGACTTGTGTCAGTTAGTTCATTATGATGAGCTTGCCATCGATCAACTGAAAATCTAGGTGCACTACGCCATCCTGGATGGAGGCTACCTTGTAGCCTCGCTTCCCCTTCTCCACATCGCCATATACCTCCTTGATCCGCTATGCTAGCTAGTGATCTGCAACCTTCCCTAGGTAGAACTGGTGAGGGTCTGGTCCTTGCATGCTCCATGTAGTAATCTGGTGGATCAACATTGGATCCAGTGTCACGGGCTTATCTAACCAGAGATAGCCTCCATGGTAGCACGATAGGAGGAGTTTAATGCATGCGTTAACCTCCTGATGTTTGTCGAAGTGGGGGATCTTCATCACATTTAAGATCGTTGACCACGTGATCTATTTAATCCATGGATGGGGGACTATATTAGGCTTCTTCCGCATCGTCTTTATCAGGTACCTATGCGGTGCGAGCATCACATAGTTCTTTCGGTCTCCAAGGTTGAAATCGATGATCTTGAGATCTGGGATCAATCCCAACTGCAGTCTGACTGCGTGTATCCCCTTTGGGAGGTACGTAGTGATCAACGTGTACTCAAAATCATGTGGGATGCTGTCATGACTAATCGTTCCATCCAAAGGCAGGATGTAGTTGGGCAAGACTAATGGGATCTGCTTCGCGTTCACCAGATTATCGTTGTGCTTGCTTCTTTTCTCAGTCATGGTTCAGGATGGCACAGATCGACGTCCAATCGAGGGGGATGCTTTCAATCCACCTGTCGATGATGCCTGCATACTGACATACATGAATTTCTGATCCATAAGGTTGATCAAGATCTCTTCTAGAGATTTCTCTACTGCGCTAAGGTTGCCTGACATGGACGCTTGAAATCAAATAACTTGGGTAGGAAAATTGACACTCAAGGTAATCAAATCAATGGCAAGGTCTAGACAGTACATCACGGTATGTGGTCAATTCTCTGTTAGCTCTAATATATCAGGTTGCAAAAGTGGTCTTGGTGAAACATTCGATAGATTAAATAAGCAACGTCATAACATAGTCCTTCAACAGGTCGAAATGCCTTAATCAATACGAATCCATCCGTTATGGCGCAATCTCAATGGTACAATGGCGATATTTATGGAAATAACTGCATCTCTATCCATTCTGGAGCATCGTTATAATGGTCGGGACGCCTCCAACGGTCATATAGATTTTCCGTGGTGAAGTGCCATTCTGCACGGTTCTGCGATTCCGACGAGGTTCAAGTTCTGCAAGAATTCCTTCTATGGAATCTCCTCTAGAATTTTCTACAGTCTTTCTAACTTTGCTTTCTTCTTGCTGAGATTTCTTGCCTTCTTCCTTATGATTTGAGTCACTAGGTTCCTCTTTCCATTCTTCTTCTTATCTTCTTTTAGCATAGTAACTTCGCACTGTCGAGGGTCTTCCAAAGGATTCGAGTGTAATACCTCCTCTCTTACTATTTCTGGGGTGGGTGCTCTTCTCTCCTACATGGACATGTTCTTTAAAATTTCTTGTGTTCTTTCAACTTCGACAACTAATTTTTTGGTTCTCAGTTTCTTCTACTTGTCCTCTTGTTCATATATTACTCACGCTATTTTCCTATCCATGAAGTCCCTTAATTCTTTTTTTTTTTTCTGTTTTGTAGCTTTCTCCTCTGCTTTCCTTCGTATCTGATCTTTCTCAATCCAGGTCATTCTTAGCAAGAGTGCAAAAGGGGCATTGTTCTCAACAAACTTAAGGACCTCAAATTATTCTTTAGTCAATGTTCCATGGGAAATCATAGGTACATTAGTAAGTCTTCTACATAGGGTTATCATCTTTCCTTTAAACAATCCTATCCTTCCCAATGAAGGAACCATAGTAGGCTTTGCCAAAATTTTCCAAGTGCTTTCTGGCATGAAATTCACCTGTGTTTCCTCATCCATAACACAGTCTATGTCAAAGTCTCCTATTCTTGTTTCTATGCACTACTTCTCTTTTAAGATCTCTGGTAATCTGATGTCTCTGTGATCATTCAATGTTTCTTTCAGTTGTAATAACATAGTCTCTGATTCTTTCTAGTTCTCTAACATATCCTTAGTTTCTTGACCTTCTTCATAGTTTTCTTGTCTTAGGTTCATCTTTTTAACTTTAGGGATCATTCTAGGGCAATCCAAAGCCTCATGACCAACAACTTTACAACAAAGAAAAATAGGACCTGTACCAGGGAATTCCTTGGCAAGATGTCCCAATCTTCTGCATTTATAACACAATGTCAATCCTCTCTTTCTCTTAAATGATCTCTAACCTTTCCTGTACCGTGCACTGGGATCACAGTGATGGACTTGCAATCTGCAAAAAATCGTTCTAGGTTCTTGCACCCACTTGTTAGTCCAAAAATTATTTCTATGCATAGGAATAACATATCTTTCACTATCTCTATCATATTTATTCAGATCAAATCTTCTTTCTTCTAGCTTTTCCCTAGTTTTCAGACTAGCACAAAATCTATCACACATACCTAGATTCATACTTTCGAAGAAAAAAATTCCACTTATCTTACCTTTACTAGAGCACAAAGCTTTAAGATCCTACCTCTTTTCTTCAGATCATAATTATTTTTCTTAGCACAAATCTTTGCAAGTCAAGTAGAATACTGCGCACTACAACAAGAGATCTATGAACATAGATTTCTCTTTTCTTCAGTTCCGAACAATCATAGTTTTAGGTCCTGACAGTAGAACCATTTGTTGGCACAAGGGTAGACCCAGGGTTCAACACTTCAAAAAAACACCAACAAAATCCTAACTATTGGCCCATTCGACAACAACTGCGAAGAAAATGAAGTCTCACCCGAGGTAGAGGCAAGGTGGTTGCAGGACTCAAGTGTCTACAACCTAGCTGGGACACAGATCTGTGATTACAACACTAAATAGAGAACTTAGCCAACAATATGCATTAGGTTATGATACTTATTCACATCACAGATTAACCCTTATTACAGATCAACGCAGTAGTAATCAAGATTTAAGGACTTCTAATAATTTAACACATAGAATCAGAGAATATCTAGCATTTATTCATATATAAAGAACCAAGCATCAATGGATATACCTATCACATATCAAGAATAATTCACTAAGAAAATAGATACATAAACATCATGAACAACATTGGACAAAGCACAACAACATAGGATATATGTGGTTCACCCCTGTGTGGGGCTACATCCACCAACTCTTCTTCTTCTTTATTGATCTTCAATATTTCTTACTTTCCTCTGCTCCTGTGCACAAAGCCAAAAAACCACTCCACAAAGGACAGGAGATCTTCACGCACCTCTCCAGATCCTCCTTCCTTGAATTAGGTCAAGTCACAAATCCAACTCCTGAATAGCACAAAGCCTCTTACAATCCTCTTGCACTTAGCTCTGTAAGTCTTAACACAGTCCTTTGCACTAAGCCAATTACAATTCTTTGCACATAGATAACACTAGCACTTAGCCACAGTCTACTTCTTACATCGCCTAGCTACTTATTAATACATTACAAAAAAAAGGCCTAAGCATGGGTAAACCCATGGGATGACATCCCATACCCGTTACATAAACCCTAAAACCAAAAAATCCCGCAAAAAGGGCAATATCTCGGGATCTTCGCTTCGCCTAGGCACTCCGTCTTCGACCAGCCTGTCAAAGTCCCACAAATGGTCAAACACGACGAACGTTTCCACAAAAATTGGTCGAGGGCCAAGACCATGGATATGGCATTGACCTGCTGCTTACTATGAGAATGGATCACATAGAATATGAACTTCCCATTATGTGAAATGACCTTACTATATTGCTCAACAAAGATTAAAGAAATAATGATAGGCGATGCTACCTCTGGTATCCTATACAATTGTCTACCCAAAGTAATAATAACACTGTGGGGTCTAGAATCATACAAAACATTTCACTTCCACAAATATGTCTATCCTAAAAGAACATCACAAAATTCAAGGGGAGAAATATCACATAATACCTCGTATTTGAAGGGCTTGATGCCATAGGGAGGACGCCACTGTTGGATGACGCGAATATATCTTCCTTGGTGAATCCAACTGATGGTGTAAGGCTGCGGGTGTGGTGTCATTGATAGGTCCAACTACTTGGTGACCTTTGCTGAGATCAATTTCTTCTAACTTTCGCTATTGACAATGAAATGAAGTGGAACCCCCTTTACCCACATTTATGAGTGAAAGAGGCCTTCCCTTTCCTCTATTTCTTCTGGTTCTCTTGGGTGAAATTTGGTGGTAGAGACAGTGGCACTGGGTTCAACATCGATAATACACTTCCCTCATGGATTTGATTAAGAGTCAAAATCTACCTCTGACTCAGAATATTTCAACTCAACCACTAGTGACTTCTTGGAGAGACATTCTTTGGTGTTGTTCCAAGAGAGTTTATGGTATTCACACCAGTTTACAATGTCCTTATTCAAATTATCATTACCCTTCTTGTGTTGCGGCTTGGACTGGTTATCCAGAGAGTGGCCATCTTTGATCTGTCCCTTGTTTTGTGGTTTGGGGCCATTTTTTCCCTACTTCGGCTGTGAGGAGTTTGCAGATCCAAAATCTCACCTCTTCTGCTTAAATTTCTACTCGATCTTGACAACATATCTATAAGCTGCACCTAATGATGTGATGTACATAAACTCAATTTCTATTTGAATGTATCTATGCAGACAACCACATTAGTTGAACACCATATGTTTTTCAAAGTCTTTGATACCCAATTTGGTGTGCATGGTATGGAAAATATTGGTGAAATCCGGTACTGTCTGGTCCCTTTCCTGATGCAGCATGGTCTATCTCGTGTACTGGTCCTCATAGATTCCAACAAGGTAGTAATGTTCTTTAATGGCATCCCTAAAGGAATACCATATGGGGGTGACCATAAATATTTCAATTTCCTCGATGACCCTTTGCTCAGAGTAAGTATCCCACCAGTCCTTAACATGGGGGACGTCCTTGAGGAGTGTAAAAGTAATCTTTTCATGTTGGACAAATTGTGGACCGAAATGTACCCTTCAAGCAGATTCTACCATTTATCTACAACATCCGCATCTATGAGTCCTTCAAATAATGGAATATAAAAATTTAATTGTACCTTAAAGGGGGTTGCATGGCTGGTTGATGAAGATGCATCTTTTGTGGGCAGTCATCGAAGGATCGTTACAATTCTGTCCATCATTTCATTCCTTTGTCGCACCAGGGCTTCCTTGAGAAACATTTTAAAAGGATATCCTGCTCCATCATGTTTCTTCTCATCCCACATGGTTTGTTTTTGGTCTTGACACGACTGATCTTGCAAAGGCTCGACTAGTTCGAGTCCCAACTTCTTTTACCTAGATCTTTTCGGGGACATGCACAAAGAAAAATAAATGAAGAGAAGACCGCTATGATACCACTGATCCAGATTTATGAGCGGAACAAAATGAATAAAAGACTGAATGGAATAACACAATGACATGAAAAACAACAACATATATCTAGTGAACAATAAGTTTTATTGAATAAATAAAATAGGCTAAAACTATAAAATTGTAGAACTGAAAAAAACTTGCTCGAATGGTGGTAGCTATCTATGAGAAGATATGTGGCTCCTACATGCATCCATCTTAGTAGAATGATTACAATGAGTCTCACAAGACCTTTTTAACATTACTCGTGAATTCCAAAACCCTAGACATCCAAAAACATAACCCTAGGAGATGAAACACCAAAAGATATGTGGGACCTGATGGGTAAGTTGTCACTTCAACTTCCCGGGGTCATACATTTTGCATTCGACCTCCGTTTTAGGCATGCCATGACCTATTGGAAAGGATTTTTCAAGAACTACACATTATGCCATCAAAATATGACTCTGTCTATAGTTTGACTATGGAAAGAAAAAACAACATTGTTTAGGGCCCCAAAACGATCCTGGAAGTATAGAAAGATGTACTGACATGAAAAATTCCAAAATAATCCAGTTGGATTAGGTGGGTGGCCACCAATATCCAGCTGGACATTGTGCTAGTCCCTTCATTTTGTTGAATAAAAGTTGCACATGTCATATTGTAGCTTCATTTTGGAGAATAGAAGTTGCGCACGCTGTTGAGGAGATGGACAAGAGACAAAGGAAATAAACAAAAAGTGGTTGGAAGGACAACACAACATCAATATTGAGGAAATAATTTGCAACAATATCAAGAAGAAGAGAGAACTCTCGGGTTCTCAACTAACAAACCTAAAAGATTGGATTATATATATGAGACTAATAGGATTGTAAAATGTTGGATGTTATTGTTGTTAGGTTGGAGTGTTAGGCTTAGATGAGTATTATTGTTAATATCATAATCATAGTTGTTGTTAATTTTGTTATGACAAGATTCATTGTTGCAAAAGTCTATACTATTAGCATAGCTAAGTTTAGGATATCTGGGTAAGAGCCACACTATCAATGTATCAAAATTTTGTATCAGTATAGATGTAAAGGAGCAAGAGACTATAATATTGTCTCATATATAATGAATAACATCCTCTGAACTCTTGTGTATGAGGATTTAGCTGTGAGAAGGACCTTCTATGTTAATATAATTGGAGGCCTAAATTTTGAATATATTCCTATGTATTTAGTCTTAATGCCTAAATGGAATGTTTTTCTGTATTATATTTATGTTGGATATACCTAAATGATTATTTATGAATGTCAATGAAACTCTGTTTATTTATTCCCAGTTCGGAATTGTTCAGAACTGTTGCAGGTTTAGTCTATCTTGTGCAAGACTACAATGAGTCTTGATAACTCAAAGGTCTGTCTAAGTATTCTCCTTACCCTTACCTCTCTTTCTTGTCTCGGTTGCACTTCAAGTGAGACTTCTTCCCTTCCAGGAAGATGAAAATTCTATCGCTCTAGACTACTTCGGTACCTTTTGTTGGTAACCTAAGAAGGACCTTGTTCTGAACACTTTTGCGCCAACAAAATGGTTCCATTGTTGGGACCTGTGTTTTAAAAGGGAACCCATGAGAAGAATGATTCCACAGATCTATAGATTTGAAATTCAACAATGGTGGTAAATAAATTGTGATGCCTTATATGGAAGGAAGCGAAGTTGCGAGGTAAAAGCGAGAGGAATACAAGGGATTCTATTTTTTACTTAGAAATATCGAGCGACCAGTATAAGATATTCTGGGTTAAATTTCCAAAAGAACTATTCCATTGGATAGATCAAATCCAAGAAGATCTAGAATTCCAAGAACACTTCAAGAAGACTTGTACTTGGGATATAGATAATATTGCAACACTTCATCAGCTGGATCACTAGATCACGTGAGCAATCAATTTCTGGGTTAATACGACTCTGGAGGGATACATCGTTGAATTCACAACTGAGAATCACCAATATTTTTCATGAGCGGAAGCAATTTTTAAGAAAGGTGCACGTGACAAACTGGTGAGGGAAATTTCCCTATGGATCAAAGTATTCTTGATGGATGAGGGGATGATAATTATTCCATCGACTGAGATGGCAGCCTAAACACCTATGCTTGGGGTAGGGTGATTTTGGGGTATGATCATGACGTGAAAAGGGGAAAGGGTTCTTTGACAGATGGGGGAAGATCAAGAAATGAATGCAAGAAACAAGCGAGCCTTAAGGAGAGCTGCCATTGTTGAGAAGTGGTGGTGCGGAAAGATAAAGAAAGGAGTGCAGAAGTCCGAGGTATTGCAAAAATAAATCAGATCAAGAGGAACATATGAAAGGAAGAAGGAAGAGTCGAGGAAGGTGAAAAGACAAGAAAGGCTGGCCAATCTAAGATTCTAGTAGAGAGAAGTGCAGAGAGGAAGGAGTCCCCAGATGGATGGAAGAGAATAAGAATGTGGAGAAGCAAGGGAAGATGAAGCGGATATGGAACTTGCGGAAGATCAAGAAGATTCAGTCTCGATATTAGGAAACATCGAGAAAAAGTAAGAGAAGGCCACTTGAGAGGAATAAAATGAGACCTCTCAAATCAAAGAAACCTGCCCAAAAGTCAGTGGAACTAGCCCATCCCCCATGTGTCCTCTATACTCATGGTAAATTCCACACCGCCTACTTATACTTTTTCTATTCCATCACATCCAATTAGTTTAAATATGGATAATTTGCCTAGGAGTATAGATAAAAGTTTAAATATGCTATTGGGAGGCTATCAAATCCAATTCATGAACATCACCAGAGGGAATGGTACATTCAAGGATTACTACGCCTGACGAGAATTCCTTTAATGCAATAGAGGGTAGCCACATTAACAAACAACTTGGAAGAATTGATGAAGATCGAAGCCATGGTAGGTTATCTAGGGAATCTGAGAATGGACAAGCCTCCAATAGATGAAAATTTATCGCAAATCTAGGGACAAATATCGACTCTAACATAAAATATTCAAGAATTAACCACACCAAGACCAGGACGAACTTAGGTTTGGTGCACAAGATTCTACAAAAAATGGCATATGGAAAATGAATGTCCACGCATGAGGGGAATGGAACCTCTTCACAATCTGATGGGACCTTCTTCAGGACCCATGTAAGGAGTTGCACAAGTATCTTCGTCTCCACCATTCCATGCACCAGGGCTATACAATGCCTTTTGAGGCGCTAAGACATCTCAGAAAGCTAAGTATTGTGAAATTTGTTGAACACATGGGCATGCGCCGAGGAGGTGTCCTATTATTCAAAAGTATACAAATACACCCAATACAATACACTGCGAGTTCTACGCATCTACGAGCCATGCTACAAATCAATGTAGAGCACTGGACGCACTTGCTGACAGATTAGACTGGAAAATGTTCAGAGTAAATGAAACCCCCCTAGGACCTAAAAGAGGCCAGGGAGGTGGGGCCGGAGGTAGATTTATAAGAGGGAGACTTCGAGGAAGAGGGACGAGAATATGATAAAACTACAACAAAAAAATTCATTTGGCCAGAGGCTTCCCTCACCCAAGATGACCATGGTGCTCTTACTACAAGAACAATGGCCACACAATTGAAGACTTCCTAGAACTGATCACCAAATGAGAAGATTGGGTTCTTCAACGAGGAGATAATATTATAATCTAAAAATTAAAATGAGGAATTGAGGGACAAATCCATAATATTAACATCATTACTCACGAAGGAAAAAAAATTGGGGCAGAAGCAGACAATCAGCCCAAGGTTCAGAAAGTTGTTCCCAAAGATGACAAGTATGCCCCTGTGAAACAAAATTTGTTTTTAAAAAATTCAATAGAAATATTTAAGAGCATCCCCACTCCATAAATAATGGAGAATCCTCCTAGATTTGTGTCTTAACCTAACCTTGTAAAATCCCCTACGTCATGATGCGCACCTAGAAACTCTTCAATTCCTAGGAGACGATTTGAACAGTCTCAAAGTGTAGTCAATCTCTAGTTTCAATTATTCTTTGATATCCTAGGGGATGAACAACTTAATAAGAAGTTGCGCACTACCCTGTACCTAATAATGAGAAATGAGGGAATCCCAAAAGCCATAGTAAGGACCAACCTTCTTGAGAAGAGTACCCAAATAATACAGAGAAGAAAGGTGCGAACAGGAAAATAATTTAGGTTAGAAGCCTAACTAGATGATTTTGAAATCAAATATGTGATGTTATATTTGGGATCCAATGTCAACATCCTACCCAAAAAGACCTGGGAATATTTGGGAAAACCTCAACTAGTATACTCACCCATCCAGTTGAGAATGGAAAACCAGTACTACATTTTCCCAGTCTAAAGGATGGAAAATGTGGAAATAGATGTTGCAGGAGTTAAGAACAGAATTGATTTTGAGGTAATCAAAATCATGGGAGATAAGGATCCCTAACCTAATCTACTTGGAATTGATTGGGAATATGGAAACTATGATATTATTGATCTAAAGAGAGACACCATGATGTTTGAAGAAGACAGGATAAAAGTATTTCAAACCTTGGATCCATGTGTAGGGCCTAGATATATTGAACCAGTGGACCACAATATGGAGTCAAAGGTTGTTGACTAGTCATACACCATCAAATCCAGAATGAGACCATATTATATAAATCCTACTATAGATGGATCAATAAGTGGGAGAAGCATACAGTCTACTAATGAGGATTGAAAAGTAGCGTTTGACAGTTGGTAGCAAGTTTCATATGAGCGATTTTCAAGGCAATGCACAACTGTCAGAGAAACAAGATGGATTGGAACCGAGGCCAGAGAACCCCTGACATATGATGGTACCTCAGAGGTACACAATTTTATTGCGAGCATGGAAGATACAATAGCGATGGATCAAAGGATACTTGTTCTTGCCTTAGACTTACAAGATACACCCGCTAGATGGTGGGCCACACATAAGGCCTTGATTATGAAGTGGCAAGATGTAAAACAAGCCATATGATGTTGATTCCAAAGTAGGGATCAACTAAAAGAAGAATTGAATAGATATTTTGAAGATGCACAATTGTTCGATGGAAAATATGACCCTAGAGTGCATATTGAACATTGTTCAAAGCAGTGGAGAGTTGTGGAAATACCCTCTCACCTATGGGATCAAGTATTTTTCCATTCACTGGGGCCCATTCCAAAGGCATGGTATATACATGAGGAGACCAGAAGACATATAAACTGTTGGAAGATATTACAAGAACAATTTTGCAAGGATTTATCCTATATAAGTAAGTACCCCGAGCTCAACACAACCCTTCAAAGAATCAGGAAAATGATTTTTACTAACATTTGCAAAAAGAGATAAAGTCTAATAGTATGTGCAGACCATGTTCATTTTCTTCAGTCTAGTATGAGCCTTGAAATTTATAAGATAGTTGTACCTTGCAGTAAAGTTGAGAAAGACCTGTAAAAACCCGATGAATTAGAAAAACTTAGAAACTTAGACATTAAAGAAACATAAGGTAGTAGAGAGATTCAATATACTATACCTGGTCACACATGTAGATCCTATAATCACCCATTGAAGTTGCGTAAAGTTAATATAGGGAGTGCAGAGAATTCTAAGATAGATTCTATAGGAGACTATTGGGATGAGAAAACTATGAATGAAGTACACAACTTGTTGCAGGAGTATGAAGAATTGTTTCTGAAAACATTCTTAGAAATCAAAGGTATAAAAGGATCCATGGGAGAAATGAAAATTGAGTTGAAACCTGGCTCAAGACCTGTGAAGCACAAACGATACCAACTTAATCCTAGAATAAAAGAGAAGGTCAAGAAAGACATGGAAAAAATTCTTGTGGCAAGAATTATTTTCCCAATCGAAGAAGTAGAATAGATTAGTCCAATAGTTATTGAGAGTAATAAAGGTACAAAATACATTCGAGTCTACATGGACTACAAAAGCATGAATTTTTCCTGCGTGCATGATTCGTTTCCAACACCTTTCAAAGAAGAGGTGTTAGATCAAGTTGTGGGAAAATATTATTATTCATTTACAGATGGGTTCTCAGGATATCATCAAGTCAGAACCATAGGGAAGACAAGAATAATAATACATTTATAACTGAATGGGGATCATTCACATATAATGTAATTCCCTTTGGTCTAAAAAATGACCCTCTAGTTATTTTCCGGATTGTGATAGACCCATTTCGGGATTTCATCCACAAGTTTGTAGAAGTCTATATGGATGATTGGATGTTGTACAACCTGTTAAAAGATCATGCCAGGCTACTCTGACTAATGTTTGATAGATGTCGTGAAATGAAGATATCTTTGAATCTAAGGAAGTGCATTTTCTATGTACCTCCTGGCAATCTGTTAGGCCATATTGTATGCAGAGAAGGAGTCTTGGTAGACCTAACTAAAGTTGCGATCATTTTGAACATGCCAACACATACAAGTGCCAAATTGTTGCACTCCACACTGGGACATACAAGATATTACTATATTTTCATCAGAAGATATGCAACTATCATCGCATCCCTTGAGAAATTACTAAAAAAGTATGAATTGTTTTGATGGACACTAGAGTGTGACAAAGAATTCGATATTCTCAAAGAAAATATTAGTACTGCACCTATCTTGATATTTCCAAATTGGGAAATTGAGTTCCATGTACATGTGGATGCATCAGGCATCACCCCGGGATCCATTCTAGCACAACCAGGGGAAAGAAATATGGACCACCCTATCTACTTTGCCATCATAAAACTATTGCAAGATGAGCACAACTAGACAACCACTGAAAGGGAAGGTTTAGCTATGATTTATGCATTGTAGAAGTTTAGACACTACTTGTTAGGCTCTCATTTCAATTTTTTTACTGACAATTTTTCATTGAAGTACCTAGTCAATAAACCAATACTTGAAGGAAGAATTGGTAGGTGACTACTTCTTTTTCAAGAATTTTCGTTTGAAATAATTGTCAAACCAGGAAGATGCAATGTAGGTCTAGATGAAATTTCCATATTGGAGTCAGGGGAAAGTGGTGGAGCAGTGGATGATCAAGTCCCAGATGCATACATGTTCCAGATTGAGGCCATCCTAGAGTATCTTGAATACATTGTTGTCTTCCTCAGTATAGGGACCTGCCCAAAAACTTACTCCGCAACCCAAAAGAGAAATATGGTGGTTTGCACAGTAGACTATCAATTGATTGCCAGACAACTTTACAAATTGGGACTCGACAACATCCTTAGGAAATGTGTCTTGAACCATGAAATGAAGGATATCCTATGGGAATTACACAGTGGAGTATCAAGAGGACATGTTGGAGGTAAAGCCACTGCACATAAGGTACTTTAGGTTGGATTATGGTGGGTTATGTTATTTAAAGATACTAAGGAATATGATAGATCTTGTGACACTTGTCAAAGAGTAGTAAAGTCATCACGCCGAGATGAATTACCCCTTCATCCAGTCAGATCACTTCAAGAATTTGAGAGGATGTTGATTTTATTGGACCAATCAACCCCACGACTAAGTACTCAAAGGCCAGATACATAATTACCACAACTGATTACCTTACAAGATGGGCTGAAGAAGAGGCATTTCAAGACTCTTCTACATATACAACTGCTAGATTTATCTTTGAGAACGTTATCACTCGGTTTGGATTCCCTAGAAGTTTGATCAATGATTAAGGCAATCACTTTATCAGAAACACAATCACAACATTGAAAACATAATTCCTTATAAAACACCATAAGAGCAGTCCCTACCATCCATAAGCTAATGGTACAATGGAGGCATTCAATAAAATTATATAAAGAGGACTAAAAAAGGTATCTTTCACAAACAGGGAAGACTGGGATGATAGAGTTCCAACAGTCTTGTGGTCTTACAGGACTACCATGAAGAAGCTACACAGGTATACCCCATTTCAGTTGGTCTATGGGGAAGAATCTGTTGTACCCACATAATTTATTATGCCTAGTCTCTATATAGCATGGGCTACACACATGACAGATGATGAATTAGTCGCACAGAGGATTGTAGACTTGTAAGAACTTGAGGAAGCAATATTTATAGAGTATTTTCATCATAGAGTTGAGAAAGCTAGACAAAAAGATTGAGATGAAAGGCATATTAAGTCCAAAATATTCACACAAAGGGATAAACTACTACTCTATGAAGACATATATTAGAAACATCTAGGCAAGTTGCAGATGCATTGGTTGGGTCCATTCATAGTTGCAGAAATCCGACAATTTGGTGCAGTCAGGATCCTGCAAATGGATGGTATTCTTCAGCTAGAATGGGTGAATGGTGCTCGCCTGAAACCCTACATTTCTCATGCTTGAGCCAAATCATGGTTTCTCAAGTCCAAAGGAGCATGTAGAATAGTTATATTTTCATTTCATGTAATTTCTTTAATCTAATTAATAACGTCGAAGTGTGCATTGATTGTACCATGACATATATATATATTTTTAGTCTAAGCGTTGCAGTTGCAAAGAATTGCTTACTTAGCTACACAGGTTTGGAAGAGCCACCATTACATTCAATGAAGTCATTAAATATGTCTGGGACCCCATTGTGGTTGGAGGGAGGGAGAATCTAAAATCGATCACAACCCATGTGCCACACTCATCATGTCTAGTCATACGCTTTATGATAGCCATCATAACTCGTCAGAACTTTCCATTAAACCATAAAGGTGCGATGCGTGCCGGTGCCATCGATATCCCCTCCGTTCTTCTCAGCCATTAAAAATTTAAGCCTCTCAACTCGACCATGTCCCTGTTAGTCCATTCATTAAAAGCCAAATATCACTAGATAGATCTTACCATGTTAACTGTCTCGTTGGAAACCTAAGCCTAAAATTGCATTTATGGACTAATGATGAGTGTCTTTATGTGCGATTATAAATATTTCCAGTTATCCAGTTATACTGCCCCATGAACGTGAGAAGCAAACATCACAATTATTGTTAGCTAGATTTTGAATTTTCTGCAATCACGCATACCATGAGAGATTTATGTTCCCTTGTCTCAAAGACGAACCCAACTCACCTATATTATCAACACATTAGAGCTATCATGCCGAGAGAAATAGGAGGCCATATTTCATCTCCCAAAGAAGCTATCCCAGATGAGACGTATGATCCTAGGATCGAGATCTTCAGGGATGTCAAGGGGAATATGGAGCAAGTGAAACTTCTAGACCTTGATTTGATGGACCAAGTATTGTTTCCATAGATGAAAATTTCCGTGTTCTAGGACTTGGTCCCAAATAAAATGGGAGGCACGAAATTTGTATCAAATCCATATTTCATCAACCTATTCAACTCCACAATCATTCACCTCATGGATCTACCATTCTTCGAGACCACTGTCGATGTTGCACGGTGCACAAAGTTTCTGATAAGTCTAGTGCACGACAAAATCTTATGGCTTGACCAAAGATATAAGATTCATGTGGATGACATCCACCAGCTCACCGACTTATCTATCAAGGGTGAGAATGTGTCCAAAGGATTCCAAGGCCTGAGAAAGCACAAGAATAGGAAAGGTGAATTTACCCTATACGCGAAGCTGCACACATAGAGAGGTGGGCGAACAATGAATATTAACCCAATCATTCCAGAGGCAGTCTGGACAACATGATATGTAATTGCGAGCAAGGTCATGTGTTCCTACTACAACGGTGAGTGATCCTTAGATGATCTTTCAGTGTTCGACTTCTATGCAAATGGAGCTATGTTCAACTAGTGCAAATACCTACTAGAGAGACTCTCGGTCGCTTGTGAGGAAGCTCAGGAGAAAGGAATAAAATTCACATATGGATACCTACTAGTATAGTTTGAAACTTGGAAATGGAAACTGCCCATTCGCTTGGAAAAAAATGTTTGATCCATGGCATGCAAGGCCAGATCAAGAGAACATGGAGTTCAACAATGTTGCCTTTGCAAAATGGTATACTTAGTTAATCGACAAAACTCAATGATGGCACATACCACATGAGTTGCTGAACCTCAATACCTAGAACATAGCCTTTGGCCTAAATCACCACAATATCCTTTTTTGGCTGAGGCATGTGAAGCCCGATGAATTCCACTCTAGGTTTCTCCCCCTATACCTTGATGAGGAAGCATTTGATAAAGAAGTCATGTCGTGGAATGGTTTCAAGCGCAATCCATGCAAATATGGCATGCAGTACCTCTTCCTGCAGATATCCTGAAGAAAAAGGGGCAGGAAGAAGGATTACGACTGAGTTCCGACCCAACAAAGAAGAAACAAAAGGTCCATATGTTGATGGACTCAAAATATGAAGAGGATGTGGAACATTTGGATCATAAGAAGCGAATGTTTCCTATGTTTTTGTAGCTCCCATACCAAGCCATGTGATCAGGTAAAGATGTCAATGACATACTTGCCGCTGCTTTCATAGGGGACCCTTCAATAAAAAAGCCACGAATAGGTATTTCTCTTGTGAAGATCTTGAATCCTCAGAACAAATCCTCGACCATACCTCATACTAGAGTAGCCTCTCAAGCTACTCATACTATCATTAACATCACATATGATCCCGAACCAGACACCATCACATCCACAACCATCATCACTGAGCAACCTCTTTCACCACCACAACCCCCAATGCCACCGCAAGACACCACCATTCAATCACAACCCACTCCACCCGAGCCCATGTAGCTAGATCTCCCAAACCCATCGAAGAATGTACCAGAACGCACTACCTTGACCCCTGAAGCCTCGAGCCATTCATCTTCTCCATCGATACCCACTCCAGGAACTATGCCTTTGACCTAGAGTCAAACTGTTTTAAAATTGCAAGTTCCATGGACTCAGAGTCTTCTCTCAACAGTCAATGTTGAGATTCCCATCAACAAAAGAAAAACTCCAGAATTTTCGTTATAGAAAGAGGTAGGCGCACAGACAGTTAAGAAAGAACTCGAAACTGTATTAGGGAAGAGTGCAACATATTTAAAAGAACAACTAGAGGCAGTATTTCAGGATCCACAATGATGCACATAACTGTTGTAGCTTTCCCTAGACATGACATAAGTTTTCCCTCAACTTCCAACGGATCTGAAGGTTAGACTTGCACATCAACTACAAGGTCCATCCCCAGGGGAAGAAGAGGAGGAGACATCCTCCACACAATTGATGACCAGTGGACTACCAATACAAGTACGAGTACCCCTGGATGCCGCTCCTTCATCGGGTGAGCTTTCTTAGTAACCAACAATGCAACTGGTAGGAATAATCAAAGCATCGAATGAGAAATTGGAGCAGAGGATCCAACAAGACAAACAAGAAGCCGATTCTGGAAACAAGAAGGACTCCTTGTGAAAAAAAAATGAACACAGGAAGAATACTCAAAGGTTTAGGAAAAAAATAATGTGGAAAAGGTAAAGGAGAAACTCTTAGAGGCCTAGACAACGGTCAGAAATACAACGCCTCAGCTTCCAGAATCCAACATGAAAAGCAAGATTGTAGAGAAGATTGAATTAATTCATGTAGCCTAGTCATAACTGGTGGAAAGAGAAGAAATTTTCGAGGCATAGTCACAAGACAGTAAGAAAGAAGCTGAAATGCAACCCAGGAAGCTTCAACAACAAATGGAATTTTTTTTTTTGTAAGGGAACAACTGATCTGGATTATTTTCGACACGAAATGAGATCGAAGATATAATAAAGAAATACATATAGATATCGCAGATATTCAATAATATAACATAAATGTATCAGATATGCAATCATAAACACAGATATACAATAATACATGATTTCTATTAATGAAAGAAATGTACAGAGACTGTAAAAATACAGAGTGAAAGACTCGCTAGAATGGTGGCAGCTTATCTCTGAGAAGAGATGTGACAGATACTCGCATTTGCAAGAAGATGATTACAATGCGGCTTTGAAGGCCTTTTTACAATAAGTAGGAATGTCAAAAACCCTAGACATCCAAAAACCTAACCCTAGGAGATGAAGTGCCAAAAGTCATGTGGGCCCCGTTTGGGTAAGTGAGTACATCAACTTCTCGTGGTCGTAACTTTTTCATACGATCTCCGCTTTAGGCATGTGATAGCTTGTTGGAAAGGTATCATCGAGGAGATTCATTTTGGTGGCTCAAGTATTCCTTTGGCTATCATTGAGAACCTATATCTCTAAAAACCTTCATTTGGGCCCTCAAAATGGCCCCTGAAGTTAAAACCTGCTAAAAATAGTAAATTGCCAAAATTGTCAGAAAATTGTTTTGAGCCACTTGGAAAAGGTGGGTGGCCACCGCTATCTACCTATATCAACAACACAGGAGGAACCTTGAAAAAAAAGACTGCAAAATTCATAGATATCTTCATAGAAGTCAACATTTGGATGGGAATCATTTCAAGGCGCAACCAAATATTGGAGGAATTTCCCATGAAAATCCAATCTCTCAACGAAGAAGCAATCAACACCCTAGATTCGATGGAACAACAAGAGAATTTTGACAAAATCCAGCAGGCGAACAACGACCTCAATGCGTTATATGAAGCTCAAACTGTGGCCAAGAAGGAACTATGAGAGTTTTGACTTGTAGTTCAGATAGCATATCTATAGATGCATCAGTGGATTCCATAGATGATTCAGAATGGAACTCTTTAGTTGCATCAAAGACAAAAGAGTGCATCAAATATGCCACCCAACAGTTTGTTGTTGAAACTTCATTGCTTTCCAGGAAATGGTAGGGTAAAGTAGACAACTTCCAAGATGTCAGGAAGAGAGCCTGTGAACTCATACTTGAGTTGGGCCTTTTGTTTGAAGAAGACAAAGTAGAAACAATCCAAGCTAGAAATGAAAGTAATTCAGAACTAGAAGGAAAGACAGAACAACAACCCAACCTAGAGACCACAAAAGAGTTGAAGACTTGACTCGGGTTGAATCAAGGATTGTGGTTAGAGCCTATTGGGACCTTTGTTTTGTTGAATAGAAGTTGAACATGTCATATTGTAGCTTAATTTTGGAGAAGAGAAGTTACACAAGCTACTGAGGAGCTCAACATCGGAAAAAGGAAATAAATAGAAAGTGGTTGGAAGGACATCACAACATCAATATTGAGGAAAGAAGTTGCAACAAGATCAAGAAGAAGAGAGAACTCTTGGGTTCTCAACCAACAAACCTAAAATATCAGATTATATATATGAGACTAATAGGATGTAAAAGGTTGGATGTTATGGTTTTTATTTTTCTTAGGTTGGAGTGTTAGGCTGAGATGAGTATTATTGTTAATATCATCATCATAGTTGTTGTTAATGTTGTTAATGTTGTTATGACAAGAGTTACTGTTGTAAGAGTCTATACTATTAGCATAGCTAAGTTTAGGAGATCTGGGTAAGAGCCAGACTATAATTGTATCAGAGTTCTATATCAGTATAGACGTAAAGGAGAAAGAGACTGCAATATTGTCTCATATCTGATGACAAACATCCTATGAACTCTTTTGTGTGAGAATCAAGATGTGAGAAGGACCTGATATGTTAATATATTTGGAGGCCTAAATTTTGAATATCTATCTTGTGTATTTAGTCTTAATTCCTGAATGGAGTGTTTTTCTGTATAATCTTTATGTTAGATATACCTAAATGCTTCTTTATGAATGACAACACAACTCTATTTCTTTATTCCTAGTTAGGAATTGCACATAACTGTTGCAAGTTTAGTCTATCTTGCACAAGACTACAATGAGTCATGATAACTCAAAGGTCTATCTAAGTATTCTCCTTACCCTTCCCTCTCTTTCTTGTGTCAGTTTCACTTCAGGTGAGACTTCTTCCCTTCTCCGAAGATGAAAATTCCAACAGTCTAGACTACTTCAACACCTTTTGTTGTTAACCTAAGAACGACCTCGGTCTGAACAATTTTTCACCAAAATGCTGTGTAGGGATTCATAAACCCCTAGAATTGTATAACCCACAATTACAAAGAATTACATAAGAATGTGTTGAACTAAAAATTGTCAAGAGGAGCCAGTTGGAATAGGTGGGCGACCACCAATATCCACCTGGATCATATATGTAATTAAATTGAATCAATTTATTATCATGGGAATTTATATTCCATGCAACAAGTAGTTCTAACCTAAGAATGCACTTGAACATGTTCTATTATGCATGGAATTGATAAAATATATGAAAATATTTGGAAAATATGTAAATTAAATTCAATTAAATATCCCCCACACTTAACTCCCTGAGAAGCCCGTGTTTTTTCTAGCAACAAGATTAAATTCATGTGGTCCTAATAGATGGAGTCAAACACTATATTTGCACAACCCAACATTGATTTGGTCAATATTGATCATATTTGGCCCTTCAAGGCATGGGTATTTTAGGAATATTCTAGATGATGGACCATTTCCTTATTTAAAAACCCTAGAAGCATAAAAAAGTTATAAAAATCCTCCTTGACATGATATTTATATCTTTTGGTTATTTATATATAAAAAAATGATGAGATGACCTTTGATTATATTTTGGTGTTGACACATGCCTATTTTGGGCGTAAACTTAATTTTGTGGAAAAGGTCTATTTTTGGAGCGTGCACCTTAGGAGGTAGAAAAGAAACATGCAGAAAAAAAAGGAAAAACAACATGTAGGAGGAAAAACAATGTGGCACGCATGCAAACGGGCCTAACCAAGTTAGGGTTAGGGTTTTTGACAAATATTGTAATGACTATAAGCCAGTAGGGTAGTATAAATAAAGACCTAGGAGGTCTTGGTAAGGGTTGGTTGTTTTTATGGTTCAAAAACTATTGATTGTAGTGATTTTTGTTATGATGATTGTGGTAGAGTGGAATAAGCTAGTTTTTTAGGGTTAGTTCATAGGATGAGGAGCCTAGTGTGATCTAGTCAGCCTCCAAGAGGGTACTTACACTCATTTTGATTGTAATTTTGAAGATGTAATGTGCACAATGCATATTTTGCAGCAAAATAAATAAAAGAGAATAGAAGCCAGATATTTGTGGATGTAGCCCCAAGAGGGGGTGAACCACGATAAGCTACTTCTTTCTATGTGATTGTTAATGAATGATTTTACTATTTTGTTAATCATTATCTCAATAATGGATGGTTAAAACTAGTTATAATAACATGCATACATAGGTTTAGAGATGAATGAATCATAGAAGTGGATGAATGATTAATGATGATGATGTATAAGGAAAAGGATCTAAACCCCATCCCCACTCATTCCTAGACTGCACATGAGTATTCTAGTCCCCCATAAATCTATCTTGGGTGAGACTATGCTGTGCACTTTGTGTGTAGCGTTGCGTTCTGGTTTACTAGGAGGGATGATAGTTTTGAGGGTTTTGTTGGAAACCTATTTGAGATCATAACTTGGGTCAGCCCAAATAACCAACAAATGGTTCTGTTGCCAGCTGGAACTGTAAAGGATTGAGTGGACGAGATCTATGGAAGAAAAGAGCGAAGGATGAAATTATAAAAGGGAATGTTCAGGCCATGGAGTCCAATGAAGGAGAAGATTGAAATATGGTTGAGGACAAAGGAACTCGAGTTTATGTAGAAGGACAACATGAAACCACTTAAGTATCTCGACGAATACTTGTTTAGTGACTTGCATGAGGTATTTTTCTGTGATTTCCCGCATCTATTGCAAGAGTGGTTATTTAGGTTGAAGAGAAACGACCCTACGAATCAAATTAGACAACTAGAGTGGCATCCTGTGGAGATCTCGCAGTTACAACAAGTTAATATCAAATTCATATGCGTAGTATATTCCTGGTTAGACAATATTATTGTAGGGTTTATCACCAAATTTGTTGTAGCTACTGCAAATTCCTACACTATTGTAGAGAAGGATTTTCTGAAGGGACCCAAAGGAAGTTACATCAGATCACTATATAATTCAATCAATATTTTATTGAATGACAAGGGTGTGATGACCATGGAATCAAACAACTAAACTTCCCTATACGCATGGGGGAAGAGGGGAAGCAATGACATGAGGTGGAGATATGGACAAGGAGATGGATGAAGGGAAGTAGAAGGAGGCCATGGACCCAATCATGATGGAAGAGGACTGGATAAAGAAAATAATGGAAAAATCTAGAAATACTCACAGTGGAAGAACTTACCAATATAATATGAATAACAAGAAGAGCGTCATAGCCGACGGAGAGGGATTCACGAGCGATGAAGAAGAGGTAGAGGATCTTCGAGATGTGGAGTAGACTGAGGAAATCATGCATGTAACATAGGAAAGGTAAACAAGAGGTCCAAGGTCAGGAATAGGAGGAAGAACTCTAATATAGATCACTACCAGTGTGGAAGCTACAACCCCATGTGTGACTAATATACCTGAAAGAACACCAACATTTAGACAACCATATTTTAGTGGATGAGGAGCAACATGATATGGGTCCAATCAAGGAAAATCAACTGGGGGAGAAAGTTCAGGAAGTAACAGTCAATTATATACACCACGCAGAGGAAGTAGTTAAACCCAATTCAAAATGGCAGGACAAGATCCTATGATCAGATTACCAGAATTTTGGGGAGAGGCATAAAAAGACCCTAATTTTTTTTTATTCATCTATGAAAAGATCTAGGAAGGAAAGCATATCAACGATGATGATACAAAGCTCATGCAGTTAGCTATAACAATAATATACCAAACGTTGGACTAGTACATGAGTCTGGATGTAAATAGTTCACAAGGAGTACCAAAGACTATCACAGACATGAAAAAACTAATGGTAAACAAATTTCAGAAGTTAAGCTCTGAATACTAGTACATGAACAAAATGATTGAAATCAGGAAGAAACCAAGTGAATTTGTTTGGGAGATCGATCATAGGTTCAAATATATGAAAGGTAAGTTGAAGTATTCAAATACTGACATGCAACATAGGAAATTGTTTGTGAACTCACTAGTATCCATTGAGACATCATAAGTTCCAAAACTAGGAAGAAGCTCTACAAGAAGCCCTGTAATTGGAAGAAAACCAATACCAACAGATAGATCCAACAATGGAGTAGATGAAGGAGGATTTGAAGAATCTGAAATTTCAACTCAACCAGAATAAGGGAAAAGCGAAAAGAGAAGTTGTTTGGTGTATGCTATGTAGGACATAAGGACATCATAAGAACATATGTTCAACTTTTGCATAGTACTTGGAAGCAGGGGTGTCAAACCCCTTGCCAATAAGAGGACCATGGTGTGAGATTTGTAAGACACATGGGCATGATCCATATCATTTTCAAATGATGCATAAGCATACGACAATACCAAAGAGTTCATATTGCAATTTTTGTAAATCAATGGGTCATGATGACAAAGAGTGTAGAACGCTGGAACTGATGAGAGAAAAAACTTTAGACACTGATAGGGTGCAAGAAGAAATGATGATAGGGCAAGATTCACTTCAGTTCAACCAGGTTCCACCACCATTCAGCCCAACGTAGTTGCAGAACTACAATGCACATCCATATTAAAATAATGCACAACCACAATATAACCTTGCGTAGTATAACCAAGTACCCCAATACAATGAATGACAAGGATATCGAGGTGGATACAAAGGTGGAGGACGAGGAAGATAAGGATTTAGTCGAGGCATAGGGATAGTAGTATGCCATAACTTCCAAAAACCATGACATTATGCAAGGGATTGTCCAATTCAAGCTGCTGCATGTATGTATTGTTGCACAACAGACCAAAAAATAGAAGACTTCCCAACACTCTTGGGAAATATTCAGGAAAAAAGGAACTAAAACAAATAGAATGTCCAGTGGATTCCTATAGAAGCCAAGTATGATGGGAAAAACATCAATATAATTATTCTAGGAGAAGACAAGACATGAGTCGATGCAACAAAACAAGATCCTTCTCAATACCAATGGGTAAAGAAGAATAATGAGCCACATAAGCAGTTTGACATGCAAAAAGAAAAGGAAACATTTAAGGAGGCCAAACATGAGCTTCTCAAGAAGAGCATTGTGTCTACATCAGTTTCACAACAAACTCAGGACCCACCAATGTATGATATTCCATGTTCAATGGATCACACTATTAAAGGACAACTTTTAGAGAAAGTAAGTACCATAAATATTTTTCCGCAATCTTTTTTTAAGTTATTGAATGATCCCTCATTTGTTAAGGTATTACAAAATTTGCTAGAAAGATGCAACAATCAGGTAGAAGGGAAGTTAGAGAAGAAAATAGTCAATCATCTCCATACAAGAAGAAGGACATGCAGAGAGTTCAGGCTAAATGCCAACATTGGGGACTTCAACATGGGAGATATCATACTTGATTTAGGCTCTGAAGTAAATGTCTTGCCTAAGAAGACATGTCAGTGTACGGGGGTTCCTCCATACACTGACATGTCCCACAATAGGATATTCACCAGTCCAGTTGAAACTAGAAAATCAACATAGAGTGTTACCAATTGGAAGGCTTAAAGGTGTGATAGTAGATTTGAATGGAGTGCACACTGTTGGAGATATTGAAGTAATAGAGATAGTAGATGGAACAACACCTTACCTGAAATTACTTGGATTGGATTGAGAATTTGATAACCAAGATGTGATCAACCTAAAGAAAAGGAAAATGACTTTTGAATCAGGAAAATATAGATTTATTGCACCATTGGGTCCTTCAGAAGGAGAAAGGTTTGTAGAGGTGACCTGTTTGGATTTGGAAGAAATAAATCAGTTATATAGAACAACTATGTGAAAGGAATATTATGTCAACCCAACCACAGATGGGGTACTTAGCTGAAGAAATATTACATCATGTGCTTCGAACTCAGACATAGGTTTGGAGAATTGGAAACAACGTATACACAAAGTCTCCACAAGGAGGTGCACAAGAATAAACTGTGCAGTAAGATGGCTTGGTACATAAATAAAAGAACCTCCCAGTTTTCATGGGCTAAATGACTTAGAGGAATTATTGAAAAAATATGAGGAGGAAGTTTTGGAAAATCAGAGGCTCTTAGCTCTGAATATTGCACTTAAGGAAACACCTGCCAGATGGTCGGGTGCGCTCAAAGAAACAATTTAGACTGATATCAATGTAAATGACTACTACACATTAGATTTGGTGCAGAACAGGGGAGAAATACAGTGCATAAGTATGATGGGAGAGGAACACCAGTTAAACACTTAGAGAAATGTAGAACACTATGTAGGATGACACCACTAGAGGAATGACCTCATCACTTTATTCATACATTGGAAGGGATATCAGGGAACTTATACCTAGACTAGGAGATGTGCAGAGGCACTACATAATGGACAGGATTACAACATAACCTTGTAGTAACCTTATCATTCGAGTGAGATTTTTTGATGAACCAAATTTCGAAATTATAAAAGAATATTAACAATAGAAAAAACAATCAGTCGAAGAGTTACTCTCATGTTATCATGTCGAAGAGGAAGCACCAGATGAAGATGATCCACACAATATTTAGATCACTGAGATTGAAGGACAAAGAGAGGTGGAAGGTCCATATTTGGACTCAGAGGCATTTGCTGCACTAATCAAAGTCAAGAAATTCAAGATTGGGACGAAAAAAAATCCTAAAATGGCAAGTATTGGAGACTACTATGATGAGAAGACCCTAGAAAGGATAACATAGTTACTGCATGAATATAGTGACATGTTTCCATCAACATTTACAAAGATGAAAGACACAATAGGTGAGATAGGTGAGATGAAGATACCCGTAAAACCAAAGGCTAGACCTACCAGAAAAAGACCTTACGGGCTGAATCCAATGTATAAGAAGAAAGTGAAAGAAAAAATTGACCGAATGTTGGAAGCTAGCATCATAGAACCAGTAGAGGAATCTAAATGGATCAGCCCCATGGTAATATAGGAAAACAAGAAAGGGGGGATAAGGATTTGTGTAGATTTGAGAAAACTCAATGATGCTTTCTTACACGATTCTTTCCCTACCCCTTTTACAGATGAGGTCTTGGAGAATGTCAGATGTCAGGAAGCATATTCATTCACAGATGGATTCTAAGGTTACCATCATATCAAAATAGCTCCAGAGGACATGTATAAGACTACTTTTTCTATAGAATGGGGATCCTACCAATATACAATTATGCCCTTTGGATTAAAAAATGCACCAACTATCTATTCAAGGGTGGATATAACTGCTTTTAAGGAGTTCATACTTCAGTTTCTAGAAGTATATCTGGATGATTGGACTATGTATAGTCTTTTGAAAGACAATGTAGAAGTTTTAAGACTAATGTTGGAAAGATGCAGGCAATGTCAGATATCATTAAACGTCGAGAAACTCATTTTTGGTACACCTTTTGGGATATTGTTGGGACATATAGTGTGCAAACATGGCATACTGGTTGATCTTGCCAAGATTGATGTTATTGTGAACTTACCACCACCAAATTCATTGCACCAGTTGAGAGCCACACTAGGACATACATGATACTATAGGAAGTTTATAAAGGGGTATGCACATATTACTGCAACAATGGAATTTTTTTTAAAGAAGGACATCAGATTTCAGTGGAATGAGTATTGCCAGTAAGGATTTGATACTCTAAAGGAGAAGGTGGTGACAACACCTATATTAGTGTTTCCATATTGGGAAAAGACATTTCATGTGCATGTAGATGCATCAACAATAGCACTTTGAGAAATTCTAGCGCAACTAGGAGCAAGGGACTTAGACCATACTATAGCCTTTGCAAGCAGGAAGTTGTCAGAATTTGATCAGAATTACAACACCATAGAAAGAGAAATTCTAGACATGGTATATGCACTTTAGAAATTCAAGAATTATTTATTGGGTAAACATTTTAAAATGTTCATAGATCATTCTTCTCTCAAATATCTAGTCAACAAGCCAATGTTGGGGGGGAAGATATGCAGATGGCTGTTATTATTCCAAGAATTTTATTTTGAAGTAATAATCAAACCAGGGAAGATGAATGTAGGACATGATCACTTGTCAAGGGTAACCAATGGAGAAGAACCTACTAACCTGGAAGACAAATTCCTTGATGCACAATTATTTCAGTACTGGTAGCTGATGAATACTTCATTGATGTTATTGAATAATTAAGTACATTAGTTGTGCCACAACAATTTATTACTGCGGAGAAGAAAAATATGGTAGTCAGAGATTCAAAATATCAACTCATTGTAGGTAATTTATACAATATGGTTACATAATTTGTTTTGATAAGGTGTGTATTAGAACATGAATGACCAAGGGTTTTAGCAGAAGCTCATGAAGGCAAAGCTGAAGGACACTATGCAGGAAAATATACCATGAAGAAGGTATTTTGCGCAAGATTATCGTATCCAACAGTTCATAAAGATGCCAAGAAATATTTCCAGAACTGTGATATATGTCAGAGGGTTGGCAAACCTAACAAGAGGGATGGGATGCCCCTAAGACCACAAGTAACTTTGCAGGTATTGGAAAAATGGGAAATATATTTTTTCAGACCTATTAATCCACCAACAAGAAGGTTAGGAGCCAGATATATCATTAATGCAACCAAATATTTAACCAGATGGGCAAAAGCAACACCAGTCAAATATTGAAGCGCAGAGACAACAACACACTTCTTAGTTGATAAGGTGATTATCATATTTGGATGTCCCATGATTTTTATGAGTGACCAAGGAACTCATTTTATTAATAGTACCATCAAGGCTCTTCCTAACAAGTTTGAAGTATATCATAAAAAGAGTACACCATATCATCCTCATGAAAATGGGACAGTAGAAGCTTTCAATAAGATTTTGGAAAATGATTTCATTAAGATCTGCAATGTTAACATGGATGATTGGGATTTGAAAATACCAGCAATACTATGGGAATACAAGACCACATGCAATAATTTGACATGCCATACACCATTCATATTGGTGTATGCACAAGAAGCAGTGGTTCCATTAGAATTTCCGGCACCTAGTTTGCATGTAACACCAATTACTAATATGTCAAAAAGAGGTGCATTACAGGAGATGTTAAGTCAATTGATGGAAATGGAAGAAGACAGGATTCTGGTAGGATTTCACCAAGAGGTACAAAAATCAAGGGACAAAGCTTGGTATGATAGACACAAAAAAGAAGATCTTTAAGGAGGGAGACCTAGTTTTTCTCCATGAAAACCAATTTTTGCAATACCTCGGTAAGTTCAGAATGCATTTGTTGGGGCCATATGAAGTAAATAATGTTACAGATGGAGGATCTGTGAAACTAAAGGACTTGGTAGGAACATAACTGAAAGGAATGGTGAATGGTAGTCGATTGAAACTATATAGGGACAATCTACCTACTAGATTTTAGTAATTACAACACAATAATAAAGTCATGTATATAGTGTAATATAGTAGATATTAGGAAAGAAAACTGATAAAAAGAAATAAAAAGTATAAAAAGAAGAAAAAGGAATACAAAAATAGAAAAAGAAGAAAAATACAAAAAGAGGCAGAAGTTGGTTGAACAAAAAGAAAGTGGAAAAAAGTCGTGCGCAACAACTACTGTGACAACATAGAAAGACAATGCACAGGAAAAATTGGACTCGACGCAAATGCACAGAAAAAGTGAAAAATAATTATGACCGGGTCTCTAAAGTGAAGAAAGAATGGGTTAGATCGACACATAGTGATTTTTGAGCACAGAGAAAGATAGAAGTGTGTTCTTTAGGTGTAATTTTACGAAGAAGAGAGAAAGTGTTCAAATCACATACAACATCACACCACCAAAGTTTGGCACTCCAGGACAGTACGTACGGGTTACTCGACGGGGCCAAAGGAGGAAGGAAAGGATGGTGGATCCTGAGAACATCATCGAGCTCAAAGATGTTACCACTTTCAATATAGAGTTACTTATCTCGATGAGGGTTGAGGAGGAAATTTCAGCAATGACATAAGGGGAAGTACGGTAGAGCTCCGGGACTTGAAATTGTATTAAAATCCCTAATACTGAAAAATCATCTAAACTCGATGAAAGGAAGGGTCAACAATAGGTCCATGATGAAGAGGAGGTGTTGGTTGATGACATCACCAACCATCTAGAATCTAAGGGGGAAGAATATGACACAAAAACAACATAAACATGCCCATCTACCATCGGGAAGAAAATAAAGGTGCAGGACTTCACAGAAATTACACTTCCCTACCTCCCAGACGCAGTGGTGATCATGGAGGACATGCTCGAAAAAGTGACTAAATTAAGGTCCTCGAACCACAATGTGTGTGATGCAATAAAATTCCCAGATTTGGACTAGGAAGGCTACTTGGCGAACACAAGGGAAATTGGACCCCTAGGAGAACCAATCATGGAGGCCATGTAGTGGATAACATGGCTCTACAACTCCAGAATCATGAACCTCCTGGACATACCGCACTTCAGACACGGTAAAAATGTTGGGATTTTCATCAAACAGTTACTAGCCTAGATACATGGCGGCATTCTTTGGATGGATAGGCTAGTACAACTCGATGTGGCATTGATCACTAAAATTTTTGGATTACTCATAATGGGCACACAACCAGAGGAATACTTGGACAACAAAGTGCACGAGAAGGGGATCGTCGAGATAATCAAGGCACAATTTGGTACCAATAGAGGGAATATGGGTATTGTTCTTAGAGATATCATGGATGATGCGACAAGGTTCGACAACAAGCTCATGGATTGAAAGCTTCCGAGGAAGTGCATAAAAGAAGAGGATCCAATAGGATTCATCATAGTTGCCACACAGTATGTGAAGGGGGTAATATTCAGTTGGGTGCCTTACCTCTTGAACCAATTCTTGATTGATTTCAGAGATGCACAGGATAATGGAACGTAGTTCCATTATTCTTGGTTAATTATCCTCATAGCCTTGGTAGGATGGAAGAAGCCAAAATTTTCATCCTTTTTGGATAAGAAAGGGAAGTGCTACTTAGCCATCTATGAATCCCTCTGGAAAGCCAAGGCCACCAAAAATCAACAGGCGAATAACACGGTGTTCGCTATGTTGTTGGAAGAGATAAATCAATTCACAACCAATGTGTGGCACATTCCTATGGAAGTGGTCCAGGAATCAGAAGGGATAGGTAGCTTTAAGGCATCTAGGAACCATATGTGAATCCATGCCACAAGGGATCCAAAGAAGGAGTGGTTGGAGATGAAATACTACATCACAAGGGAAGAGATTGATTGAATAATCAAAGAATGACCTATAGAGTGGAATATTGTAGTAGAAAAACCAACAACAATTCAAACAACAACGAAATCATCCAAAAGTAAGGGGAAAGACGAAGCAAGTCCTTCAACAAAGATAAATAGCTCAGCTACTAACACTAGGAAGGATGCGACATGCACTCAGGCATTGGGAAGCAACATAGTGCCAAAGAGACCAAGGAAGACAACAACGGTGCCCAGGGTGGATATTTAGAAATATTCCAAGAAGGGGGAAACATCTCATTCCCTCGAGGAGGGGGCACATGTAACGATGAGTGGAGTGCAACCCCCATAGAAAAAAAGAACCACAACATAGGTAGAGGAGATGTGAAAATAAATGAATTACACCAAGGTGGGCCCAATCATCACCTTGACAGAGGATGATGCTGAGTTCATGGGGGACAGGGTCTAGGACAAGGGGGAATATGTGGTCTACGCTGCAGAAGCATAGAGAGAAGAGATCATGAAAAAAATCATAGAAGTCCATGACACTTTATAACAATTAAAAATTCATATAGTACCACAGGCCACAACACAACAACCAAAAAAGACACAACAACCCCTTGCACAAAAAGAAAGAGATAATACAGTTCAGATAGTAGTGCAAGTCAAGGATATATTCAGGGTCACACAACATATGGTTAGAATTTAACAAGAGACCGTGCAAAAACCCATAGGGGACATTGACCACTTTGAGGTAGTCATGGCGCAAATACCCAAAAAATCACTATACAGACTCCAGGCTAGTATAATGTAGGAAGTACAATCCAGAGACCGTGTGTATGCCACCAACTTGGAGGTTGGTAGGGGGGTCACAGAAATGTTATAGATCACCTGTGACCAGTTGACATCAGAGAAGGAGGTGGAAAAATAATGCGTTGAAAAGATAGATTAGGGGCTAACAACGGTATACAACCACATTCCATATAGCATGAAAACACCATATAGGAGCGCCGATGAAAAGATAAATATCATTACACAGATGATTGAAAGATATAGGAAGGATATAGAGGAGATGAAACAAAAAATTAATCCTATGAATCATCCTAAGGTTCATGATAAAATAGAACAAGAAATGACATTCCAAATAGATGAAATGACAAGGGAAGTCAAGGAATCACATAACTGTTTGACATAACTGCACAAATTTGGACCACTTTGGAAGAATATGAAAAGGTCCAATAGTTGGACCAACAAGAGGATAAAATCAATGATCCCATGCATAAATTGAAGAAAAAAAAGAAAACCATGAGATTTACCAAACACTTAAAGGGTACGTCGGAGATGAAGACACTGTAGACAAAGTTAAAGACTATGTAGATCAATAAGAAAGAAATACAAGCCCAATTGGAACCCCTCTAGGAGCAAGCATAAAAAATAATTGTGGAGCTGGAGGAAGAAAATAAAAGGATGGCGCAGACACATTCAAAGAGCTTAACATTGCTACAAGAATAGATAACAACATAGATGGTCGAGGGACTAACAGATAAAGCTGCGCAGGTGGAAGAAAAAGGGAAGGAAGTAGCAAAAAAGTTCCACAATTTGGAGAAGGATGTACAAGGAGCACACACCACCTGAGTGGCTCAGGACGAGCCACATGTCATTTTTGGGGGCCTGTTGGCGCAAGCCTATTTTTGGAAGAAATATCTATTTTGGGAATAGACCTAATTTTAAAGAAAAGGTTTATTTTTGGAGCGTGTGTCTTAGGAGGCAGAAAAGAAGCATGTAGAAAAAGAAGGAAAAACAACATAAAAGAGGAACAACAACGTGGCACACATGCAAACAGGACGAACCATGTTAGGGTTATGATTTTTGACAAATATTGTAATAGCTATAAGCTAGTAGGGTAGTATAAATAAATACCTAGGAGGTCTAGGTAAGGGTTGGTTGTTGTTATGGTTCAAAAGCGATTGATTGTAGTGAGTTTTGTTATGGTGATTGTGGTAGAGTGGAATAAGCTAGTTTTTTAGGGTTAGGTCACAGGATCAAAATCTTGGAGTGATCTAGTCAGCCTCCCAGAGGGTACTTACCCTCATTCTGAATATGTAATGTGCACAACGCATATTTTGCAGTAGAATAAATAAAAGAGCAGAGAAGCTAGATCTTTGTGAATGTATCCCTAGAGGGGGTGAACCACGATAAAGTACTGTGTTCTATGTGATTGTTAATGACTTCTTTTACTATTCTATTAATCATTAGATCAAGAATAAATGGTTAAAACTAGTTATAACAACATGCATATATTGGTTTAGAGATGAATGAATCAGAGAAGTGGATGAATGATTAATGATGATGATGTATAAGGAAAATGATCTAAACCCCATCCAAAATAATTCCTAGATGGAAAACACCTAAATATTGTAGTCCCCCATAAATCTATCTCAGGTGAGACTACACTATGCACTCTGTGCACAACGTTGCCTTCTGGTTGACCAGGAGGGTCGATAGTTTTGAGGTTTTTATTGGAAACCTATTTGAGAACAAAACCTGGGTCAGCCCAAGTAACCAACATCTGGTCATGTGCAAACCAAACTAATGATAGTGTGACCTTCAAATCATTGATCTTGGTCTTGGATAATGGCTATTGTCATTCTATTATTGATCTTGATAAGGCTTCCCAATGTGCATCCTTATTGATATTGGCCTAATTTTCTTTTGGATATTGAAAAAAATAGAACACACAAGATCAAGACAAGAACTTAGTTGGAAAAGGCCTCAATCCATAACCACTCTCTCATTTGTATTCATTTCAATAATTAAAATATATAATATAATAATTAAACCGCCTCATTTTCTCTCACATCGAAACCTCATTGGGAGATAAGGTAAGAGTAGGAAAAATAGGGAACTAGAAACACACTTAGGATACAAATTATATCTTTAAATGTGAAATAAATTAGTTGGTGGTCTAGGAATTCATGATTGTATAAGAGTCAGAGGATAACATTATCCCCCCCCTCAATCATAATTTCAAACAATAATATACAAAATGCAGTATAAATTGGTATCATATACAAGTATTCATCATGGAACTCCTCAACTGACCCACAATGAAGAACTTATTGGAAAACCACCAAATCTGGATGTTTAAATCCCTGGAAAATCTCACAGTGTAATCATGTGAGCTAGAATGCCTGTAATTTTTTCATTGATGTAAACGACAATACAATGAGAGTGAGAAATGAAATATAAATTGGTATCATCTCCAAGTATTCACGATGAAACTCCTCAACTGACCCATAATGAAGAACTTTCTTGAAAACCACCAAATCTAGATGTTGAAAACTCTGGAAAATATCATTGTGTAATCATGTGAGATAGAATGCCTGTAATTTGTTCACTGATGTAAACTCCAATATGATGATAGTGAAACAAGAGAATTGAATCAAATACAAGTCTAACATATCCCTGAAAATGCTTGAAAACTCAATAAAATGCCAAGCTACAACAAATAAAAATCAAGTTGTCCTCTACTAGGTCGAATGACCATCCAGTTGAACAAAATATCCACATAATTTCTCTCAAAATCAACATCACACTCTTGTTCCCTGTGTCTGATTCAATTTCAATACACTGAACCATAATTCTATCAAATTCTTCCATATACAAACTGCAATTTCTTATCTTGTGAATTTGATTCCCATCTCGCATATTATATTTTTTTTAGTCTTCTTTATATAGGCTGTGGATGCTAATATGGAAACTTTGATGCCCATATGGAATATTGTTTTTTTAAACTTTCATTCTGACAACCATATTCAATTACATGATCAATTCCCCCATTTTTTCAGCTGAAAGGAGATACCACAAGTGGTTTCATGAACCATCTTCACTTGATTTTTGAACTTCCCCTCTTAAGGTGCAAGAGAGTTTCATCACTATTTGATGCAAAATTTGTCTTTACTCGAGATTGAATTCTTCTGTAAGACAAAAATAATCACTTGGTTGTTGATGTCCACTGCCAAGGATCGATCCACTCAGAGTGAATCTTTAATCTTGCAATTTTTTTTCTCTTGGAATATTTTTCTGATAGATGATTCTTCTTGCCACAATATTGACAAGGATAGAGATAAAAAAATGATCTTCCATACGAAAAAATCGATTGCAATGTTGGCATTTCACATTTTGATGTTGAACCTAAACAAGTGAAGTTGATACTTCTTGAAGGAATCCATCACTTTGGAATTGGATTGGTTAATAATAATTGGGAATATGAAAGGTAAGTTCCTTGCCATATCCAAGTCTTGTTCTGTGCTTGTTGTTAATTTCTTCCCAAGGTCTGATGATAGGATTGTAAAGAGTATGTTGAAACTTTTTCTTTAAAATCCATGGAAGTTTGTTTATTGCATGTTGTTGCATCATTGAAAGGTTTTCTTCATAGAACTAAAAATAAAACTCTTGAAATGTAGGTTCACGAATAGCTTCATCTGCATTTGGAGTTGTGTTGTTGAGTTTCTCTAGATTGCAATGTTGATTTGAATGACCATCAACATCATCACACTATGAAATATGGGGTCAAAGTTCGACAAACACTTCCGATAATAAGGATAAATTTAATCATATCGTCACACATTATGAAACAATATTAAAATTTTAATAATTTTATTTTTCTGGGTGCCCCGTTGAACGTCGAACTTTTGACGAATGTCTGTAACTGCCAATGTTTCGATGATAGTTCGTTTATATATCGACGAAAATTGAGAATTCCAAATACCCTTTTGAAAATGGTTTAACGGGCACTGACTTGGTCAACTTCGACATAGTCAACGCTTGCTGGAAGATAGACAAAGGTGAGTGTTTTCGACTATTTTGTTGTAGGTGCAACAGTTATAAAATCTTTTTGTACTCATTGTTTGTTGAATGTTTTATTAGTCTTTTTTTCTATGTGCTACGTTCCTCAAGTCCAATTCTTAATCTTCATAGCTCATATTTTGTACTTTGAAGGTTACACATTTTTAATATTACTTTGTCTCTTTTTTAAATACCCATATTGGGTCCCCAACCCTTATACCATCTTTCATTTGGGGACGCAAATTGTTCCCTAGAAAATATGTATGAACATGTCTACTCAATTCCATTTAATTACTACACAATTTGTCTTGGTCTAGTTCTCTTTTATTGTTTGATTTTATTACTAGATTATAGTCAAGCTTTGGAACTTATGTGGTAAAAATGTATGTTTTTGATTTGTTGATTAATTGTTGACTACTGTTATAAACCATTAATAAATCTATGACGAAAATGGATTAATTCTCTAGTACATATGGGGTCAATATAATTCGATGGCATTTGTACCGTAAGAATATTTTCGTATATTGATGTACTTATATTGCTTCAGTGTATTTTTTTATAAATATAGGAAATCCCAATGCAAACACCTGAAGAGAGTGAAAGGAAAATTGCTAGGTTAAGGGATGCATTGGAGGCACAGGTCGATACTGATGGGAAATTTTATTTCACTTGCAATCAATGCAAGGGCTTGAAAAGAAGAAGACTTGTAAGTAAAATAGTTGAAATATATTGTTGGATGTATGGGAATTGTGAAGTGGGGCATACATATCGTCCCATGGTAAGTTAGTCATTATATAAGTCTTTGTATTGATTGTATTTATACAATTTTATTTTGTTTTGATATTTGTTATATACATTAATGTTATTGAGTGTTTGTAATTGTAAAGATAAATCCTCCTAGGTGTCTATCACCAGATAAATATCTGGCAAGTAGTAGTAGAAATACTATTGTACAAGACGTGGAAAATCGTATGGATATTTAAGATCAAGTCGATCCTATGGAAGAAGATGACACCAATAGTATTGTTGAGCCAGATGATGGGACAAATAGATTGATTTAGGAGATATTTGATCCTATCAATGAAGAAAACTTTGATGATATTCATGATGTACAAAGAATGAATAACAACCCCTTTATGAAGGCTCAAGAACAAATATTTTCTTTACTATAATGTTAATGGTGAACTTGAAAGTATTAAATGGTTTTTCAAACACTTGTCTCACACAAATCCTAAGATATGTAATATAATTTGCCACATATTATACATAAATGTCCACTTTATTTTTATCTATTTTTAGTGTCAATTAATGTGTAAATTAAGGATGCAATATTTTTATTACTATTATTTACATTAGCTAGTTATTGTTTATGTTGTAGATTGTTAGGTGAAGTTTTATTACCACCATTAAATATATTACCTTGCACATACTGAGAGTTGTGTGCCATTATGAAATATATTGGAATGGAGTGTCAGGATATTGATGCATGTTCGAATGATCATATTATATATTATAAAAAATATACATCATAAATGAAATGTACGGAATGTCAAATCAGTAGATATCAAACCTATCAATTAAAAAAAAAAGTGCCTCACAAGGTTCTTCATGATATTCCGATAACTCCACATTTGCAACGATTATTCAGGTGCCAAAGAATTGCACAGTTTATGGATTACCATGCATCACACATAAGTGAAGATGGTGTTATTTGAATTCATGTAGATGGTTATGCATTTAGGAACATGGAAGAAAGATGGCCAATTTTTAAAGAAGAACCTCACAATGTCAGGATTTCATTGGCAGTTGACGGTGTCAGTCCATTTGGTGCTCAATGTTATTTACTTAGTGTGGCCTATTTTTGTTATAAGCAATAACGTTCCTCTTGGATGTCAATAAAGAGGGAGCACACAATGTTGGCAATGATTGTTCCATGTATTTGTTTACAAAATTGGTTTCAACATTGTATTTCATTTTTCTTATTCGTTGCATAAGTACTTATATATATACAATGTAGTAATTATGTGTAATTTCACCCAATTATGTAAGTATCAAGTGAAATATATGAATGTATATATTGCACCTCTTGTCGATGAGCTACTAAATTTATGGGTTGGCATCACTATGTATGGCATCTCTAGATCAATAGGGAAAATCAATTTCAATTCCATGGAATACTTACATGGACAATTCATGATGCCCCATGGCTAACACATTTTTATGGTATGTAACATACTCTTTCACTTTAATAATACATAATTTTATGAAAATATGATGCATTCTTCTTAAATAGAAAATCCTTGTTATATAAATAATACTAACATTAATCCATATCTTACAGGTCTTCAAACAAAGGGTAAATTTGCATGTCTAGTTTGTGGTCCTAGGATGAAATCACATTGTTCAAGAAGTCTAGGAAAGGAGGTATTTGATGAGTATAGGAAATTCCTTCCTAAGAACCATAGGTATAGAACTACATAAAAACATCTTTTCAACTTGAAAGAAAATATTGGAATAAAACCATGAAGAATGACACCTCACCTATGTAAGTTGGAATATAATAGAAATAGTCAATGCAAGCATTTAGTCTATGTGTCATATATATCAATGTTTTACAATTTTAATTTGTATTGAATTTTTTTTATTGTATCTAACAATTATTGTTGTAATCTCATTAATTTTTTTTCATAATTGTCGTTAAGGAATTAATGGGATTCCACAAGGAATGAAAAGTTACCCTATACAATTAAATAGTTTTCCCTACTATGAGAACCTACAAATAGCTCATTTGTTTGATACAATGCATATCATGAAGAATGTAATAGAAACATTGTGGATAATTGTAGATGGAAGTAGTGACAAAGAAAAAATTGTAAAAATTTGTATTGACATTCAAGAAGCCAATCATGCACTACAATGTGATTTATTCAAATAACAATGGACACTAAAATAGTCTTCCATGGTTATTTACAGAGCAAGAAAACAATGTTGTAAAATAGGTCATTCAAAAATTCAAATTTCCCATGAGATTTTCTTCAAACAAAAAGAATATCTTAACGAAGAAAGGTGAATTTGGTGGGATGAAAACTCATGACTTGCATACCTTCATTAAGGTAATTATTTTGGTAGATTTCTATATTGATAAATATAGTTTTATTTTCCTAACAAGTAATGATCCCTTTTTTGTTACAATATGTTCTACCTCTATCTCTCCCTGATAACTTTGACAACAATGTAAAACAAGTTATATATGATCTTGGAAAATACATGAGCTAAATATTCATGATTTACATGCAAAATTGTTGTTTATCAACTTGTTGACATTTGTTTTACTTTCAACGTATAAACATTGTTGTTGAAACCTATGATTTTATCTTTTATATCATGTGTAGGTGGTTTTCATCTAAATAAATCCATAAATAAGATATAAAATATTGGAGGAGAGAAATTCCTTGGCTAATGTGCGAAATGCAAAAGTATATACGTTGTGGAGAATCATAGATGGAAGGAGTGACAAAGAAAAAAAATGTCAAAATTTGTACTGACATTTAGGAAGCCAATCATGCACTGCAATGTGAATTATTTAAATAGCAACTAACACTATAATAATTTTCCATGGTTATTTACAAAGAAGAAGAACAATGTTGTAAAAGAGGTCATTCGCAAAATTAAATTTCCCATGGGATTTTCTTCAAACATAAAGAATATTTTAACGAAGAAAGGTGAATTTGGTGGGGTGAAAACCCATGACTGACATACCTTCATTAAGGTAATTATTTTGGTAGATTTCTATATTGATAAATATACGACTTTTTTGTATTATAATATGGTTTTCTTTTCTTAAAAAATAATGATCCCTTTGTTGTTAAAATATGTTCTACCTCTATATCTCCTTGACAACTTTGAAAACAATGTAAAACAAGTCTTATATGATCTTGGAAAATACAGGAGGTAAATATTAATGATTTATATGCAAAATCATTGTTGTTCAACTTGTCGACATTTGTCTTACTTTCAACGTATATACGTTGTTGCTGAAACCTATGATTTGATTTGTGATGTCATGTGTAGGTGGTTATCATATAAAGAAATCCATAAATAAGATATAAAATATTGGAGGAGAAAAATTCCTCGACTAATGTGTGAAATGAAAAAGTATCTACCTCTAACATTTTTCAATGCACAATAACACTACCTCATACACCAATTTGAGGATATTGAAATGTGTGGACCTGTACACACAAGGTCAATGTGGATGGTGGAGAGGCACTTGAAGTCATTAAAGGATTTATTTATAAAAATAACACATCTTGAGGGATCTATGGTGGAGGGCTATATGGTATATCAATATTTGGTGTATATTAGTCAATATCTTCCTAAATTAGTAGCAAAAAACATGAAGGTGCCTCTGATTTGGGATGTCAATTCCATTAATAAATTTGAAGGGGAGGTCATGTCCAAGAAAGGTAGAATGAGGAAAGTGAAAGGTAATTAGATGGAAAAGATCTATAATACTTTGAATTAATATTGATTTATTTATATATTGTACTTATTTAAGTTTTATTTAGCTTCCATGATCAATTATTAATCTTTATTCTAATTAGTATTTTTATTATTTTTTTCATACAATTGGTCGAGAGTGGGATGCCCTACATTTAAACATCGAAAACAATCTTGATTGGATGAAGGTATGGATATATTGATGTATACAATGTAATTATAGGTTATCATGGGAAGGGGTGGCTACTTTTCATAAAGAAACTCATTGTAATCAAGATACCAATGTTACTTAGAGGGAAATTGATTTAGCATATGGTTTAAAAGATAAACCATAAAGTATATTATTCACTCACATCATGTTTTATTTTTTTTTCCAATATATTAATCTATGTGGTGTGTTTTTTTATAAATTTTGCCTAAGTCTAAATATGTTTATTTCTTGATAATGAATTTTTTTACGCGTTGGGCATATTGTAATTGACACACCACAAGGCTATATGATGCAATGGTCGTAAATTTTACATCAAAAATTTGGATGAAAAGAAGAAAACCTATGATTGTGGGATAACTGTAGCCTTTAAGGTCACTAATGTTTGCTCAAGAAGTGACAAACATCCAACAATATCAAAAAATAGATAGTATGGGTATTTAGATGATATAATCGAGTGTGACTTTAAATCCTTCAAGTTAGTTTTGTTCGAGTTCAAATGGTATAGGTTATAGATAAATGAACATGATCCAGATAGACCTTTTATTGATCATTCCATTGGACTTACCATGATTAATACAAGGACATTTGGGTTGGGTACATAAACTTATGTTCTTCCAATCCAATGTGAGCAGGTCTTTTATTCATAGCTTCAAGGTAAAGTATGTTGGTCATACATTTTAAGATATGATCCAAGAGGAAGGCATGTAAAGTATAATGTACCAGAAGAAGATAATATTGAAGAAGAAGAATATGCATAGGAGAATGAGGTAGATGTATTGTTAGATGAAGAAGTCAAAGAACTTCAACCAGATGTAGATTACAATGTTCTCAATTGTCATATTTACGATGATATTATCAAAAATGACTTTGATGATGATGATGATGATGTTGATATGGCCAATCCTTTCAACATCTATTTTGAACCAGATGATACATACATAGACTTGGATGAAGAAGAAGATGATCAATGATATTGCATAAATGATGAAATGTATGAGTTATGTGATTATATATTTTATATGATTTATTCTCTTTAAAATATTTATTTATATAGGTTAATCATCATCGTCATCATCATGATTTTTATCATCATAATAAATATTGTCATGCTCCTCCTCATCATCATATTCATCTTCATCACTATCATTATTGTTGTCATGGTGTCATCATCATTGTCATCGTCATCCTCAACGTCATTGTCGTCACCATAATACACATTGTTTTTGTCATCATCACCATCATCATCAATATCATCATCATCATCACCATCATCATCATCATCATCATTGCAGTTGTCATCATCATCACCATCATCATCATCATGGTCATCATCATCATTGTCTTCGTCATCATCATCGACATTGTCATTCTCATCATCATCATCATCATCACCATTTTCATCATCTCCATTGTCATCATCATCACCATTTTCATCATCATTTTCATCACCATCATCATCATCATCATCATCATCATCATCATCATCATCATCATCATCATCATCATCATCATCATCATCATCATCATCATCATCATCACCATTGTCATCGCCATAAATAGTCATCATCATCATCATCATCACCATCTTCATAATCATTTCCATTTTCATCATCATCGTCATCATCATTATTGTCATCCTCCTCCTCCTCCTCCTCCTCCTCATCATAACTATCACGATTGTCGTTGTGGTTTCATCATTATCGTCATTTTCATCGTCATCATCCTCATCGTCATTTTCATCACCATAATCAACATTTTCATCATCATCATCATCATCATCACCATCATCATCATAATCAATATCATCATCATCATCATCATTGCAGTCATCATCATCATAGTCGTCATCATGATTATCATCATTATCGTCATCTTCATGGCCATCATCATCATCATTGTCATTTTATTCCTCATCATAATCATCGACATTGTCATTGTCATCATCATCATCATCATCATTGTCATTTCCATTGTCATGATCACCATCATATCATCATCATCATTGTCTTCGTCATCATCATCTCATCATCACCATCACCATCATCATCATCATCATCATCATCATCATCATCATCATCATCATCATCATCATCATCATCATCATCATCATCATCATTTTCTTCGTATTCGTCATCATCATCATCATCGTCATCATTGCATTCATCACGATAATCAACACTGTCATCATCCTACTCCTCCTCCTCCTCCTCCTTATCATCATCATTTTCATTGTCATTGTCGTCATCATCATCATCATTGTCATCATCAGGGGCCAAGTGGAAATTTGTGGCCTGTGAAATTGTGTTGTGTTGACACATGGACATCTTTCATGAATGATTCAAAAACTTTTGTTTCCAACCAACTTATCAAAGTTGAAGGTATTCTAGTTTTTAGACATGTTGATGATGTACGTTTTTCTTTGCAAGTATTTGGGCCAAGTTGACGAGTTTTAACATTATCATCTATCATCCATCCTTTTTATATGTATTATTTATATCACCATCACCTAGTAGCTTGAGTGACCTAAACATTTATTTGAATACTCTTATTTTAATGGCCAAGGTATATATTATTGACATATGTTTATTTAAATAAATGCATTGGCTTATTTTCAAGAAGAGTATGATGAATACAAGGGTGTCTTAGTTATTTGAGTTTATTATGATTGATTGAAACTATGATAATTGACATTTTATTGGTTGTTTATGGTTTATTGTATAACATTGATTTACAAATATTGAGGTTAGTTCCATGACCAAAGAGAGTTTTGACCCTCTATAAATGCTTCACCTCCAAATCTCCAAGAATGATTGAATTAGGAAACAAAAGGGAGTAAAACAAGGGATCATGTCACCCCTCATGAAGGTGACTAAACTGAGTTTCCATCTCAATAATACAATGGTTTAATCCATGAGAAATTCAAACCATCAAAATGCAACCATGTTTTGCACTAAAACTAGATATAGGAGGCAAGAATAAGCCTCTAGACTTAGTTGCGTTGGGTGGAAGAGTAAACTATATAGGTAGACAACACCTAATGATCAAAGATATCATTGATGGAGTTAGTTAAAGATGATTAATTCAATTCCAATATTTATATGACTTAGAATAGAAGAGCTTATTTCCCAATTGTATTTTTTTTTTCATTCCCTTGTAGTAGACCATACATTCAATCTATTTTAAGGAGCAAAGTTTCAACATTGCTCTAATCTATGCAATTTGTAAAATATATTGTGAATAAGAAGCGAGTTTAATTTTGTTATAATAGTATTTATAGGGTTCCAAAACTCCCTTTGGACAGGTCCCACTCAAGAGGATATCATAGGAACCATTGTTCTTCTTTCTTCCATTTCCATTTCTATTAACTAGTTGTTTGCATTCATGTAGATGTTTGTTTTCATCCAATATGGCAATTTAGTGTTAACGATATTTTTGTTTAAGATAATACTCTAAATTTGATACATTTTATGTTATTTCCATTCCTTCAATTACATTAATCAATGGTTTGGGTTGCAATCTTTGTAAGTGTTCACGAGTATGAGGGTTGTTTCTCTCATTAATTTTACATGTTGGATATTTGAATGATAAATATTGATTTCTATCTGCTCTCCCTATTTCATAGGAACTGGTATCCATCACATATGACTTCCAACAAACTGCAAGAAGAGATGGCAATCAAACCTAGGATATGTGGAATGGATTTAGGGTAGCTTATAATTGGCCCCTGTAGTCATTGCCATCATCATCATCATTTTCATCACCATCATCATCATAATCATCATCACCATTTTCATCGTTATCATCATTATCATGTAAATATATATAAAATATATATGTGATATACAATATAGATAAATATATAATATATATTATAAATATTTAAGAGCCGAAGGGCTGTTCTTCTACTTGGAGGTAGGGTTTCGACCCCATCGGTTAGTATGCCCACATTCTCACAATCAAGGCCATAGTGTCTCTCAGAGACTCGAGCATATATCCTAAACAAAGAATATCATCCATTTTTCCAAGATGCATATCTCTTAGTCCATGTCATCTATTGAATATCTTCGCTCCTCTAGTTACCACTATGTTTCTCTCCATGAGATTTAAATCCTGCGGTATCAATGGTATGTTATAAATTTTTTGATCCCCAAACACATGCTTTACAACCAAAAAGGAATCCTTAAAGACCTATAAATATTGAATACCAAAATAAGAATCTAGTTTTAGGATAGTCTTTAAAGCCACCATATCTATTAAATTGTTTGAACCCTTTCCCATATTTTCCTTGAAGGAGATAAAATGTGTATCTTATATATAGATCACTTCCCTTGTTCCACAAATCTGCTCCATGCCCTAACAACATCCATACAAAAAAACAACTCCAACAATAGCTCTTATCTATCTATAACTCCCCTATCCACCTTCAAATTTTTGTTTTTGGGTCCTCACATAAATTAAAAATTGATACAATTTGATCAAATAACTTAAAAGTTTGATTTTGTCTATCCTTAAATTCCCTATAATTTCTTTCTAGCCACAATCTCCAAAAGAGAAAAATGGAATGGGTCTATATTTCTTAAGACTAGGTCTTAAAAACCAAGGATGTAAACAATCTTCGGTATATTTACCGACCCAAATATTCCTATTTTTTTCCAATTACTAATGCCCTACCAAATATATTTGGAAAAAGGGCATGGACAAAGAGAAGTGTAGTTGTTTCCTCTACTCCTCTATAGAGAACATTAATGCCCAAGCCCTACTATTTTTAGTTTTGGAGTGCTTCCCATGTTAGAACCCTATTGCATAGAGCTATCCACATAAATAGTTTGTTCTTCTTTAAATATTTGACTTTCTAGATATAATGTCGCCACTAAACTAGTTGTTGACGTGCCTCTAACATCAATTAATATATAATAATATTAATTATGTGTTATATATGATATATATCATATAAACATAATAATTATATAATATATATTATATATAACACATGAACATATATATATATATATATATATATATATATATATATATATATATATATATATATATATATATATATATATATATGAAATAACTGCATATATATAAGACATAACAAAAAATCACATAAACCAAACCAAACAAAAAAAACTTGGCATTACCCTCATGTGAACTGTGAAGAGAGAATTGGAATCACTCGAACCCTAGCATTACTCCCACGTGAAATGTAAAGAGAGAACTTGAATTACTCGAGAGAAAAACTTGGCATTACCCCCATGTGAACTGTGAAGAGAGAAATGACATTACCCGAACCCTGGCATTACCCCTGTTCCAACTGTGAAGAAAGAACTGACATTACCCATGCGAACTGTGAAGACAATGACTCGAGACAACAAGGAGACAAGTGGATCCAACCAAGAGACAAGAAGTGGACAACGTGAGGAGGCCCTATCCTACTAGGAGAGTGACATAGAAGACCCCATCTACAAACAAGACAGAGCCAAGGGTGATTTTCTCAGGGGACCAACAATGCCACCAAAATCGGTACTTAATTCTTCTTATTTATTTTTTAGGGTTATTTTTTATTTCAATTTTTTTTTATTTATGCATGGGATTGAACCCATGACTTCATGATTATACACACGATTGAGGTATTTGGCTCCATGTCAGCCAACACTTACCTGCATCCTCTCTGTAACATATCATTCTACTGAGCACACTTTTATTGATTTATTATTTGAGGACACTTGTGTGCAAGTGATTCGATTATGGTACATTGTGATTCCATTTCAATTATGGATTATGCACGATGGTGATGATGTATTGTGACTTATTTTTATTTTTATGTATATGTATTGGCAGATGCTATTGACGAGTTTTCTTGAGTGTGTAGGACACATGACATGTTATGGATGCTGATGGAATCAATGGACTTCCTTGGACTCCAGATTGAGTCAGGGGGTGTATTGTATTTGTTTGAGTATTTCATTTTACGTACATGTGATTTATGATTGATTTCAGTATGATTTATGTAGATGGATTATTGACAATGTTTTTTTCTGTGGATGCGGGCTTGACGATGTTTGCTAATCTGAATCACATAAGGAGTAAATGGGTCATCCACATAAACCATACATTGGGGGAGAGGTGTGGTAGTGTCCCTGTCACAACCTACTAGAACTCTCTCCATGGCATGAGTGATAGGTTAACAATTACCTAGTTCGATAGGTCCACGATGTTGTGAGGGCAGACTGAGACAGTCACTCATGAATATTTGTAAGGGGCACACAATAAGACAAAACCCTTATTCATTAGAAGCCCTTAGTCTCTCACAAGGTCGACCGAATGGAGTGTTAACTCCAAGGGTCAAGCACACTTCCAAAACTAGTCTAAGGCGAGTGGCACCCTTGGAGCATAGAGGTGTGTCTTGAAGGGCACATCGCGTATTTAAAACTTGAGTCAATAAATCTAGGTGGCCTAGAAAACATTGAAATGATTAGACCTTGTTGGATTAAAATAATTAATTAAACAATAAATTATTAATTATAAAGCCAAACAAAAGTCTAAGCCTGAGCCTAAGCCTAAGCCTAAGTCTAAGTCTAAATTTAAATAAAGGACTAAATGATTTATGACATAAGTTAAAGATTCGAGAATATAATCAAACTCTAGGAAAAATTGGAATAAAATTTAAAGGTTGGATAAAATGTACATGTGTGCATGGAATTATTAAAATGGATTTTAAAAATAGAATAAATAATATTATGAGAGAATAGGAGTACACATGGAATATAATCTTGAGTCGACCCACCACTAGTATAACTAGAAGAATACTCCAAATCCAACTCTAACTAAGATAGGGTTAGGAGACACTCATTAAATGAAAATTTGGCGAACAAAGGGACAACTAAGAGAAAAAATAGGAAAACATTGGGAAATGTGAGAGAAAATGGATTTTTTAAATAAAATAAAAATGGTAATTACTTGTGCAACTTGGGTAGAATGTGACAAGTGTGTAGGTGAATAATCCTAATTAAATTAATTAAAAAGATAATTAATTGTGCATGAGGACATGTGTCATTGGGGATTTTTCTATAAAACAAATGCGGTAGAAGGGAAAGGGATCTCACTTTTTCTTGGTAAGGTTATGCTACCAAAATTTTGAGGACAGTGTTTTATTTGTGAGAGTTGGGATAGAAATCTTGTGGAAAGAGTGGAATCTCTTCTTTGTGAGGCCAGCCTTGAAGCTATTGTTTGTTGGGTTCTTGTGTGTGGCCGTTGATTAAGGTTGGTTGTCATTGATGTCAACCCTTAAAGAAAGCCCCGTAGCACAAAGGTTTGGGTAATGTACCCAATTTGTTTGATGTAAATATAACTCATTATTGTTTTTTCATGGTTGATAAGAAGTAAATATGGATGAACTCCAAAGTGGTCCCCTTATGGTGAAAGCCCTCATGGGAAGATACTTTACGGAGTAAGAGAACCCATGCTTAATTGTGGAATAATGAGATGAAGGACATTGAATTTGTCATGGAAACTATCCTAGATGGATAGTGCTTTTCATTCCATTTCTGGTGGTATGTAGAACGTTGCATAACTCCTCATGGTTAGAGAGTTATGACCATGTGAAGTTGGAGAACCCAGGTTTGGGTAATGGACCCAAGTTTGTTTGATGGATAACGGTATGAGTTTTGATATATTTGAAGGTAATACTATTGTATATGGATAGTACATGTCATTCCATTTTTGGTGTTATGTGGAATGTCACATAACTCCTCACGGTTTGAGAGTTATAGTCTTACGAAGTTGGAGGACCCTCATATGTCATCTAGAAGCCCCAAAAGGTCAAAGTAGTCAAAGTGGTTTAAGATATTTTAAAAGGTAAATAATAAAGTGAAGTGATGAGTGTATTAAAATTCAAAGTGAATTAAAAAAAATTATTTCAATAATAAATTTAATGGATAAATTAGAAGTGGGTTAACCCTAAAATAAAGAAAGTGGGCCAAGTGACCTAGAAGATGTTTTTAAGGAAGCTACTCAGAGAGTATAAATAAGAGGCAAGGCTCTCTCATTTTAATAACACTTGAGCATATTGAATATCTATAGGTGTCTGAGGTAACCAAGGATATATAAGCCAAATTTATGAAGGAATGTGAAGAAAATAAGTCCGAAATGGAAGGAAGGATAAAATATTTTGATAGTGCTTTCTAAGGTATGTTATTTACAGGTCATCTCACCATTTTCGCTATAACTTTTTTTCTATAATGATTCAGACCGTGAAATTTCTATTCAATTAAGAAAACATACCCAAGTATCTTTGGTAAACAATTCATCTTGTGGGTCATTGTATTTTGGTAGTTACACTCCGTGGAAAATAGGGTTTGTGGCTAGTCCCGAAACTAGTCAAAAATAGGTGTTTCGGGTAAAAATGTTACACTTTTTCATAAAAAAAAAATTAGTGATACCAAATATGTTGGCTAGGGTATAATATTTAGTATGTTGTGTAACATGTTCAGATCCATTTAAGGAATATTTCATGCGGGCACGCTCTACAAGGTCGCTCTCTAGAATAATCCAGAATTCAACAAGGTGTGCCATTTTTCCTATAACTCTTTTTCTGAGAGGTTCCAAGTAGTGAAACCTGGAAGAATTGCGTAAAACAAACTGAAGAACATTGTGTATCAATTTTAGATCTTTATACATTACAGGTTCAAAGTTATGATTACTTCAAGTTAGGGTTGTTGACTAATCCAAAACTAGGCTTGTGAGACTAAAGAAAAGTTTGATGAAAATGTTAGTCTCTGGTTGTTAAAGTTAAGGAAGGTTTGTAGGAATGATATCATATACAACAGGTCTATTACAGAGCTACAAACAAGATTTTGATGATGAAATTGATGATAGATTTTGGTTCAGGTACATGTTGAGTACATGGTTGAGACAAGTAGTTGATGAGTTGGCATATACATGAGGAGTATAGTTGATGATCTTGGTACATATTGATGAGTCATAGTTGATGAGTAGTTGACACATGATTGGTACATACTTCGTACATGGTTGGATGCACTTTTGTATGGTACAGGTTGTTTCGTACAAGTTGGTGCATGGTTGATGCACTTGTTTATGGTACAAGATGATTACAAGTTGATGCATGGTTGATGCATGGTTCAAATTTATTGGTACATGTATATAGCGGTATATCTCACAGTGACAGTGTGACAATGGTTCCATCATTCTACTTCTACTTCAGGGTGGTAGGATGGGGCAGAGATAGGTGGTTGTAGCCACCTTCCAGTTGTAGTCAGAGAACATAGGGGGTTGTAGCCTCCTTCTAGTTGTAACCAGAAAATTGGGGAGTTGGAGCTTCCCTCAGGTTGTAGCCTGAGAAAATAGGGGTTGGAGCCTCCTTCCAGTTGCAGCTGGAAAACAAATGAAGTTGGTGCTTCCAATGAATATACATCTTCAAGACATATAAGAAAAAACATTCTGTGGTTTTTTCTCGATTTGGGTTTCCACGTAAAACACTGGTGTACTATGTATGTGTGCCATTGTTTATTTCTTACTACTCATTATTGGATAATAATTCTACATTAATATACCATTTGAAGAAAAATGATTATAATTACGCTATTACTGATTCACTCCCCCTCTCAGTAATCCAACAATTTGTATCTGAGCAGGTTCCTTCAGAAATCAGTTTAACCATTGAAAGGTAGATCATGGAGAGTACCAACTCGTATAAAAATGAAATGCCACAGTTTGATGGACATAAGTATGCTTTTTGGAGCAAAAAGATGAAGACATATATATAGGCATAGGGACTTCAAGTTTGGCAATCAATTGTAGATGGATACGCAACACCAACAATTCCACTAACAAATGACAAAGCAGTGAAACTCTGTGAGAATAATTCCAAAGCCAAAAATGCACTTTTGAATGGTCTCAGTGATACGATATTCACCAAAGTTGCACATTGTAAATCTACTAAGAGATTTGGGACAAGCTTCAAAATATTTATGAAGGAGATTCAAAAGTCAAAGTAGTAAAGCTTCACACTTACAGAGGTCAGTTCGAACAACTAAAATTGAAGGAAGATGAAGATATATGAAGAGGAAGATGAAGATGAAGAAATCAAAGAATCTATAATTATTCAAAAGGTACTAATATCTCTTCCTATGAGATTCAACCCTAAGATATCAGCACTAGAAGAAAGATCGTATCTAAACTCAATAAGAATAGACGAACTGCATGGAATCTTCACAACATATGAGCTGAGAACTGAGAAGGAAAATCCAGATGTAAAAGAAGCAGCCTTCAAAGCTTCCAAAAGATCAAAGAAAAAGAAAAAGGAACAAGAAGAATATAACAACAACAACGACATTTTGGAAGATGATGAAGAAGTAGCCAACTTCGTCAAAAGACTGAACAAGGGAACCAATAGTGGGTATAGAGGTAAGATTTTTTTAATTTGTTTTAATTGTGATGGTATTGATCATTTTTATAACAAATGTCCTCATAAGAAAAAAAGAAATGATAAAAGTTACTCAAAAGGCAGACAAACATATAAAGGTAAAAGAACTACAAAGAAAGTTTTCAAGAAAAGATTTTGCACCAAAGAAGACATCTCATCATCAGATGAAGATGAAGTCAGTGACAGTGAAACAGTGAGAGTTCTATTCATGGAAGTAGAAGAATCTGATAAAGTAGACTCTGAAGAAGCATATGAAGAAGAAATTGAAGAGACAGAAGTTGACTTTCGAGAAGAATTAATGAGTTCGATAGAAGTTATTGTTGGAAGATTGGTTGTTGTCATTGATGTCAACCCTAGTCATGGGTTTTGGACCACAAGATTGATGAAGTTATTTGGACATGAAGGAAAATGCACATGTAGATACAACACCCATGGATGGATAGTATACATCATTCT